>CM053770.1:342173088-342280344 GCA_028658325.1 Potorous gilbertii
CAAATGGGGAGAAAATTTTGGAACCCAAAATCTTGTGAAAATGAATGTAAAAAGTTAAATAAATTTATTTAAAAAAAAAAAGAAAAAGAAAAACCTGGAAAATTTTATGTAAACAAATTCTTAGTGAAGGGAGCAGAGCCATGAGAGCATTATACACAGTAACAGTCACAGTGTGTGAGAACTGTTTCTGGTAGACTTAGCCTTTCACAGCAATGCAAGGACCTTAAACATTCCCAAAGGACTCGATACAAAACATCATTCACATTCAGAGAAAGAACTATGGAATCCAAACACTGACTGAAGCAGATTATTTTCTTGTGTTATGTGGTTTTGGTTTGGCTTTTCTCATAGTTTCCCCCATTCATTTTAATTCTTCCAAGCAACATTACTAATGTGAGCATGTGCTTAATAAGAATGTATGTGTAGAACTCATAAGATTGCATGCCATCTTGGGGAGGGAAGAGAGAAGGAAGGGGAGAAAATCTAAGACTTACAGAAGTGATTGTTGGAAATTGAAAACAAATTAATTAATAATTTTAAAAAAGAAAGGTGTTTTGTAAACTTTAAAGAGATCTATAAACGTAAGTTACTTCTGTTAATAGCTAAAAATAAAGATTACATAAATAAACCATTATTTTGATGGTTAAAGCTGTCCCATTAATTGAGAAACAGGCTATTTCTAATTTTATGATGCCAGTTGGTGTACTTTAGCTATAGTATATGCACAGTCAAATTCTCAAATATTGGTACAAAGATTCATAGAATTTCATAGTACGATAGAAAGAAAGATAGACTGAAGGGTCCTGGATTCAAATCCCACCTTTGCCACTTCCACCTTAACCTCTATGAACTTCTGTTTCCTTATCTATACGATGAGAGGTTTGGCCTACATCACCCCTATGAGCCCTTCATTTCTAACTCTCTGATGTCCATGATGCTATTTTGTCTTTCCTCTATAACTCAGCATGCTTTGGGGAGGACTCCAGTTATCAAGCAATGTGTGCTCACAAAATGTATTCTCATTTTGCATAGTTTATTTCATGTGAGTGGATAACCTATAGTTTAATGTATATATACAGAAACATTTTTAATAATTCATCAATTGGGCTTATTATAGTATCTTCTTTATAGCATCTAGCAACTCATACTACTTTATCTTTAACTAAAATACATGTTGCCATAGTTTCTCAAAAAACCAGTCCTTTTTTGAGATTTTAGGAGAAGTGATAACATAGCAATAGAAAAACAACTTAAAAAATTTTATCTTCCACCAAAGACAGACCATATGGTTCAGGCTTATAATTATGTTACAAGATTTTAAAGTAGTCTTAAAAACAAAAAACAACACAGTGGTTTCTAGACTTCAATTCAATTCAGTAAGCATTTATTAAGTGCTTAAGTATGAGCAAGACACTTTGCTCGATGCCAGGGATATGAAGAAAAAATGAAAAACTGTCAGTTTCCATGTTTGGAAACGTTTTTCAATTTTCAATTTCTTCTTTTCTGCCACACCAGTAACAACACTAACAGAGGATACCAACTTGACAAAGCAGTAATCTACTTTTAAAGAAAAAGTAAGCACATTTTTTTTCCTGGCCATTACTAATGGGTAAAATTCATTTTTCCTATGTAGTTATGATGTTCAAACAGCTCCACATTTATTAATCTAAAAAATGTTGAAGAATTCTCCCAACATATTCTGAAATATAAATTTCTCTTTTACATAAAGGAAAAAGAAAACAAATTAATGCAGATTTCTTTTTTGAAAGACTAATTTCAGAATAGACATTGAATTCAAATTCTCAGTGAAAGCTAATTCCACTCCTTTATGTCTGACAGTGCCTTTTGATGACAATTACTGCTATCTTAAATCCATTTTAACACAAAGTTCATGAGCAACATTCAGGTTTAGGAAATAGTCATAAAAGGATTGTAAAACCTTAGGGAAAAGGTATTAATGCTAGCTGTACTCTCGCTATTATTCAGACCAGCTTCCTCATTTCTCACATATCTAGGAGGATGGAACAAGATGATGGAAGATACTATCTCTCTTCTTTTCAGAAGAACCTGAAATCATGTAACCACCTTTTTCTTCTTACCTCACATGTTCAATAAAGTATTCCAGCTGCTGAAATAACATACATCTTTTCTGGCACAAGTAAGCAGGTTATCATAAGAGTTTGTTAGATAAAGTGACCATATAGCATCTCTGACTATGAAGTGAGGGACAGAAAAGTAAGACTATAAAAAATAAAAAAAAGATGGGGAGAGTCAGATAGGCAGGAAAAAGCAAAGGTGTATCACACTTTCAGGAACTCTAGAAATAATGCTTGAATGACTGGACTTTTAATTGTCCACATAGTACCAAGATTCTAACCCATGATGAGTAAAGGAAATGGACAGAGAAGAATTTCAGTGAAGGTGGCTTCCCTGGTCCCAAAATCTCACTGAATGAAATCTGTCCCCTGAAAAGCAATCTGAAGCCTCTAAGTGCCTGAGAGAAGTCATTTCTTCTACATTTTCCTATAAAAGGGTCTGAGGATCTACAATGTTAACAAATTGACTAAGCATTTTAAATAACTCCATGTAGGATCAGAGCCAAGAAGGTGGAGAATAATGATGGATTGCCCTAGCTCTGCTCCCATAGCTCATAAAATACCTGTAAAAAAATGAGTCTAAACAAATTCTAGAGCAGCACAAGTCACAAAATGACAGAGTGAAAGAGATTTCCAGCCCACGACAGCCTGGAAAGATGACAGGAAAGGTCTATTTCACCAGACTCTGAGTGGAGAACAGCCCAGCCTTAACACATGACACTAAGTGGACAGGCCTGGAACAGGTTTCAGGGCTTGAAATCATGGGTGGCAACTGTGGTTCCCAGATTTCTCAACCCACAAACCCCAAAGATAGCTTCAAAGGTCAGTGAGAAAGCTCTTTCACCTAGGTGAGAGGGGAGCAAGGTCTGGTCCTAGCCCCAGCCCCAGGGCGGCAGCAACCATTGCAGGAAAGTCCACTTTTGAAGCCCTTGGCCTAAAGACCCTGGAGGAATGGAACCGCCCATATGGGTCTCAGTTCTGAGTGGCGGTCCTAGGGTGAGAAGGAGCTCACGGCACAGTAGAGCTGGCAGAGGCTCTGGAGAAGGAATTCTACTCACAGATCCTGGGCAGAAGAGTAGTTGTGGTTCCTCTCAGACCAGAGGGCAGGTCAGGAGAGGAGCAAACTACTTTCCCTTGATTGTGCCACCTTGGAGGAACTGAGAACACTCAGGTCCCTAGAGTATATCCTCTATTTGACAAAGGACTCAAAAGTCAAGTAACTGGCTAGGAAAATGACCAAAAATGGGAGAAAAATAAGACTACAGAAGATTACTTTCTTGATGAAAAAGTATTTTCCATTATCCTTTCAGATGAAGAAGAACAAAGTATACCATCACAGGGAAACATAAAAGTCAAGGCTTCTACATCCAAAACCTCCAAAAAAATATACAATAGTCTCAGGCCATGGAAGAGCTAAAAAAGGACTTTGAAAATCAAGTAAAATGGGTGGAGAAAAATTGGGAAGAGAAATGAGAGCAATGCAAGAAAATCATGAAAAGCAAATCAACAGCAGACCCAAAAAATGCTGAAGAAAATAACACCTTTAAAAATAGACTAATCTAAATGGGAAAAGAGGTCCAAAAAGTCAATGAGGAGAAGAATACTTTAAAAAGCAGAAAAGGCCAAATGGAAAAGGAGGTTCAAAAGCTCACTGAAGAAAATATTTCTTTAAAAATTAGAACAGAGCAAGTGAAGCTAATGACTTTGTGAGAAACCAAGAAATTGCAAAAGAATGAAAAAATAGAAGACAATGTGAAATACCTCATTGGAAAAACAACTGACCTGGAAAATAGATCCAGGAGTAATAATTTAAAAATTATTGCTCTACCTGAAAACCATGATAAAAAAAGAGCCTAGACATCATCTTTCACGAAATTATCAAAGAAAACTGCACTGATATTCTAGACCCAGAGGGTAAAATAGAAATGAAAAGAATTCACCAATCACCTCCTGAAAGAGATCCCAAAAGGAAAACTCCTAGGAATATTTAGTCAAATTTCAGAGTTCTCAGGTCAAGGAGAAAATATTACAACCACTCAGAAAAAAACAATTCAAGTACTGCAGAAATGCAAACAGGATAACACAGAATTTAGCAGCTTCTACATTAAGGGATCAAAGGGCTTAGAATATGATATTCCCGAGGTCAAAGGAGATAGGTTTAAAATCAAGGATCACCTACCCAGAAAACCTGAGTATAATACTTCAGTAGAAAAAAATGGAATTTCAATGAAAAAAAAGACTTCCAAGCATTCTTGATGAAAAGACCAGAGCTGAATAGAAAATTTGACTTTTAAATACAAGAATAAAGAGAAACATGGAAAGGTAAACAGGAAAGAGAAGCCTCAAAGAACTCATTAAAGTTGAACTATTTACATTCCTACATGGAAAGATATTATTTGTAACTCATGAGACCTTTTTTAGTATTAGGGTAGTGAGAGGGAATACACATATATATGTGTAGGTGTGTGCATACCATCACGGGGAAATCTACCTATGGGTAGGTATGTGTATATTTTACATGTGTAGGTATGTATATGTACATGTGTATGTATACATACATATGTGTGTATGTGTGTGTATATATATGTATATATATATATGTGTGTATAGATAGATAGATAGAGGGCACAGGGTGAGCTGAATATGAAGGGAGAATATCTAAAAGAATAAAATTTATTGTTGAATGAAATGTACTAGAAGTAAGAGAAAGGGAGAGGCAGAATATAGCAAACCATCTCACATATAAGAGGGAAGAAAGAGCTTCTACAATGGAGGGTCACAGAAGGGAGATGAAAGGCAATAATTGAGCCTTACTCTCATGGGATTTGGCTTAAGGAGGGAATAGCACACACTCAATTGGATATGGAAATCTATTTTACCCTGCAGGAAGGCAAGGGATAGGAGAGGGAAGATAATAGAAAGAACAGTAAACTGGGAAAGGGATAATCAGAAGCAAAAACTATTGTGGGAAGACAAGTCAAGGGAGAGAATGGAATAAATGAAAGGCAGGATAGGACAGAGGGAAATGTGGTTATTCTTTTACAATATTATTATTATAGGAGTGCTTTGCATGGTTACACATGTATGACCTATATTGAATTGCTTGTTTTTCAGTGAGGGTGGGTGAGGCGGGAGAGAGACAATATGGAACTCAAAGTTTTAAGAATAAACGTTAAAAATTATTTTTTAATAATTTTTAATAATTTTAATATTAAGCTATTCAGGTAATGGAGTATAGAAATCTATTTTGCCCTACAGGAAAAGAAAGGGGAAGGGGGATGGAAGAAGGGTGGGTAATAGAAGGGAGGACAGACTGGAGGAAGGGGCGGATGGGGTGCATGCCGTCTTGAGGTTAGGGTGGGGAGAGATGGGAGAAAATTTTGAATTCAAATTCTTGTGGAAGTTAATGTTAAGAACTGAAAAATAAATCAAGTATACATAAAAAAATAAATGACTCCATATAATTGAAGAGATGCCCATCAACTGGGAAATGACTGAACAAGGTGTAGTATATGACTATAATGAAATACTATTATGCTATAAGAAATGGTGAATAGGAAGATTTCAGTAAAACCTGAACTTACATAAACTGATACTGAGTAAAGTAAGCAGGACCAGTAGAACATGGTACACAGTAACAGCAATGCTGTTCAATGATCTTAATTCAGCTCTTCCAAGACTCATGAAGGAAAATGCTATCTACATTTAGAGATAGAATTGATGGAGTCTTAGAGCGGATTGGAGCATAATATTTCCACTTAATTTTTTTCCCTCTTGTTCTGTTTCTTCTTTCACAATATGACTAATGTGGAGATATATTTAGCATGATTATACATATATAACCTATATCAAGTTGCTTGCTGTCTTGAGGAGGGAAGAGGGGTACCTATAAAATATTAAAAGATCCAAAAGGCAGCATCTAGTACATTGGTAGCTCATCTATAGGATCTGTGGAGTGATATGGACAACATTCCTACCTAATAAGAAAGTAAGGGAGGATTATGACCTGTCCCAGTGAAGGAAGTGCCCATACTGATGAGAACACGGATCCAGAAAAAGGAAAAAGCAATATTTTTAGTTAATTCAGTTCAAGGGGAAAAAAAGAGAAAAATGAATAAAAGCAAAAGACAAGGAAGAGGAGAATTAAAGACAACACTGGAAAAGAATTAAAGGCAGTATCATAAATTACTGTCAAGGACTTTTTCTTTAAAAAAACTTTAATCTTTTTAAATTAATAAGCATTTAATTTCTTTCCCTCCCTGTCCCCGGCAATTGAAAATAGGGAGCTTTTCCATATATTCTAATTGCTGGCCAGAACATAAGTCTCATTTGTCCCTTGAGAGAAGTGGATCATCTGTGCACAGAATTATTAGCTCCTGGTACTGTGAGGACACTGCTACTTGGGCAGCCAGTTTACTGATCTGGGGCCAATAAAGAATGTCTTCCCTGAGGCAAAATTCTGGGCAGAAATCTCTAGTCCCAGCATTATTAGGAAAGACCAATGCCTTAGAGGAAACAGATACTGCCCAGCAGTGTCACAAAAACAGTAGTAATTGGAATCCTGAGCATCCTCCGACGGGATTCACTTATTATGCTGAAGTTTCCTGTAAGACTCTCCTAATGAGGGGGAAAACTGAAGATGCATATTCCTACTCTAAATCTTTCTTAGGTAGATATGACACAGCAAAGGGTTATTTAATGACTAACTTGTAGGACAGAAAAATGCTAACAATGAATCAGAAAATGGGGATAGATGGTGCTCATAATCTTTTTGTAGCCTAGGCTATATATGCATGCCTGCGTACGGGGCGTGTGTGTGCGCGCGTGCGCCCCTACAAAACTTTGCTGATAGGAAATAGATATTATGGATTACATCTACTTTCTCACATCTCACTTGTTTATTTTCATTCTCAAGCTCTTTGGAGGTAGGAACAATGTTTTACAAACAGGCAATCCTCAATATTTGCACATTTAATTTTCTGAATTTCAAGTGTTCCCATGTTTAATAACTTTATTTCCACTTTTGTGGCTATGGTCAGTTGAGAAAAACACATGAGAGGCCTAATGTAGAGCAGAACTGCCTCAGGCAGGAGATGTGAGCTCTAGTGGGGCCCAGGATTCACCTCAAGGCATATACTTGTCAAGGGGAAAGAAATAGTTCATCCACTGAGCCAAAAGGGAGATTAGAGATGGCAGGTGTTGCCCCTTTCCTTTTTCTTTTTTTAAACTTGATATTCTTCTGATGTCAGCCCTCTTCCTTTCCCTTACATTTTATGGGTTGTTCTGTGGTTGCTGTGTTAGGAAAAGTTCGTAATACCAGAATTGTATGCAAAAAAGTGTTTTTTCAGCAATCTAGGGAAAGAGAATAGTTTTTGGAGGTCATGGGAACCTAACCCCCTATTTCCCACAGGTTCAGTGTATCAACATTCATGTTTTCACTTTGGCACCATTTTTTAGTACCCTGACCCCATAAAAGTTGAAGATCAACTCTTATCACTCTCACACCTTCCACTCCTTTACCTCACACATGACCCTAGAACTCAGCACAGGGTTCACATAGTAGGAATGTAACAAATACTTACTGAATTCTCCTGACTTGCACAAGACCAACAAGATGAAGGATGAAATTAAACTACCCTTTATTCCTAGCAGCATTTTATTTTCATTTCTAAATTAACTACAGGATAAAATACTCATTCATAGAAGAAACTGCAATCAATTTATTTATCTCTTTAAACTAAGCCTTACATTCACCTATCCATTATTCATACTCCTTCTCCCTTTAAAGGAAAAAATGAAGAAATTAAAAAAAATGCCTTGGACAGTAGCAAATATTTATTTCAGTAATAGTAACTGATGTGTAGTAATAATGTTTACGTTGCAATGTCTAATACCAAGCAAACAGTTCTACATATTCAATGTCACCTCTGTTTGCTGAGCAGCTTTCAGCACCATTCTAAAAGAAGACAAAATTATCTGGGCTGAAAACTGTCCCCACGACTGTTTCCCCAATACTACATTGCATAGGAATAATTATCTGAGATCCTCAAAGGTTATATCAGCAGAGTTTAAATTCTAATAGGTTCTCAGAAGCTGGAAATTCATTAAGTTGTTAGTCAGCAAGCATTTATTATTGCTTACTAAGTGCTGGGCACTGTACTAAGCACTAGAGGTGCCAAAATAGGCAAAATGTTTGTTTTCAAGGAAATTACCTTCTGTTGAGAGAGATATGGATATACATTGGTACATATAAGATATAGCAGAGATGGAAGATAAGTTTAAGAGGAAACTCATCTGGGTAGACCAAGAAAGTCTTCAAGTAAGGTCCCAACGACAAATTGCAATAATCCAAAGATCGGCCTAGCTGTAAGGCACATTCAATAGCAGGTTAACCACAAAGAAATGAAAGAAACTCACGAAAGAAAAAAATATGAAATAGAGTCTCAGTCCTGTGCAATAAATTCCTTTTCAGTTCCACAAAGATAGTGAAAGAAAAGACCACCTATGAACATTCATTTAATTGTTGATCTTTTTCCAGTAACCAACAAATGTGTATTCTATTCGTCCTTCACTGTCAAAGAAGATTATGTCATCAGAAAAATGATGACATGACTTGCACATGACTTTGTTTTGAGTGAGGGAGGGCTGTGCAGGTCACCAGCCTCACTTCTGCTCCAGACCCATCTGGATCCAGTGACCAAATATTCATCAGGATGACTGGAGATGGTCCAGGATGCAGTGAGAGACCTTGGGCCCTTTAGGCCAAGGTCTTTGCAGGTACTCACTGAGGGTGAGGCAATGCCCATTCATTGAGTAGGCCTGTTTAGGAAGTAGCCAGAGCATGGCCTCTTCAATGAAGCTAACAAAAAGAAAGACCTCAGGCTGGGAGGGAAACAGAAATGGTTACTATTGATAATCACTCTAAAGCTAGGAAGTCCCAGAAGAGCCCTTAGGCAGGGGCCCACTGGCATCCCAGCTTCAGAGTATTTATACATTAATAGAAGAAGTGATCCACAACAATATTTACATTCTTGCTATAAATGAAACACCAAGAGGTTGAAGTTAAATAGAATTCACAAGTTCTCCAGGAAAAAATAAAGGAGTTGACAGATTTTATTTCATTTATGGTCATTTTGTATACATACCATGTACAGGTTTATATATTTATCCACGTTTTGTCAGCCCCATTAAAATGTAAATTCTTTGAGGGCAAGAACACTTTTATTTTTGTCTTAGTAAATGCCTACTAATTAATGAAAAAAAAATTTTTTGAAAGACTTAAGAATTCTGGTGAGTCTAATGATCAACTATGATTCCAGAGGTCCCATAAGGAAGAATGCCACTCACCATCTGTCAGAGAGGTGATGAATTAAATATACAAAATGACATACATTTTTGGCCATGGCTAATATGGAAATTTGTTTTGTTTGACTACAAGTATGTGTTACAGGGAATTCCTTTTTCTTTTTTAGTAAGGGATAGGAGGAAGAAAAAGAAATGTTTGATATTTGAAAAAAATAAAATTTTATTTTTAAAAATGCTTATTGGCTAATTGATTTTGTCCCAAAACAACAAGGAATATAATTTTGTAGGATACCTACGAGCTCACTCAAACACCATCTTATGCACAAAACCTTCCCTGATCCTCCAACTGCTAATGTCTTCCCTCCTTCCCTATCTTGTATTTATTTTATTTTATATATGTATTTTATATTATTTTTATTAGTCTATACTATATTTATTTTATATTAGTTGTATGTCTTCTTATATATGCCTGTGTGTTCTCCTCTAGTAGAATACAAGGGCCTTTCTGTCTTTGCATCCCAATACCTAGCAGGGTTCTGTATATTGGGTGCTTGATAAGTACTTATTATTTGATTAGTTCATTGCCATTCTCGACAAACATAAGTAAAAAGCACTACGAAGATAATTTAAATTTGTAGACAGTATCTGTTGTAGAAAATGAAAAAAATAGAGAATTCTACAAAGAAATCAACATATTTCTCTATCTTGTCAGATCATAAACAAGATAGAGCAAAATTCAAAATTTACAAATTAATAGAAAGGTAAAAGATGAGAAGATACTGGATGCACTCATTATAGCTCCAATCCAACGTAGTTAGCAAGCTGTTGATACTGAAAAGCTAGAAATAAAGATAAAGACACTGACTCTGATTATGACCGCTTAAAGAGAAGTTTATGAAGCATTCCAAGAAGTCTCTTTTAGACTCCAGAAATGGCCTCAGTCAAAAAACATTCTGTCTCCTTGCTAAATGGAAAGACTTGGCAGCTAAGAGCCACAGGGGTTCAGAGCACAAATTTACTCATGTAAAGCATCACAAAGGGAGAAGCAGAAGGATTAAATAGAGTATCATTGTAAAAAGTAATGGAAGTGCAAAATGGACCTTTAAAACCTTGTAAGTCAAATAGTCCTAAAAGCATTTGTAGAGAAAGACAGATGACAACAAATAGATGTGAAATAAACTATCTCTACCAACATTTCTCATCTCATCAACAATGACAATGGAATCATCACAATTTAGCTCTAACGTATAAGCAACTTATTTTAGGAAGTGGAAATGACACTTGAGTTCCAATGAAGTCAAGGGACACTGAGGCTTATCAAATACACACAGAAGAAAGTATGCTAGACTTTGCCTTGGACATCCTCCATGGCCGTCATATCATCTTCTGCCTTACATTTGCTACATTGTTGCCCAACCACCTTTTCTGATCAAATATTTCCATAACATATTTCATAATACATCTAGCATACGGGTACTGATTGGAAGGTACTGATTCTCCAGATATGGCAAAGAGGAGATGATACTAAGAGGAATTTTAAAAATCATGTAGTATTATTAACCAAAAAAGACAACTAAAAAGTTACTAGTAACTACTAACACTATGCCTATTTTCTCATCTCCATAACATCTTTGTGGGAATTGTCTATGAATGAATTAGGAGTATCCTTGATGAAAACATGAGGTTCTTACAGAGTTTTGCAGATGGCTTTCTGAAACAGGTATGATCTTCTTTGTTACACAACTGAATGAGAGGTTCAGAGGATAAAAGATTCTATTATATTCACTAATTTTTAATATTTAAATAAAGCAAAATGCAATCTTAAAAGTTTCTCCTCCAACAAGATGTCTCCCATGTATATGTTAAATTCATACAAGAAACTTGACTGATGAAACCATACATATAACTTTATTCATTGATCTTCTGATTAACAATACCAAGCAAAAAGTAAAACGGAATCATACACTCAGCACCATTATTTTACTTTGTGATGGAGGAGGTCCTATGCCTAGTCCTAGTGAAAAGGGTACATCCTACAAATAATGAGATTCTTCATATACTCCTGTTTGCATATGATATCATTCTGAATGAAAATAGCCACTCAAAGAGTTCAGACTAATAATCTACACAGGAAAAATCATATTGAGCAAGTCATAATTTGCAACTGGATGAGCAGCCCATTGAATTAGTCCATCAGTACGTAACATCACAACTCTCTACATTTTATTAACCATGGCACAGCAGCCTTCTCACCCTGGAAATTTAACTTATTACTTCCCATGATCCTCCTTACCCTAGAAGTTCATTCTAATCTTCACCCTCTCATGCTGTTCAATCAGCCTCTGTAGTGTCTTCTTCTTATAAGAGGGCTTTGCGCATGCCCGGATCACCTAAGGTTGAAGGATACATGCAGGAAATGGTGGGGAACTATTTCTGAGAGAAAATGTTTTTCCCTTACCACATGGGTGGGGGCAGGTAGGTTGACTGGGACAATGTCTTTCTGTTTGACATCAGAGAAATGATGACATGACTTGCACTTGACTTTGTTTTGAGTGAGGGAGAGCTGTGCAGGTCATCAGTCTCATTTTCTCCTAGTGAGACATCTGGATCCAGTGATCAGATGTTCATAAGGATGGCTGGAGACAGCCCAAAATGCAATGTTGGATAAGGCCTATTCATTTAGAGTGAAGTGACGTCCATTCAGTGAATAGGCCTCTTTAAGAAGTAGTCAGGGAATAATCCCTTTAATGAGCAAAAGAAAAACAATATAAGTAAATGAAGATTGGAGGCAAAGAGCAACAGTTACTACTGATAACCACTCTTAAGCCAGAAGAGTCTAGAAAACATCCATGAAGTGGAGTTTGGGGAGGGACCTACTGTTGTCCAATCTATGGGCTTCAGAGTGCACTGTATTCAAGGTTTTGGGAAAGACAAGAAAGAAAGAAAGAGAGAGAGGGAGGGAGGGAGAAAGGAAGGAAGGAAGGAAGAAGAAAAGAAAGAAGAAATCTATCCAGTAAATCTCAAGTTAACTGGGCATCCTCTGGCCATCCAAATTTACCTTCTTTTGGAGAGAAGAGGGAAGGGGGTTGCAGAAGGGAGAGGATGAACTAAGTTATCCAACTAGCTGAGTTACTCAGGCAGCTCAGTCTACTCACGGCATCACCTCACACTAAGTGAGTACCTGAATAGGCTTTAGCCAAAAAAGGCCAAAGTCTCCCATTGCATCCTAGGCTATCTCCAGTCATCCTAATGAATATCTCATCACTGGATCCAGATGGCTCAGGAGGAGAAAATGATCTTGCATAGTCCTCCCTCACTGAAAACAAAATCAAGTGCAAGTCATGTCATCATTTCTCTAATGTCATGGTCTTCTTCAAAAATGAAGGACGAACACACAACCTATCTCTGTGTCTCTCTCTCCTTCTTCTCATAAGTGTCAAGGGAGTGAAGATCTTGTTCACCCACAACATGGGAACCCTGAAATATGCTTCATGTGGGGAAAGGGCTACTTTTCCCTCCTTCAACCCTCTCTCTTCCATTCAGTTATTTAGGTCCTGTGACCTTAAAAATTGAGTTTGGTTTTTTGGTCTTTTTGTTTGTCCTTTACAATTCTGTGCACAGATGGTGGAGTTCTTGAACCTAAGAGCTAAAGCAATAGAAATGCCCCCCAGCATTTTGTCTTCTCATGCTTTCTGGTCTATCAGGGCTATCATGGCTGGGCTATCAGGAAAGTCTGGCCTGAAATCTTCTCTCCAAGTTCACCATTCCTTTAGCTCTCGGGAGCCGCATTGTTTTCCTTCCCAGGGAGGCTTTGGACTTAGAATTTGGTGGGACCTTGCCATATAGGAAATAAGTTGTTAACCTAACCTCCCTTCTCATCCCCAAGGCCAAGATGCTATAATGGGGTAGGGGATTATATCCTCCTTTTATTTAACTAGTTTACAAAGGAAAACGATGCTGCTGATCATAAATTTTCTACTGTTCTGTGCTGGACATATTGACCATCATGTTGTGTGTGTGTTTGTGTGTGTGTGTGTGTGTGTGTGTGTGTGTACATATCATACACATTCACCTACCTATACATTGACATGAGCAATCTACATTTTTTCTGACTTGCTTTTAAAGAACCTCATTTATCACTTTTTCTCCTTCAAACTCTACCACTTTTCACATAAAAGGATGATAATTAAATCAACTAATCAATAAGGATTTATTAAGTACCAGATACTGTGCTAGGGACTGAATATATAAAGACAAAAGCAAAACAATCTCCTTAAAGGAGTATATCAAAACATTATTATTCATTATTCATTATTAAGAAGTCCAATTTGTCTGGACTGCAGAGTAGGGAAAGGATATATGCAATAAGGCTAGAAAGGTAAGTTTAGACCCTGGTTGCAGAGGGCTTTAAAAGCCAGAGAAGTTCACATTTTGTCCTAGAGGCAACATGAAATCAGTGGAGTAACTTGGTCAGGCCTTGCTTTAGGAAAATCATGTTAGTATTTGTGTGGAAGATATATAGGAGAAGAGAGACATATCAGCATAATTAAGAGGCTATGGAAAGGTGATGGGGGTTTACACTCGGGTGATGGCTAAGTGAGTAGAGAGAAGGGGTCAACTGTAAGAGATTTTGGGGAAGAGGAAATGACAAGATTCAGCAAATGAATCTTCTAAGGAAACAAGAGTTGAGAATAGATAAGGAATTGAGAATAACAGGGCTGCAAATTTGGGAGACTACAAGGATAGTGGCATAGTGACAGAAAAAGAGAGTCCTCAGATACATATGCGTATATTTTACCTGTGTGTATTACAGGTGTACAAATTCATTGTAAATAGATTCCATTGAACAAATATTAAGATCTAACTACGTGTAAGGCTCTACCTTAGGAACCTGGAGATAAAAAGATGAAAAATCAGTCAATCAATAAATATTTACTAAGCACCTACTACATACCCCTATCCTCATGGATTTTAAAGTCTAGCTGGGGAAATGATGCATACACAAGTAATTATATTAGCTCACATACTTTAATATTTGCAAAATGCTTTATTTCATTTGATCTTTAAAACAGGATTGTAAGATAGATATTATTCACATTTTAGGTAGGAAAACTAAGGCTCAGAAATTAAATCAACTTACCTATAATCACATACAGCTAGTAAGCTAGTAAGTAAGACTTAGGTCTTTCTTGTCTCAAAGTCCACCACACCATATTGTCTTTTTATTAACATAAAGTAGAAAGTGGAGGGGGTAAAAAAAGAAGCATAATATATTATATGATTTCAGAAGACAAAGAAATTACTTTTTTCTCAGAAGATCAAAGGAAATTTCCTATGGAAGCATATCAGCAGCAGGGACAATCAAATCCAGGTTCAGGATAGAAGAGGAAATGTACAACATGAAATCATAAGGAATAGTATGAATTCTTCCTTAGAGGGCATTACACTAATATACAGGAGACCGAAGCATACTATTTTCACTTTCTTTATTTTTTTTCAGTTTTTTTCCTTTTGATCTGTTTCTTCTTTCACAACTTTAGTCATAATATGGAAATATATTTAACATGATTACACATATATAACCTATATCAAATTGCTTACATTTTAGGAAGAAAGGAGGGGAAATTTTGGGAACTCAAAATTTTGTAAAAATGAATGCTAAGAATTGCTTTACATATAATTGGAAAAAATAAAATGCTATTTAAAAAACAACAGTAATATGCAGCATACTTCATGAAGACTTCAGCAGCAAGGGATGATGGGTGATCAAGTGATCAGTTTCAAAGGGAGTGAAAACTATGGATGACTTAGCTATTCTGGGCAATACAATGATCCATGACAATCCCAAAGCACTAATAATTAAGCAATACTAGCCACCTCTAGAAAAAGAACTGATTGTTTGAATACAACTGAAGCATACTATTTTTCACTTTATCTTTGAGTCTTCTTGTACAAAATTACTAATATAGAAATGTTTTACATGACTGCACATGTATAATTCATATCTGATTGCTTACTGTCTCAGGGAGGAGGGAGGATAACGAGGAAGAAATGGAATTTGGAACTCAAAACTTTAAAAAAAATGCTAGAAAATTATTTTAACATGTAATTGGGGAAAATTAAATATATATATATAAGAATGTAAAAAAATTTTTAAAAAAAGGAACAGCAAAAAAGAAAAAAGGGAGTAAATGTGAACACAATCTCAGATTTGATTCTGATTCTCATAAGTGAGAGTTTTTGTTGTTTCTGGAGGTTCAATTGGACACGCAGGGGAATATATATACTACGTTTGTATTTCTTGAGGAAAATAGGATCCAAGAATTCCACTAGATGTGGAATGTATCTGGGGTTACTAGCACGACAGAGTGGAACCGAGAGTAGCATTATTACCTGAAGGAAATGCCAGTTGTTAAAGAATTAGCTGCAAGCTGTAGATGCTTGCCATGATCCTGAAGGACCTTTACTGAAGTCTTCTTCTTTATAGCAGCAGCTACAGCAGAGGAAGCCAGGTTCTCACCAAATATTACTGAAACTGTGCTTAAAGGATAGAAACCTAGGTGCACAATGGATGGAGTGCCAGGCCTGAAGTCAGAAAGTCTTGAGTTCAAATCCAACCTCAGACACTTATTACCTGTGTGACTCTGGGAAAGTCACTTAACCCTGTTTGCTTCAGTTTCCTCATCTGCAAAATGAGCTGGAGAAGGAAATGGCAAATCATTCCAGTATCTTTGCCAAGGAAACCTCAAATAAGGTTTGGACATGACTGAAATGACTTAACAGCTTAAAAGATGGTTAATAATTGAATAGTTGGAAATGAAGAAGAAGGATATTATAGATAAGCAAAAGTGCAGAGGTGGGGAAACATTGAAAATATTCAAGGAATGATGACCTGTTCAGTTTAACTAAAGCATAAGGTATGCATGATAGAAGAGTAATAGATGAAAAGACTGGAAAGAACGTGGAGAGCTTTGAATTCCAGGCTAAGGAATTTAGATTTTCTCCAATAGTTAATTAGGAGTGATTAGAGATTTTCAAATAAGTAGCTGTGGGTAACATGATCAGAACTACTCTATAGAATAATTCTGGCTATTAGTGATGGACTACAGGCAAGGATATCATTTAGAAGGCTATTTCAGTAAACCAACTGAAAGGTAATGAAGATCTGAAGGGAGTAACAGAAAAAAAGAAAACAAAAGACAATTGCAAGAGATATAATATAATTGGTTAGCTATTTATGGTAGATATGGAGATGAAAAAAAAATTAAAATAACACTAAGACTGCAAGAATGGATACCAGGGGAAATGTTGGTACCATTAGTAGAAATAGGGAAGTTAGGGTTTATGGGGAAAGATAATTTAAACATGTTGAATTTGAGGTGCTAATGAAATGTATATAAGACAGATGTATCTAGTAATCATATACATAAAAGTGATAGTTGAAATCTTTTAAGTGGAAAAAGTCACCAATTAAGAGAGCAAAGACAGAAAAGATAAGAACAGAAACCTGGGGTATTTTAGGGGTCAGTAAAGCAAAGATACACTGTGGAAGAAGAGGACTATGCCACGGAGGTAGGAGAACTAAAAGATGGCAACTTAACAGAAGCCAAAGGGAGATAATTTCAAAGTGGAGAAAGTGGTCCATAGTATAAAATTCACTTTCGAAAAAAGTCAAGGATAAAGTGCATTAAGAAAGCCATTAATATCTTTGAGGGAGCAGATTCAGTCAAGTGGTTGGGCACAAAGGCCAGATTCCAAGAAGTAAAGTGATAAATTACCCCTTCAAGAAATTCAGTGAGGATGGACAAAAAGAAAGTAGATAGATAATAGCTGATTTAGGAAAGGAGAAAGAGAAGAGGATAGCTACACTTATTTTTAGGTAGAGAAGATTGAAAATATAAAAGGAATAAAGGAAAAGGAAATAAAATCTGAAAGAATTGAGAGATACTATTGATGACATAAGGAAAGAAGTTAGCCTTGGAAATGAAGAACACTTTTTTCTGGAACAAAAGGGGAGGAAGAAAGTATAGGTAAAGACCAAAAATAGAGGAAAACTGAGATAGGTGAGAAAGCTTACATCAAAGGTGAAGAGTCATTTGCAGAAAATTAAAAAGAACGAGGATGAAACTGAAGAAAATGGAAAAGTTTTGGAATAGCCATATCATTAAGGCCCAGATGAGTCAAATTGTGCTCATGTATAATGGAGCCGATTGTCCCAGCTCTATTACTTTTTCTAGCAGTGATCAGCAGTCTAATAGCAGTAAAGGAGAAAGCCAGAGGGGAAAGGGGAAGTTTTGTTCCCCTGTCTCTTAGCAAGAATAGGTATGGCAGAAAAAAACAAGAAGGAAAAAGATGTTAAGATTATAAGAGCAATATTTAAACAACTGACCATAAAAAACAGCATGGTTAAGAATTTCAATGATGCCCAACTGCGTCTGAGAGACCGGCAGAAGAGGGAGGGGTCAGGAAATTGGGTACAATGCACGTAAAAGATGATAAAGAGAAAAAGCAGCAGGAGTAAGGAAGTCTTAGAGATGGAATAATAGTAGGTTTCCATCACAGGAGGGATTTTATAGAGTTTAAGATCGTGAAAGAACAATTTCAAGTGACAATGAGCTGAAATGTAGTGTTTGTGGAAGACTGAAGGGAAATAAAAATGAAAGTAGTTGAATTTGTATGTATATATTATAGATATATGCAACAAATATATATATATGTACAACTATGCACACATAAATTTAATATCTTCCACTAAAGTGATACTCAGAAGCCTCATCATGGCATGGAGATGACCTTGGATTCTCAAAAATACTGTCAACAAAGCTTAAGTAAAAATGAGTCTTTCCAAATCATAGAAATTTCAATTATGCTTCCAAGCATCAACAATTTTCCAAGGGCCAATCCAGCTAAGTTCAGAAAGGCTTTTCACAGAAAAATTGACACACACACAGGCCAGGTGATTAATTGTGGCCATGAAAACTCAGAAAAATTATTAACTATAACATGTTATTATTAAGATTATTAATTATTATTAGTTAAAATTAACTGAAGTTCCTGTAAGTAGAGGGAATCAATGGACAAAATCACTTATCTTCTGACATAGTAAAGAAAAAAATATGTAAAATTTACAAGTCTCTTCGTATCCAAGACTTTTTTGCATCATCTATTCATTTCAATGCCTTAACCTATTTTTGCATTATATTTCCATATAGAACCAAATAAAATGGCAATATCCTTGGACATCATTTTAGTAGTTAAAATATTGGAGGATTTAATAGATATTTACAGTATATTTTCTCTGTTTCTGAATAAATGTATAAACTGTGAATTTCAATGTAGATATAATTATGAGTATATTTGAAGTCATAAATGGAAAACATTTGTGTTCTCTCCATAATTCCATCGGGAAATTGGTATATTTATAGATTTTATAACAACTGAAGAGAATTAAACTGTTTTAAAGGAAACTTCAAATGGTCGCAGAAAAATTTAAAAGCAGATTTACCCTGAACTCAAGTCATGCAATACTCATAGGAGATAAGAAAGATAAAACTGAATTTGTGATTTTTTTATTTAACTTATGGATAAAATAAGCATTTCTATAACATGGCATAATAAAAAAAGATGATTGCACATGAAACTGCAAATCTACTTTGTACAACTTGCTATTCCCTTTAAATATACAACAGTTATCCTGTAATTTTTTTCTTTTTCCATTTTTTGTCTTTCCTCCCCCCTTACAGATGCATGATTTCAATATTACAGGGAATACCTGATGAGGAAACCCCCCTACTAATTTTGATTAATACTTTCTCTGAGAGTTATCATCTTAGAGAGTCAAACAGAATACTGATAGGTCAGACCACAGAGATCTAAGGGATCATAGATTTAGAGCTACCAGGGACCTTGGAGGACAGTTAGTCCAAGTCTCTCATTTTATAGATGCAAAAACCAGGAGGCCTTTTCTACCCAATGCCCTGGAAAAGTGATATGGCTAAGGTATGGAGGTCTTGTTGTTCACCATTTTTGACTTTCAGAGACTAATAACAATAACCTTGCTGTTTATGTATACCTATGTATATATCTCTCTGATCTTCATCTACAGACAAAATAAAAATGGACAGTTCGGTATGCCTTAGAACTACGCCAAAATTGTTGAACAAAAGAGTCCTTATGTAGCAGTATGATGTATGATGATGGCCTTTGGCACTTCTTTCATCTAGTACCTGGAATATATCAGAATTCAATTGCTGTCAGATTTCTATAGATAAAGGACTCACCTAGAAAACACAATGAGAACACAATAACATAATTATTGACCCTTTCAGCTATGTACATTGACTGAAGGACTCCTGGTTGCAATACTCTATTATATGTGTTAATGGAGCAATGCTGATCTTTATATGTAAATGAGATGTAACTGTTAATATCAGAATAGATTGATATCTACATAAATGATCGACCTCATAATACCATCATTTGAATGACAGTTTGCCAGTGTCATTCTATTATGTCACCTGTTGCTCTACAGGAGAGATTTCTAACACATACCGTAGAAAACAAACAATAAATGATTGCTCAATTTCCTTTCTATATGAATTAGGAAAGAAACATATCTCATTACATAATGAGAATATTTCTATGATGAACAATTTTTATTACAGAAAAATAACTGCATATTATGCAAATGTTTATAAAAATTGCATTTGTATTTTAAAAAAGAAACTGAGACACAGCTAGTTTAGTGATTTGTCCCCAGGTCATATAGGCAGTGTGATTCAGAAGAATGACTTGAACCCAAGTCTTTCAGACTCCATCTACTAAGCAACACTGCCTTAGTGTTAGTATATAACATATACCAATATAAATGACTATATATAGCTATATATGGTGCATCATATTTCCATAATATCTATTTTTCAATGTTTTATAATGACCAATGTATCTCGTTTTCAGCAATGAGAAAAAGAGCACATTTTTATAAATTTTAGGCAAATATTACCTGCAGGTTTTGTGCCTATGCTGTGACTGAGTACTATAAAGCACAATCCTAGATTTAGTGGCCAATCATGCTGATGCAATGCGGTCATTGTCACATTCATTCCATAGTAAGTACAGTATGATGTGGTGGGAAGAGTGCTAGATTTGAAATCAGAGGTCTTGAATTCAAATTTTGGCTCTGACTCTTTGATAAGTTACTGAAACTCTTAGGGCCTCAGTTTCTTCATATATAAAACAAGAGACTTGGATTAGATGGCATCTAAAGGGTCTTCCAGCTCTAGATCTAAGATCCTTGGCTCCTCTTCAGTAACATTCATGTGTTATTCAATGACTGGGAGTGGTTATTTTATTTCTACATGTCTTATCTCTTCATATAGAATATAAACTCCTGAACAGATAAATTGGGATTGTGTCTAATACTCCTTTTTCTTCAGAACAGCAGAAAGCATGTATTGTCAATCAATTAACAAGGAATTAAGAAGTTACTATGTGCTAGGCACCATGCTTGATGCAGGAGATAGACAAAAAAATGAAGCATTTCCTGCCCTCAAAGAGCTGACAATCCATCAAATACTCAAAAATCTCCAAAATCATTAAAAGGATGCAGTAAGAACTATCAAATCTGGGAATACTAGAATATTAGAAAAATCAAAAGATGCACAATTAGGAAAATCTCCTTCATAATTGCATATTAGATCTCTCAAACTGGGTGTAATTATATGTACAAAATTAAACTCATCATCTTCCACTCATCTCCCTTCCCCTTCCAAACCTCTCTATTACTACTGAATGCAACATCATCTTTCCAGTCCCCCAGATTGGCAACCTGGGTGTCATCCTCAACTCCTCACTATCTCTCCCCACCCGTCAGTTTCACCTTTGCAACGTCTCTCAAATATGCCCCCTTTTTGCCAGCATCCTGGTGCAGACCGTCATCTCCTCACATCTGGCCTATTGCAATAGCCTCCTGGCAGGTCTATGTGCCACAAATCACACACACTCCCAACCCCAGTTTATCTTCCACTCAGCTTCCAAAGTGAATTTTCTAAAGTGTAAGTCTGGCTACAACACGCTCTCACACATCCAAAAATTTTAACTGGCTTCCTGTCACTTCCAGGATGAAATATAAAATCTTCTCATATTCATAGTCCTTCAAAACCCAGCCACACACACCTTCCTAGTCCTACACCTTATATCCCCTACCATGTACTCTTTGATTCAGTAACATTGACCTTAATGATCCATGAAAAAAACACTCCATCTCTCAGCTCTGGGCATTTTCACTGGCCTTCTCCCATGCCGGGAATACTCTCCCTCATTTCTGCCTCCTAATTTCTCTGGCTTCCTTCAAGCTCCAGCTAAGATCTCACCTTCTACACGAAGATCCAATCCCTCTGAATTGTAGTGCCCTCCTTCCAAGATTACCTTTTACTTAGCCTGTATATAACTTGTCCGTACATAGTTTGTTTTCATGTTGGCTCTCCCATTAGATTGTGAGCTCCTCCAGGGCAGACTGTCTTTTCCCTTTCTTTGTATGCCCAGAGCTTATCACAGCACCTTCCATTTAGTAGGCATATTAGTATACTGACATAGTAATATATTGGTGCATATACTGGCATCATATATTGATTATGTCAGTGGGCACTTTTAATAGAACATCTGGAAAGGAAGTCAGGATGACATTTCTAATCCATTTTTGTCTCTACTAGAAAGGACACCTGTTATATACTAACCTAAGCACAAACTGGCTTGGCCTTCAGGGCCTCCATAATTTGATTTCAACTGACCTTTTCAGACTTCTTTTTCCATAACCTACACTCCCATCAGACCCCGCTACTCGTCATTCCTTGACTATGTTCTTTTGTTCATATCCCCCTCCCCTCTATCCTTCAAGATTCAGATGAAACCTCACCTTCTCACCAAAGGCTTTCCTGATCATTCCAGCTAGAAACAATCTCACCCTACTCTGAGCTCCTATAGCAATTATAGAATAAAATGGAGGGATTGGGGGACCAGAGATTATAAAGGTAAAAGATCAAACAATGCCACTTATTTATCACTTATTGCATGGAAGTCTACATTGTTTTTCTCTGTGTCTTATCACTTCAAATGGAATCGAAACTCCTGGATAGATTAACTAAGACTATGCCTAATCCTTCCTAGTTTCCTCAGTGACCAATATCCAGTTACCTGGATCTTTTTTTAACCTTATATTCATGGGGGAAGGGAAAAAACAATTTGTATACATATAGGTAAAAATATGCAAATACGTGTAGCATAAATACAAAATATTTTGGGGAAATACTAGGAAGGAGGAGATCAGAAAAAGACCTCCTGTAAGCAGCATCTGAGATGCTTCTCATTATCGTACAAAGGTACAAAGGCAGGAGATGGAACAGCAAACAGTGAATAGTCCAATATGGTTGGAATACAGAATTCATGACAAGAAATAATAGTATCCCAAATAAATGGATTGGAGCCAGATTACTAAGAGCTTTAAGTATTAGACAGACAAGTTTCTCTTCATCCTAGAAGCAATAAGAAATTACTGAAGCTGCTTGACCAGGTATCATACCCGTGTTTTAGGAATATCAATTTGGCAGCTGTGCGGATGGTAAACTGGAAGAGGGTGACTGAAGGCAGAGATGCCTCCAATTAGGAGTATGTTGTTCAGTTGTTTCAGTCATGTCCAACTCTTGGTAACCCCATTTGGGGTTTTCTTGGCAAAGATAGTAGAGTGGTTTGCCATTTCCTTCTCCAGCTTGTTATGCAGATGAGGAACTGAGGCAAATAGGGTTGTGACTTACCTGGTCTCAGTTAATAAGTGAAGGAGGCTGGAACTCAGGAAGATGAGTCTTCCTGACTCCAGGTCTGATACTCTATCTATTGCAGTGTCTAGCTGCCCTGCCTTGGAGGAATATTTGACCCTTATTCTCAAGCCTTATAGGTAAGATAGATGTTTAGATCAAAGTCTTGATTTAACCTCTGAGTAACAGCAGGCAATATTATGCATGTGTTTGTTTATATGTGTGAATCACCTGAGATATTTTCTTAGGAAAAAACTTTTTTGCTCTCAATAATCTGCTTGTTTTCTTCTTTGCCATGAAGTTAGGGAGTGAATTAATGGTAATTATGGTAGCATAACTTTGATGTATAGGCAAGAGAGAAAGCTTAGTTTGGATGAAAGAGTGCCAGCTTTGAAGATTCCAAACCCAGTTCTACCACTTCCTACCACTTGATCTTGAACTTAAATTACTTAACTCCCCCCCCCCCGCCCCACTGTGCCTTAATTCATCTATCAAATAAAGAGGGTGGACTAGATGATCACTAAGATCAATTCTGTAACTAAATCTATGAGCCTAATTAATGTATGTAGGGGGAAAGGGAATGAGGAACAAGCATTTATTAAGCACCTACTATGTACCAAATGCTCTGCTAAACCTTTTACAGATATGACGCCATTTGATTTAATACACAGAAATGAAAGTGCAATTGTGCATCAGAAACATTGATATCAACGTCACATTTTTTACTAACAATGGGAAAGAGCAGTTCAGTTATGGCAAAGTAATAATAACAGAAATAGCATTTATATAGTGCTTTAGGGTTTGCAAAAGATTTTACATAGTTTATCTCAATATGCCTGTGAAGAAGTTGTTATTCATTTTATAGGTGAGAAAACTGAGAACGAAAGTGGTTAAGTGACTTGCCCAGGGTCACACAACTAGTATATGAATGAGGCAGGATTCAAACACAACTCTTCCTGAGTCCCTGTCCAGCCCTCTATCCACTACATCAGTGATGTCAAACTCAAATAGAAAAAGGGCCACTAATAGCACATCCCTGTCAGTCAGACACTGATTTAAAAAAAAAACACTATTAATATTATCTATGTTTCACTATATTTTATTTATTGTGTTCCCAATTTTATTCTAACCTAGTTTAAATGGCACTCAGGAGTGTTTTGAGCTGAGTGTTTGACACTTTTGCGCCTCCCTACTTAATTTCCTAGAGCAGCAAGGTGGTCAGCCCAAGCACTAATAAACTAGAGCTATCTAAAAATGGAATGGGTTGCTCTGGAAAGTAATGAATTCATCCTCCCTGAACGTCTTTAAGCAAACACTGTATGATCACTTGTGAAGAATGTTGTTACAGGAATTGCTTCTATGGGTTGGACTAGATGATCCCTGGGATCCCTTCCAACTCTAAAATTTTATAAGTCTATGACAAAAATTGTACAAGATGAAAAGTCATAAATGGGATGCAATCTGCAAGTGATGGGAAAACTAAGATGAATGAGGTTACAAATCCATTAAGATTTCAAAGAGGGAAGCAATAAGAAAATGTCAGAAATTGAAGCTCTGACTGGTGTTGATCCAGTGTCAGTTAAACACATTTTTAAGTTCCTACTATACGCTAGACACTATACTGAAAGCTAAGTATACAAAAAGAGACCAAAGTTATTCCCCACTCTCAAGGAGCTCACAATCTAAACCGTGAAGACAGGAATTGTCTTAAGATACTAAATTTTTTGTTGAAGACAATACTAGCTTAGGGTATCAGAGCACAAGGTCAGAGCATAAGCAATATCATGAAGAAATTTAATATTGATTGTGCAAAGACCAACTTGATACACTTAGCTCTTCTCAACAATACAATGACCCAAGACAATTTCAAAAGATTCATGATGGAAAATGCTATCCACATCCAAAGAAACATCTATGGAGTCTGGATGCAGATCAAAGCACACTATTTTTACTTTTTGGGAGTTTTTTTCTTGTTTTTTCCTTTTTCTTCTGATTCTTCTTCACAACATGACTAATCTGGAAATACGTTTAACATGATTGCACTTGTATAAATTATATCAATTTGCTTGCTGTCTTAGGAAAGAGAGAGAGAAGGGAAGGAGAAAGAAAAATGTGAAACTCAAAACCTTATTTAAAATGAATGTTGAAAACTATTGTTACATGTAATTGGAAAAAAAAATACAAAAAAAATTAATGTTGAGATCATGTCATTAAAAAATTCATTTGTACAGATATAGACAACCATGACACAAATACTATTTTTCCTAATCCACTAGAGTATTGATTTCTCAAAATGTACACCATGAAATAGATGTGCTCCAAGTTTTCCTGGGAAGGTGTGCCACAAACTACAGAGTTTACACTTACAATCACATAGATCAGCCTCTTGGAACGCAGCCAACCTAACTGTTCATTGTGCTTCAATTGCTCATGACCAAAATAGTACGCCATGAGCAGAAAAAAAAGAAATCTTGAGGAGCACTGCACTAAAGTATACATGGATCACAAAACTGGGCAGATCATAGGGTAGTACTGGGGAGTTGTGATTATCTTGCAGGCTTTCCTCCTAGAGACTGGTTAAGAATAACCTAGGAAACAACAGTACCATACATTTGAGACATCCTTTGTCTGGAGGTGACTTAGAGATCCAGCTCGGTACTGATGCTTGTCTGAAAACAGGATCTGATGTCAGATTATGAGAAACGGCTATTTAAAAAAATCATTCAATTTCTTCATTTTCCTGTAATTGGAGTATTGTAGAAATATTACTGTGCTGTCACTACCATAGCTGTGAACTAAAAAAGGAGATTGCAAGATATAAACAGCAGCCTGAAAATCTGCCTAATACCTCTTCACAGATCTCTACTCCTTATTTATCCTTTGACTCTAGAGGAATTGCTTTGCCTCAGCAGCCCAAATGAACCATTTTTATTTTTTGGTGGGGAAATTAAGGGAACTTAGTAAAATCTTCACAAATTTAAGACACCCGAAATCAAACAAGTTTACTGTTGGGTTCGGGAACAGGGATCTTTTAACAGTATTCATTTAGTAGATTCTCAATGGATTTTATAACTGTCATTCTATTATAGGACTCTAGAAAATATTATCTGCAATCTAATCATAGTGTAATTAGCTAAGCCCCTTTGAGTTGTTTTCTGAAATTTCTATAAAGATTGTCACTAAACTGATTTTCACCAGAGGAGATTATGGCAACCACTTATCATTTATATAAAGTCACAATGTAAACTGCATTATAAATTTGGGAATACTGATCTTCCTTCTAAGACTCCCAAGATAAGATTTTTATGATTTTTAAGATTTATATATGAAACTATGTTCTAGATAAAGGGTTCTTAAATTGGAATATACAAAGGATCCATGCATAGATTTCAGGGGGTCCATGAACTTGGAAGAGACAAAAAAATCTTTATTTCAGTACAATTGTTTTCCTTTATATTTTATATACTTTTAAAAATATTATTCTGGAAAGGGCTTCACCAGATTGCCAAAGTGATCCAAGACACAAAAAAAGGTTAAGAACTCTTGCCCTAGATCAACAAAGAAGTTTCTTCAGTACAAAGAAAAAAAGTAGCTACTATAAAAAATGAATTCTTACATACATATACAAAAAAACCTAGTAACCTATGACATAATGTATCAACAACATAAAGATAATGCATGACTAAGGTGAAAATGTATTTAATAGGAATGTATGTGTAGAACCCATATAAAATTGTACGCCATCTCAGGATCTCAGGGAGGGTATGGGGGAAGGAGGGGGAGGGAGGGGAAAAAAATCAAAGATATATTGAAGTGATTGTAAAACACTGAAAACAAATAAAACAATTTAATTTAAAAAATAAAGATAATGCATCAACAAGTCAAAGATACACTATTCAAGATGTGCTGCATGAGCTAACACTTTCTTGCCTTCACGGATGATTATTAAAATAAGGAGGATTATTATTACAGAAGGTGCATTATTTTAAATAAAATTTAAATTATATGCATGTGATTAATAACTAATATTCATCTGAGAAAAGGATTTTTGTACAATGACATAATTTTAAAATATTTAAATCATCTTTATCTCCTTTTAATGTCTTTTTAATGTATGTTTTATAGAATACATAATGTAAGAGCAAGTCATGTATGTAACATGAAAATATATATACACATAAATAGATGCATCAGATTATAAAAGTATATTAATAAGAGTATGTGACTAAAACAAGTCTTTGCAGACCATCTCTCTAAACTTTCATAGTGCAAAGTGAACTGGCAGACTCTAAACTCATCTCCCTCTTCTGACTAAGATAGAAATGGTAAAAGTAAATTATTTGATTACTTAGCTTAGAACAAAGAAATAAGATATCAGAAGTCCTAGTTCATTTTATATTTATTTATTTATTATTTATGTTCATTTTACAAATAAGGAAATCAAGTTCAGGTACTATGACTATATACCTACTTGGCCAGGAAAATCATTCTGGGCCTCCTTATTTAGTTCTTCACTGCAGTAAAACTTTCTTGAAGTAAACTGGTTCCTAATAGCATGGCTCTACCCTTCAATGAAAATTTCTGTCAAAGTTGAAATTCCCTTAGGAATCCATTCTCATCTCCTTTCAAATAGGAATCATTCCAAGTAAACTAGGTAGAGTAAGTCATGAATGGGGCAGATCATTCATTGCTAGGCAAAGGGGCAAAGTGCTTACAGTCCCTCTCTTTATTCATTCAAAAACCAGCCTTAAGAAAAGTGTAATTAATTGAGACACTAATGCACTATTAGTCTGAATTCAATCACTCTGTAGAACAATTTGGAACTATGCCAAAGGCTATCAAAACCATGCATACCTTTCAACCCAACAATATGACTGGTAGATTCTGTATCCCAAAGATAAAAAACAAAAAGGAAAATGACCTATATATACACAAATGTTTATAGCAATTCTTTTTGGTGTAGCAAAGAATTGGAAATTGAGGGGATGCCAATCAATTGGTGAATGGCTGAAAAAGCTGTGGTTTATGATTATGCTAGAATACTATTTTGCTCTAAGAAATGATGAGCAGGATTCTCTCAGAAAAACCTGGACACGTATATGAACTGTTGCAAGGTTAAATGAACAGAACAGGAGAATATTGTACACAGCAACAGCAATATTGTACAATGATCTACTGTCAATGAATGGGCTATTCTCAGCAAGACAATGATCCAAGACAATTCCAAAGAACTTATGAGGAAAAAGGTTTCCCATCCCCAGAGAGAAAACCTGAATGCAGATCAAAGCATACCTTTCTTTTCTTTTTCTTTTTTTAACTTTATTTTCCTTGAATGGTTTTTTTTGGTCTGTGTTTTCTTTTTCAACAGGACAAATATGAAAATGTTTTGCACAACTACATATATATAACATTTATGAAATTGTGTGCCTTCTCAATAAGGGGGAGGGGAAGAAGGCTGAGAATTTGGAACTCAATTTTTTTTGAAAAACTAATGGTAAAAATTGTTTTTATGTGTAATGGGGATGAGGGGAATAAAATATTAAATACTTTTTTTAAAAAAAAGATAAGTGAGATATCTATGTACCAAGAAATGAGATGATGATTAGTTAGGATGTAAGGAGAAAATATTAAAACTATTTGGGTGTATTTTTTCATCTAAGAATAGCAAAGGAATTAAGATTTACTAATGTTTAATATGTTGACAATGGCACCTTCGCTCTGAATGTCAGATGGTCATTCACATAGTCACATTTTAGTATCCTAAGAGTTGACAGGCTACCCACACACATTCATGTGATGTCAGAATACTGCATTATATTGCAGTTTATAGGTACCTGATTAAGTGGATTTCCCAATTGTGTCATTTAGTTTTAGCTAAACAAATACAAAATCAGCAGATTTCTACAGATATCTGGATGAGAAAATTAATAATGAGAACTCAAACTTGAAAATGACAGAACTGACACTTCTAATCTTGGTATAAGCTCTTCATCAATTAGATTACAAGGTATATACAATGATGATCTAATCTCATCTCACAAGAAATCCAAAAAAATCAAAATTATTGAGATTACTTGAAATACATCTATTCCCATTGACAAGTGACCTCAATCTCATATTATGTCTTGAGATATGCCACTAATAGTATGAAGCATTCAATTAGCAAGACACTTAAAAATCCAAACTTTTGTAGATAAAAATTATGCATGCCACTTATAAAAACTCCTATCTGTATTCTTTAAAAACATGTTAACAGAATTTTTAACCTATTTAAAAATTTTCCAAATTAAGAGGTTCATTGGGTTTCGAATTCATTTGCTAAAAATATAAAAAGGCAGCATCTTCCAACTAGTTTACAAGAACCATTAACTGACATCAGAGACGGCAAAATTAATTAGCCAACTTTTTTCAAAAATACCTTTATACACATAATTGCTGGATATGACTGAAAAAATGATGTGATCATTTAGTCAAATTTATTTAAATTTAGTCAAATTTAAGTGATGGAAGCATTTCTTCAGTTTGGATCTACTTCTCTTTGTAAGGTTTTTTTTTCCTTGCACTATGACAGGCAAATAACTAAATAAACTGAACTTAGAACCAGATCTTTGGATCTTGAATGGGCATATCACAAAGTAATGCCAAGATTTCCTAAAATAATTGAATCACATTGGTCCCACAGAATAAAGTTGTTACTAATTAATTAATGGTGACATTACCAATTACTAGTTTAAGGAACCATTAAAAGAATTTTAAAATATTTAAATTATCTTTATCCCCTACTAATTTTTAGTACATATTTATAATATGTATCATATATTATTAATAGAGTAGGGCATGTATGTAACACAAAAATAAATAAATATATACACATAATAGATGCATCATGCTAAAAACATTTGTTAATGAGGGGGCATAATAAAAAAATTTTGTAGACCATCTCTTTAAAGGTCTTCCACAATGCAAAATGAACTGGCAGATCTAAACTCATCTCCCTCTTTTGACCAAGAGAGGAATGGTAAAATTCAAGTATTTAATTACTTAGCTTGAAACAAAGAAATACAATATCAGAAGTCCTAGCTCAGGGTACTTATAAACTATAAGAAAATCAGAATACTTTCTTGGATACTTGACTGCTTTTAAACAGCTGCCAGTTTTTTAAACTTGTTTCTTTTCCAATCCCAATTTTTTAAATGTGTTTGGCCACTTGTGAATTTAATGAAATTTTTATCTTTCAATAATCTACAAGAGATAACATTTTAATTTATTTACATATAAATTGAACTAATTCATTTACTTGAAAGTATCATATTAGACTGTGAGGTCACGTAGCAACTGCACTAGGTATAAAAAAGAATCATATTCATTTCATATTAAGTTCACATGAATATCCAAGAGGCATACATTGTCTAATATTGTCCATTTTGCTGTACTTATCCAGTTGAAGTTTGCTGTTGTTTAGTTGTATGGATTCAGGCCATAGAAGGTTTTGCTGTTCAGTCATACCTGACTCTTCATGACCCTTTTTTGAGGTTTTCTTGGCAAAGATATTGGAGTGGTTTGCCATTTTCTTCCAGCTCATCTACAGATGAAGAACTCAGGCAAACTGGGTTAAATAACTTGCCCAGGGTCACACAACTAATGTGTCTGAGGCTGGATTTGAACTCAGGAAAATGAGTCTTCCTGATTCTAAGCCCAATGTTCTATTCATGACACCACCTAGCTGCCCCAGTACTTACTGAGTTGAAGTTTGTGATTGTTGTCTTTTAATTGCATAGATTAGAGCTATAGACAGGTTAGTGGCTAAACAATCTGTGGTATGTAAGTTAATGCAATGGAATATTACTGTACCATAAGAAATAATGCAGGTGAAGAACTCAGAGAAGGCATGGGAGGGAAGACTTAGATGAATTGATGCTGAGTGAAGTATGCAGAGTCAGGGGAAAAAATATCCACAATGACTATAGCAATGTAAATGGAAAAGAAAAAATCCAAAGTGAATACTTTCTCACTAAAATTATGAAGCTTGGCCCCCAAAGAAGAAATGTACCTCCAGTTCTTCTTAATGGGACACTATGAAGGTGGAACATTACATATATTATCACACTTGACTGATAGGTAATCTTGTTTAAGTGTTCTCTCTCTCTCTCTCTCTCTCTCTCTCTCTCTCTCTCTCTCTCTCTCTCTCTTATTAACAAGGGATGACTCACTGGGTAGAGAAGAAGAAGGGATATTTTGGGAAATGAAAGTGATATGAAAACAAAAAATAGTAAAAAACCACATGTATACATGTGCATGGATATACTTTATAGGTAAGTGTTTTACATATTATATGTGTATATGTGTATAAATATACATATCTACATACACATATATTTTTAAAACTAAGTTTCTAGATATTGGGAAAGAAGAGAAATGCTAGCACTCAGCAAAGGCAAGCACTGAACAAACTTCCTCCTGCATTCTTGTCTGCAAATTTACATCATCCTTGTCAAAAACAAAATCAAATTTCTGCAGGCATATGCCCTGATTACAAGCAACTGATTGTATGAGCAACTACCTAACAAGCAAATCTGACAAGCAATATCCACAGAGAGACTTTTCAGATTACCAAATGCATACTCATATGTAAATTGGACCTGAGTCTCAATGAATGAGTCAATGGATAAAGTCACTGTACTTAAAAGATATCTCAAAGAAACTATGTTTACTAAGGGATAAACCAGCCAATGACTGTACTTACCACAGACCTTTCTTCCATAAACTCATGTGTAATTTTAGACTAAATGACTAATCACCAGTAGAAATCATCCATTACAGGACCTAAAAACACTTTTAATGGTAGCATTCAATTCTTCGTGATGAATAGTTTATTTCTCAGGCAAAAAAGCTCAGCCAGCTCCAGATTTTTGCAGCATTTCCATATGTACTCTATCACAACCAAGAGACTGCTATGTTGAGACCCTCAAATCTATTTTGCATTACTTTGGGGTGTCTTTAAAATTCAATTTCATTTTATTTTCAGTTCCAAATTCTCTTGATCTGCCTTCTCCAATTGTTGAGAAGGAAAGAAAAATAATTTGTATTTAAAAATAGTTTGTATTACTATAGAAAGAAATTGATAATGTGCTTTTTGTAACATTGTTCAAGTTGTATACTAGTTCTTTACTAGGCATTGCAATTCAGCAGATTAATGACTTTTAAATTTTTCAGAAATAAAACATTCTTTTTTTGTACAGGCTTCAAAACATTTTATACTACTGGGTTGGTGAACCATTATCCTCCATCATCCTAAAACAGAATAATCCTACCCTTTCTATTTATAGAGATGTCACTAATTATATTGTTGTTATAGCATAATACAATAATACATAATACAAGTATAAGCAACAAAGGTCAGAATATGATGTAGTGTCCAAAAATGGAATTTCTATTGACCATGAATTTGGTGAAATATATTTTTCAGGTAAAATGAATATGCATACATGACAGAGAGCAAAAACGTAGTTCTTCATTTAACTAAAGTCTGTTGTGTGCTTTCACTTTAAATAAAATAACAATTCTTTATACTGAATAAATTTAATCTTTAGCAAATCAAAAGGTATTTTATGATCATACAATGCCTTGATCTAATGATCATTGACATTTTCAAGTCCTATCAAGAGGTATGAGTTTGGGTTGAGTGTTCTGATTTTGGTATACCTTGTAAATGATTCCCAGAATAAATTCCCAAATAAATAAATAAAAATTCCCAAAATAAATAAGAATCAGATATTCTCTTAAGTTTCAAGAACTTATGCTTTTCAATTTTACTTAAGTTTGATTCAAAGTTTAACCTAGTTATAAAGACTTAATCTGGACTTATCTTTCAATTTTCTGGCCATTTTTCACTATACGGTACCTTATCTTACTTAATATTTCTTTCCTCCCCAATCTCAGGCCTGTTAGTGGTGTTTATCAACCAATGCTTAATTTCACGCATAGTTCTATGGGTTAAAGAGGTTATTGACCTCTGTCTCATTTATCTTGTAATGTATAGAAGGAAAATCCACCTCTTATACTGATAGAAAATAAGCTAGCAAATATTTTTTCTACCTTAAATATATCCCATAGAGATGTACTTTTAGAGGGCATAATAACAATTCTTTCCCACAACTCTGTGATGTCCTTTTTTAGTTACAAAATACCACCAGTACCTCCAAACTTCAAGACTGGCTATAGCCATCTCATCTGAAGGCTCAAAGTCTGAATGGACTTAGGGTGACAATGGTGAACTTCTAGTGGTGCTTGGCTAAAATGTCAACATAAAACTGTTGTGCTACTTAAAGAAAAGTATCATTAATTTCTATCGATGAATAAAAAAGCTCCACCTAACCACTGTTACTACATCACCTGCATCCAGAGTGAAAGGTATGGTTCCAAATATTAGGAGAACAGCAGAAGAATTTAAACACTCTCCTTCCTCAACCCAATCAGAGCTATTATCATTCTGCAAGCATTATCAAAAACTCCTAAATATAATATCTTCTCCAAAGAATCAAGTCTTTTATTTTATCTGCTAATGAGGAGAGTTGGCAATAGATTCTGAGCTTCCTTCTAGCTCTAGATCTATAATCCTATAAAAATAAATTTGCCAGTTCTGAAAAAGAAAGGCAGTTGTATCTAATCTCTGTCCTAATTCAGTTTTTTAAAGTGCCCTCTCCTCTGTGTCTCTTACCCAAGTGAACAACTTGGCAACAATAGTGAGCTAACCACATGTAGGAAGCATCTACCAGTAAATTCTACCTTGTAGACTAAAGAAGTAAACTAACATCTCCTCTACACCTAACTGTTCTTCTGATTCTGTGATATATATATATATTTTTTTAACTGGCCCCCTCCTCAAAATAAATAAATACATAAATAGAGAGTCTTAAATCCGCTTGCTGAGCTAGTTGGGTAGGGCTGTTTGGGAAATCGCCTGGAAAGATTTACTTCAGTGCCAGTCTAACTTGGACAAACATGCTAGAAACTCAGTGACCTAGAGATTTCATAACATGAACACAATGAATATTGGTACTCAGGAAATAGAACTTCTTCTGACCTTGAGAGTGCGGGCTAAATAAATTACCTCTGAACGCAAGTGGTGAGATCTCACGACCGCATCTGGAGAGAAAACAGAAAGGCAAGAACTGCATCGGACCCTGATTTCAGCACCAGATGAATCACTAAGTAATAACTTATTCTAGGTGACCTCGGTCCAGGTCAGGCAATCCTCCTCCCTCCCCACCCCCCCGCATACCGTTTTATCTAGTTGGGGAGACCGTGAGAAAATATCAGGCCATCACCCCTTCCGTGCTCTATCTGCGGGAAGGTCCCGCCAAAGTTATCGGGGAGTTATGGGGAACCCCAGCTCTGGCATCCCTGACTTTCTTCCTACCCCCTGGCTGAGTTCCTGAGGAGAAGGATGGGTGGGGACCGGGCTGCCGCAGTCCTGGACTCTGCTTGGAATCCCTTCAGGTTTTAGCAAACTGAGGTTAAAATGTGGATCCCTCCCTCCTTCCCCTCCCTCCCTCCAATGTCTCTAGCATCTAAGATGGGGGTAAATAAGCGGAGTCAGTAGGGAGAGGGTAACTGGGGGTGGGAGATAGTGGAGGAGAAGAGGGAGCGCTTTTGCATCCCTTCCTCTATCCCCTGCAAACACCTCTCCTGTCCAGGGAAACGTAGACGGTGCATCTCTTACCTCGACTCCTGGAACGACCCGAAAAGACAGATTTCATGGGATGCCTCCCCTTCTGCAGCCTGCGGTGCCAGCAGCAGAAGAAGAGGATGGTGGCGATGGTCCCCAGCAGGAGCAGCAAGAGGAAGAGGGCACATTGAACGCTGTAAGGTCTCAGCAGCACCAAGAAGGCTGCGGCAATCATGGTGAGAAGTGGGGGATGCTCAGGCTAGGCTGGAAGGGCACGGAGACACATGCACAAGCACCTGGGGACACGCACACGCAGACACGAGCGACGCTGGAGGGCTGGAGGGCTGGAGGGCTGGCAGGATGTGCGCTGGCTCTAGAGCGGCGGCGGCGGCGGCGGCGGCGTCATTCTCGGGGCGGCTGATCCCGCGAGGAGGCTCCCCAATGGCTGCAGACGCGGAGCCGATCGGAACTGAGGATTGAAGCTGGGGGGAGCTCAATGCATGACTCAGCACACGGCGACAGGGAAGCGACCCGGCAGCCGGGGATTTTCGTTCCCTGCCTCCCTCCTGGCCCTCACCCTTCCCCTCCCCCAGCCTCCCGCGTCGGTGCGGCTCAGCCCCCAGCGGCGGCGCTGCATGGAAACCGAGAGAGGGGAGCCCCGGCTCCGGGGGAGCCCGCCGCATTGCCCGGCAGCCGCCTGCAGCTCCAGCATCCCAGCAGCGCCCAATTTAAAGGCTGACCCCGGGACTGGAGAAGGGGCTGGCGTGCGAGGAGCCGTGGGGGTGGGGCGCCAGCGCATCCCCAAGTTGCCTGCTGCCGGCGGCTCCCCGGGAGGGGGGAGGAGAGGAGGAGGGAAAGAGGGGGTGGTTTTGACTAGGCTTTCGGGCTGATGACATCACAGGTTGGGGATGCTGCAGAGGGGGCGAGCGAAGATGGCTGCTTCAAGTGAGGTACCCTGAGTCCTGCACGGAAAACGACCGCGGAAAGGCTTTGGGGAGCCCCTCTGGGGGGCCCTGCCCGCGGCCACAAGGCAAGCCCCTCAGGCAGGAAGGATCCCGCCCTGGTGACAGCGGCTGAGGCAGTGGCAGGGAGGGGGTAAGGAGTGGGGGGATGGGGGAAGCCGACTGTCCTCCGGTTTGGGATAGTCTGTGGCTCCCCGGCTCTCCCCGCTCTCCCAAGCTGCGGGGGAGCAAGGCGTAGGGGAGAGGGGAAGAAGGGGGCGGGGGCGGGGGGAGAGAATTAGGATGGTGAAGTCTTGCCTAGCCTTCGGTAGGTTCTGCCCTCCTACTCCACTGCCCTCAGAGCTTCTGAAATTAGGGATGAGGTAGGGGTAGGGAAGGAGAAATAAATGCTCCCAGGCGCGGAAAACCGAGAAAGTCCAAGCTCGGTTGGGTGGGGGAGGGGGAGAAAACTATCCCCTCTGCAACCTCTTTCTCTATAAAGCCCTCTCTGAGTCCCCAAGCTTCTGTTGATGGACAGGACATGTGAACTGCCTCATTCCCGCCCCCCCCTTTCCTCGAATTTAGCGTGAATTCTTCCGACTTGGAGGGTCCAGGGAAAAAAAGGAATGTGTTTAGTCTAGTGATATGGTACTGAATTATGTCTCATTTAGTGAACCTGGTGGAAACAACTATTTAACACTCTTTGACCTGATGCCTCAAGGGATTTATAGATTAACTTGGGAATTGAATTGATTGATTTTTTTTTTCCGTAGTGGAGGAGATGGGAGGGGTAGGGATGGATTCTCCTTTTTATAAAGGCCTGGGGAAGACTGGGAAGCTATAGTATCGCTCCGTTGTAGACCCACACGTCACCTCGAAGGCTATGGCAGTTTATAGTAGATGGATTTTTATGTTATTGCAGTTGTGAAACGCTTGGTGAATAAACTGTGGAAGCTATGATTAATTACATTATAACATCTAAGGCTCCTTAGGCATTAGCAAAGCTCGGGGGCTGGCTGTTGCATTGTATCCACAGAGAAGAGATACACTACTCTCCTGCAGTAAACTGCAGCTTGCTGCAGCAGTAACTACCGCATGAGTTGCAGTATTTACTCCTCATGGGCTGTCACTCTAAAAAGATGTCTCAGAATTCAGTAACTATGAAGCTACTAGACAATTCTAGTTTAAATATTTTATCCGTAGGGGCAATTATAATGACGGGCATGGCAATTTTTTTTAAGCACACTTGCTGCCCCATGGGATCTTTGATTTAGAGCTGGAAGAGACTTTAGAAATCATTCTAGTCCCAATATCTCTTTGACAGATAAGGAATTCCAGACCCATGGGGGTTAAATAACTTGCTCTAGGTTGCACAAGTATTAAATTGAGAATGTTTCACAGATTTTTTTATAAGAAATTGTTCCTCTTGGAAAGTAGTATTCCAGATAGCAGGTTTGCACATGACAAATTTAGAGTCAAACAAAATGCTAAGACTCCTTGAAAACTTGTTTAACTTTTTTGATACAACAATTTAACAATGCTCCCCAAAAAAGCATGGTTGATACTTTTGGGGGATACTTACACAGCCAAAAGCAATGAACTGTAGGAATGGCTTTAATAAATTGTTCTACAGTATAGATTTAGAGCTGGAAGGGACTTTGGAGGTCATCTGGGCCAGCCTTCTCAACTGATAGAAAAGGAAACTGAAGTCAAGAAGAGGTAAAGTGACTTGTCCATGTTCACACAGGTAATTAATGGGTTTAGTAAATAACTCTACAACAGAGGTAAATGAAGAGCAGCCGCATGGCCTAGTGGATAGAGGATAACATTTGACAAAGTATAGACCTTCCTTAAAATCCAACTTCAGTCTGTAAGCTGAGTGGCTATGGGCAAGTCACCCAACATTTTGGAGCCCCCAGAGATTTCTCTAACTGTATGTTAACTCTAAGACTCCAAGTTAGGTATAGAGTACCGATCTACATTGGTGTTTCATTTTGTTGTTTTAGAATTGAAGATGCCCTATGTCTTCTGTGACTGAATACCTATGTATTAAGCAAAGTAGAATTTTATAGTTATCACAGGCCTTACCATTATCTCTAGCAATTGACTGATGCTATCAGGTAGCACAGAATCATGTGATCTAGTACTCCTGAATGTTTCCTAATACCGCAGTAGACTGCAGTAAGGCAGAATAATATTAATGCAATAATGGAGATTATTAAGCATCCTGATAGTTTGCAACATATGGCCAAACACTGTAAAATACTCTGCGACAAAATCATTTACTGATTCAGCTTATCACAATGTTATGTTGCAGTAATAGGAAACTTTTAATACATATTATGTGTGAAGATGAATTCTTCTGATTTTTAGGATTTAGATTCTTAGGAAACAACATATTTTTCCACTCACAGCTGATTTATGATAAAATAGTCTAAAGCATTCTTGGACAAAAAGATAGCAAATTTTGTGAATACAATATAGAACTAATTTTTTCCCAAACTCTAAATTTTTAGCAAAAAATAAATTTGACTAAAATTTGATATCTTTACTTCAAAGCAATTTACCAGCTCCATAAATTTTACTGAATCTCTTTATTTGTTTCAGGTGCATAAGAGAACAGCATTTATCTCCCTGTATGAGCAAATACAGAGCTGGCTGGCACTCAAAGAGGATTATGCATACTTCCCAGAAAATTAATTTAATTTTCCTCTGACATTGGTTATCACCAACTGATGCACCAAGAATAGGCAAATTAAATCACTGAAGGCATGTTGCATTTAGTGAAAAATCTACATTTCTGTTGGCATTTTTCCTACTAGTTTTAAGAGTAATTTATAATTTCTTCCTTCAAATAATAGCATATTGTTGTTATTTCTTGTAAGCATGTTTCTATTTCTATGTAATTCCTAGCCCACTTATGGATATTCCATAAAAAATTTTTTAGCTAAATTAATGCTTTTAGAGTTAATTTAGTTTCTGCACTCATTCCACTTCATAATGTTGGATGCAAGAAAAGGCAAAGATTTTAAAATATTGTGGCAGATTCACAGATTAGTGAGGAAATGGCAAGAAATCTACTATACTAAGAATTTCTGGGATGTTATATTAGAATTTGAAAGCTATGTCAATTCACTGATTAAGTCCAAACTTAATTGTAATAATTGACCATCATTAGTTCCCTAGGTTAGAAATACCCTTAACATCAGTCATTAAACATTTTTCAATAAAATTACCTCCCCCCAAGTTGTGTTTATAGCACACACATTTTATTTGGATTTTCTTATGTACTTTCTCTTTAATTCAACTTTATTTTCAGTTTTGAATTCTCTACATTCTTTCTCCTCCTTCACCCATTGAGAAGGCGAGAAAAACAAAATCTCTCACAAATATGTATAGTCATGCAAAAGAAATTCCCACATTAGCCACATCTCAAAAAGGAAAGAAAGAAACAGAAGAAAATGTGCTTCATTCTACACTTTGAATTCATCAGTTCTCTATCTGGAGGTGAATAGCATGTTTCATCATGAGTTCTCAAGAATGGTGATTGGTCATTGTGTTGACGAGAGTTAGCAAGTTTTCATAAATTGATTATCTTTCCAATTTTGCTGTTGTTGTGTAATTCATTCTCCTGGTTCTTCTCACTTCACTTTGCATCAGTTCGTAAAAGTCTTCCCAGGTCTTTCTGAAATCATCCTCTTCTTCATTTCTTATAGCACAATAGCATTTCATCACATTTATGTGTCATAACCTGTTTAGCCATTCCCCAACTGATAGGCATCCCCTCAGTTTCCAATTCTTTGTCACCATGAAAGAGCTATAATATACATTTTTTAAAAGGGAGATTAAATCATATTGTTTAGCATAAGAATGTCTTTATAAATTTACTGCCAAAAAACAATCTATTTTGATTTAAAAAACATTCATTAAGGGTCTACTATATACAGTACACTCTGGACACAAAGAATAAGCAAAAAGTTCTTCCCTCCAGGAGTTACACTCTACTAGAGAGATACATTTTTTCAAAGTAAACACAAAGAAATTTCAGGAGGGAGGCAGCACTAGTAACAGAGGGAACAGGAAAGATTTCCATTTAGAGATGAAACTTAAGTTGATCTCTAAAATGGAAAAGAGAGATTCCAAGAAACAAAGATAAAGTGACTGCATTCTAGGCACAAGGGAACAGCCTAAGGCAGGGATGTTAGATGGCAAAGTGAGTTCTGGGAATCTCCAGTTTGGAACATAGTTGTGAAGAGGTATGATAGGAAATGTCTAGAAAGGTACATGGGCTATAACCTATATCAAATTGCTTACCGTCTTTAGGGAGGGAGAAAATTTGAAACTCAAATATTTTTTAAATGAATGTTTAAAATTATCTTTACATGTAATTGTAAAAAAATAAAATACTATTTTTAGAAAAGTGTACAGGAGCCCAGGTGTGGAAGACTTTAAATACTAAGGTCTGTGTTTTAGTCTAGAGGCAATAGATTAAAAGGCAATCAATAAGCATTTATTAAACACCAAGTATATGGCAGGTACTGAATTAAGGGACAGGGACACATGGAAAGTCTGTCTCTGCCTTCCACAATCTAATGGAGGGGATGACATGCAAACAAACTTGGCAACTGATTGGGTGTGTGGGGGAGGGAGAAGAAGAATTAATAACGACTCAGAACATGGGTTGCCATACCCTCAATAGAAATAGGCTACTTGGGAAAAGGGGTAAAAGACTCTGTTCAACGCAATAAACAATCACAATTTCAAGGTACTTTGTTCATAGAATAGAAGGAGGCCAGCATCACTAGGTGGATGAGTATGTGGTGGGAAGAAAGTGTAAAAAATATTGGAAGGTTATGAAGGGCTTTTCTTCCCCTCTCAACAGAACATGGGAATTTCACCTCTAGGATCCTAGATTCTGATCAGTGTGCTTTCCCCTTAATCTTTCCCAGAACCAAGATCTGCTTTTGGCAAGCAGAAGATAGAAGACTTCCTTTGAAAAAAAAAGTATTTTAAAATGTTGAGATAGAGAAGTGGATATCATATTTAGTTTTCTATGTCCTGCTAACTGGGCTGCATTGACTTTCCATTTTCCATGGAAAATGAGTAGATCCGTAATTTCATCATTTTTGGTTCTCCCTTCAGTGCTGTATATTAAAATCCTTCTATCCCTCATCCTGTACAGTTGTTGCTCATGCTTCGTACAAACTGTACAGAATCTATTCAACATCCAATCTAAATTTCAGCCCTCTTTTAAAAAAAAAATCTTAGGGTACAAATGTGCCGGTGATACTGATCTACTGTTTTTCACTCTATATGACCAGCTTACCTGTTTCTAGTCATAAATGTCCTTTATGATGTCTTTTTATAACTTCTCTTATGGAAATCACTACTAGCAAAAGCCAAAGCTTACTTATATCTACTGTTAGTCTTTTAATTACCTTTTATTCTTTAATTCTTCAGAGATTTGCATAAAATACCATAGGGAATGTATTGGTGTTAAAGGTCTATCAATCTTCAGACTCATATTAAGAATTTAATTATATGTGCCAGACATTGTGCTAAGCACTAGGGATACAAAACAAACAAACAAGCACTTTCCTCTGGGGACTTAACATTCTAATGAGAAAGATAACATACAAATTAGATCAAAGATAGCCTTTTCTTCATGACTTTATTTTGGGTTTTCTTGGCAATGGTTTGCCATTTTCTTCTCCAGTTTTTTTTACAGATGAGAAACTGAAGCAAACAGGGTTTAGTGACTTGCCCAAAGTCACATAGCTCCTACGTGTCTGAGGCCAGATTTGAACTCACAAAGATGTCTTCCTGACTCCAGGCCTGCCACTCCATCCATTGTGCTCCTTAACTTCCTGTAAGATAGCCTTAGGGAGAAGGTAAAATTAGATTATCTTAAAAGGAAGTCAAGAATTCTCAGTTAGAAATTAGCTGGGAGAGCATTCTAGAAATAGAGGGGCTGCCACTGCCAAAGCCTGGAGATGGGACAAGAGAGAACGAGCATCCTGTGCGAGTACTCCAATATGTTTGGACCATAGAGTTTATACAGGAGAGTAATATGTTTTTTTAAAAAACTGGAAAATTAGGAACAGCCCACCTTGTAAAGAGTTTTAATTGCCAAATAGAGTTTGTATTTGATCCTACATGTTATAGGGAGACATTGGAGTTTTTGAATAATCTTGAATGATCAATAATTCTTGAATGATAAGATTATTTCTTCAATAACTTTGAATAATCTAGAATAAATTTTAAGCACTGTACCTTTGCCTAGTAAGCACTTAATAAATATTTATTGACTGTGTCTAAAATATAAAGCCAAAATAACCCTCGTTCTCAAAGACCTCACAATCCAGTAAGGTAGACAACATGCAAACAACAATATACACACAAGATATATTCGGGATAAATTTGAGCTAAATCTTAGAGGAAAAGCATTAACATTAGGGAGGATTAGAAAAGACTTCTTGCAGAAGGTGAGATTAAACTCACTTCCCCAGGGAAGTCAGGAGTCAAATTTATATTCCATAATCTCAACTGGGCCTTCACTACTACGAGGCAAGCCTATGCTACCTCCCTCATCAACTCACTATCTTACTTTTCACGGTGGCTCTTCCAAACCTTTTCAACCCTCCCCAATCCCTGACAGCTCCTTCCTACTCCATACTCTCAACTAAAAATATTGCCTCACATTTTACAGAAAAAAAAAATCAAGGCCATCTGCCATGAACTCCCTTTTCTCCCCTCTTCCTCATCTCATATCATTCATATGCTTTCTGCCACCATCTTCTCCCTCCTGCCTCACAAGGTAAGGTGACCTTCCTTCTAACCAAGGTTAAGCTCTCTACCTGTTCAAACAATTCTGTTATCCTATCCAATCAATTGCCCCCTCTGTTATCCTCAGCGTTACTTATTTTCAATTTCTCCTTGTCTACTGGCTTATTCCCTACTACTACAAACATACCCATGTCTTCCTCATCCTGAAAAAGCTTTCACTTGGTCCTTCCATCCCCATTAACTCTCATCCTATATCTCCTCTGGCTATAGTGACTAAGTTCCTGTTTATAACAGGTGCCTTCACATTCTCTCCTCTCACTCACTTCTGAACACCTGACAATACAGTGTCTGACCTCATCATCCTGACAAAACTGCTCTTTCCAAAGTAATTAATGATCTCTTAGTTGCCAAAACCAATAGCCTTTTTTGTCCTCATTCTCCTCAATGCCCTTGCTTCCTACACTGTAAACCCCCCTTTCCTCCTTAATATTCTCGTCTACTTAGGTTTTTAGGACACCACTGGTTCTTCTGGGTCTCCTACCTATCTGATTGCTTCTTCTCCATCTCCTTTATTGGATTATACTCTCTAACAATAGGTGTCCCACAGGACTGTGTCTTGAACGCTTTTTCTTTTTCACTCTAGACTACTTCATTTGGTGAACTCATCACTCCCATGGATTTAATTATCATCTCAATGTTGATAACTCTCAAATCTACCTATCCCGCCCATAATCTCTCTGCGGACTTCCAGTCTCAGATCCCCAACTCCCTTTCAGAATTCTCAAATAGGACATCCAAAAGGTATTTTAAACTAAAAATGCCCAAATCTAAATTTATTATCTTTCCCTCTAGCCCCTCCCTTCCTCCAAACTTCCTTTAACTGTAGTGAATGCTGTCATCCTCCTAGGCTTGCAGCCTTGGTGCCATCCTCATTTCCTCACTATCTCTTACGCCCCATATCCAGTCTATTGCCAAGGCCTGTGGATTTCACCTTTTCAATATCTCTTAAATATACCTCCGTCTCTCCTCTAACACTGCCACCCCTCTGTCCACTGCCTGGACACTGTTATAGAATACTGGTAGGTCTGCCTGCTTCAAGTCTCTTCCCCACTCCAATCCATCCTCCATCCCACAAAGTGGTTTTCCTAAAGTGCAGGTCATCCTTCTCTTCAGTAAATCCCACTGGCTTCCTCCCTCCTCTAGCATCTGTTTGGCATTCAAAGCCCTTCATAACCTAGTCCACTTCCACCTTTCCAATTATTTTTTACACTTTCTTCCCACTGCATTTTTATCAACCCAGTGATACTGGTCTCCTCTTATTCTATGAACAAAATACTATATCTCTCAGCTCCAGGCAATTTTTTTACTGTCCCCTTATGTTTGGAATATTTGCCCTCTTCATTTCCACCTCCTGCTTTCCTGCTTCCTTTAAGCCTCAGTTAAAATACCATTGTCTACAGGAAGCCTTTCACAACTTGTCTTAATGCCTCCCTTCTCTTATTTCCTATTTATCCTGAACAGTGTTATTTTTACATATTTGTTTTCTTGTTGTCTTTCTCATTAGATTAGATTGTGAGCTCCTTGTGGACAGGGACTATCTTTTGCCTCTTTTTGCATCCCTAGCAACTAGCATAGTTCCTGACACATAAAAAATGCTTAATTAATGTTTACTGACTAAGGAAAGGAGGCAAAGAATTCTAGACAAGGGGGACAGTCAGTGAAAATGCCTAGAATTGGAGGATGAAGTGTCTGTCTTTCGTGAGAAACGGCAAAGAGGCCACTGTCACCGGATCACAAGTGGAAGATGACATGGTCAGACATGTTTCAGGATGATAACTTTGGTAGGTGCATAAAGGACTGATTGGAGTAGGGAGAGATATGAGGCAAGAAGTATAGTTTGAAAGTTATTGGAGTAGTCCAGACAAGACATGGTAAGGGCTTGAATTAAAATGCTGGCTATGTGACTGAAATAAGAAAATTTATGTAAGAAATGTAGAGAAAGTTAATTATAAGATCAAACTTTGTATCTAAGCATCCACATTACAAAAAGAAAGTAGATGGAGAATGCATTGTGTTCAGATTATGACATAAAGCTATTTGAATAGTTTGTGAAATATATCTTGGGCAGTGACTGTAAACAGACAAGTTGGGCCCAGAATTAAGTAAGAGGAAACACAGTTGGATATCATTTGGAAAATCATAGTGTTTTTTTAAAGGTCCCCAATTGCTTTCTGTGGCAAAAACTCAACCTATTACTATCAGGGGCATCTAAATTCTTTCAGTCATTTACAACCATAGTGTTATCCTCAATGCTACTCTTGCTCACTTCACATATCCGATCAAAGTTTTCACTTTGTTGTGTATTTCACTGGATTAGAGCTATAGAAGAAGTTTGTTGTTGTTCGGTAATGTCTTGACTTTTCATGACCCCATTTTGGAGTTTTCTTGGCTAAGATACTGGACTGAACTGGTTTGCCATTTCCTTCTCCAGCTCATTTTACAGATGAGGAATGAGGCAAACAAGGTTAAGTGACTTGCCCAGGGTCACACAACTGATAAGCGTCAAAGGACAGATTTGAACTTGGGAAGATATCACCAATTTCTCCCGTGCTATCAGGGCTAATTCTCTATTAGTCAATCTAATAGATTATGTTATGCTAAAGATAACACTGGTTTATTGTTCTTCCCTTCCCAGATAACATTTTTTTTTGTCTAGACCTGAGATTACATCAGGTTAAGTAACTCCCTGATGAGAAAATTCATACCTGCTTTGCAATTTATAATTCTAGAGAGTTGTCTGGAGGCAAGGAGAGTTTCAGTAAATTACTAATGTACCCAGCATTGTATAGCCAGTGTGTATCAGAAGCATAACTTAAACTCCGGTCTTACTAATTCCAAAGCCATATCTCCAACCAATATATACCATTGCCTCTTACTAGTGTGACATACATATGAAAAGTCTGAAGGACATAATTTCTGGGTAATCAATCATTTTATTAATTATGGCTAAAGAATAATTAATAAAAGGATGTTCATTTGGCTTTCTCCCGTAAACCAAATATGAATCATGGAGGTCTCTCAATGGTTATATACCCTTGAAAGAGTGGATATTTCCAACAGGCAGGAATTACTCTGATTGGGTAACTATTAATGAGAATGAATATTAAAATAAGAGGCGGGGCCATTCTATTGAGGAACTAGGTATGTGACTGATCATGTCACTTCCAACGAAGAGAGACTATTCCTGTGCTAGGCAATCTATACAAAAAGATTGTCAACAGGCAATCACAACTTCATGAGACTTATGTGAAAACTAGGTTTATTACAAGAGATGAACATGCATGTGGAACCCAGAGTTCACAATTCATATAGGTTTGCATTTTTATAATAGCAGAAAAAAAGGAAAGAGGAGATACCAGAAATCTCAACCTAAAGGGATATAGCATGGGAGGGGAGACAAGTGTAGCAAAGGTAGAAAAAGGATAAAACCCTTCATGAAAGGGAGAAGCAAGGGGGTGGCAAAAGCTGTGTTCTTTTACTTTTGGGACTATTAATCCAGGGGTGGGGAACTTTTTTTCACATTGGAAGAATGTATTAATATTTAACTGTCATCAAATAAGGTCACATTCAAGAAACTTCAATTAGATACACTATGAAATATACTTAATAATTTCAAAAAATGAAAAATATTGGTTAATTTTAAAGTTATCTGACCTTTTAATGACTTTATGATGTCTGCTTTATGTTAGAAAGCAGTTGAATATTTGTTTGCAGCATGGAGGTCTCTGGTTTCAGTTGATCCACTAGATGGGTATCAGTCATTTGTGACCTTAAGGGCATCTTGATTTGGGTTAGGTAGGAGAAAGTAGAGTCGCAGCAATAATGTTTGAAAAGAAAGAAAACAGCTTTTTGGGCATATTGCCAAAGGCATGGGTAATCTACTGCATTTTTCCATATTTCATTTGGATCTTTCTTAGCATTAGACAAAGATAAAATGTTGTTTACCAAGAATTCAATCAATTCTATCTGCAGTTCTTTAGGTACCTTGGTGATATCAACTAGGTGAGACTGAAATACTAATTTGAGTGCAGTCAGTGAACCTTTCATTGTATTCGCCAATTAATAGGTCTATGACAACTCCATATTCTTCAAATGATTCACATATATCATCCTGCTCATGAATTACCTTTGCTAACTTGGAAAAATGTTCATATGAAATTTCCTTTTGAAAAAAGATATTATTTTAAATGTTTGGATTTTTGGTCACATATCATATATATAGAAAGAGACTTAGTTTTACCTTGCAAAGAAATAGTAAAGTTGTTTTGATTTGACATTACACAGAAATGCAACATTTCTATAGATGTTATGGTTCTCCTTGAAAGAGGCAGTTGTTTGTATTTTGAAATGTTATCAGGGTCTAAGTATCCTATGACTTTGACAGTGCATGCTTTCATGATTTCTACATCACTGAATGGCTTCCCATTTTCCCCAAGTATATAAGCTACTTTATAAGTTGTTTCAGTGGCATTATTTTCAGGCCTTATTGCTGTTTAAAAGAATTGTGTTTGCTTTTGTTTTTCATTTTTTAATTTCTTCAATACAACCTTTTGCCCTTCTCCCTCTACTTTAAAATATTTGTGGTCCTTATGAGTGTTATAATGCTGCTGAGCACTGAATTTCTTTAATGTTGATATTGAACTAGCACAAAGCAAGCAAATCATCTTCTCTTTAGCAGAAAAAGAATATTGCTATTCCCAATCCTCATTAAAAAAAAAATCTGTTTTCTTACTTCAGTATTCTCTTGATCTTCTTTGACATGTTGAAGTGTTAAGAAAACAGAATTAAAAACTACTGTCAATCTGTGCAACAATTCACAAATTCCATTTCATACAGACACACAGTGCACCATTGTCAAAAGCTGATAACAGACTGGTGTGTTCAGCCCCCATAAACTCGAACCAACCTGTCTCGCATAGTAGTGCACCAGTCAGGCAAGGGAAGTTAGAACTAAGTAATGAGCCATCAATTTAACCCTAATGGCTTACTAATTTTCTAATTGTGTTGGTCAGATTGGGAGGATTATTTTATTGAAACTTATTTGATTCTTTGGTATTTTAAATATATTCATTTTAAAAAATAAAATATAAATATAAAAGACAAAAATGTATTAAAATAAAAGGATTTGTTCTATAAAATTTGGATTCAGTCAGATGGTTCTACTTTAGACCTAGAAGGCCACATATAGCCTTAAGGCTGCAGGTTCCCCATTTCTGTGCTAAACTATGAAGATGAGATGGTCTGCTTATCTACAAGGGTCTCAGCTGCAGAAGTAGTTTTCCAGTTTAGTGTAGACTGACTGGAAGCTATCTTGACTTTCAAGGACACATCAGGAACTCCAGTTTGGATGCAAACAACAAATTATGTCATCTGGGGGGTGTAGGTGGGGAGGGAGTGGCTTTATCCATGATATATTCAGGACTTTTTGCATATTCTGGGTCTGGTGTTTCTGGATAATATAGCAACTCAAAAAGACAAGTTCCGGGGACCCCTTAACATCTCACCCATTGGTCAAAGGCAACACCTGAGTACACCAATGATCACAGAAAACACACTGGATAAAACAAGACTGTGGATATTACTAGGAACAGCTCCAGTTACAAAGTGAGATCAGAATCATCAACCAAGTCATAATAAGAATGACTAAAACTGGGAATTCATTCAAAGGGGAAAACCAAACAACATCAAGATAGTGGAGAGAATGTAGTGCACAGATAAAGACAATAAAAGGCAAAGGCATACAACAATGGACAACAATATTAACAAGCATTAAGTCTCCCTGCAATGTAGTACTCCTTTCCAATATCCATTCAATCAACACATTCTATCCTGGACCTTAGACTGTCCATTCAGTTGTGTGGCCCCTGGCACATCTTTCCTTTGGACAGTCTGGAAAATGTCATGTCCTCAAGGGCACCCTTCCAGGATCTATCCTCCACCCAGTCAGTGAACAATGAAAGATGGTAGGGTAAGAATTCCACCTATATTAGATTCTCCTGGTGAGGTCTTTAGGGAGGATGAGAAGCATATACCCAGAGGATTTGGGCAATCTCATCTATCAGCGATGTCTTTCACAAAGACTGGCTGAATAAACCCACAAGGGTTTAATTTCTGAATGAGGAAATAATAAGGAAAAAAAATCTGAATCCTCACCCCCATATTAACTGGTTATTAATATAAAAGAGAAAAATCTTTTCTCTCACTAAACAACAAATAACAACTGTATTTCTATTCCAGACCCACCTTCTACTCATAACATATCACTCCCAGAAGATAAAGCATTGGCAGGAATTTGAGATAGTTTATTTTCTCTCCAGCAAGGAATAAATTCTGACTTGAATTTATCACATGCCCAAACATAGTGATTTGGTGGTCCAATGTTTTATCTATTTTCCTGCCTCTGAAATTTAAGTAATCCACGTAGTCTTGGACAAATTGTTTAACTTCTTGGCCCTCAGTCTTCTCATCTGTTAAGTGAATGGGCTAGAACAGGGGTGGAAAACATATGACTTTTTACAGAACAAATCCTTTTATTAAAGAGATTTGTTCAGTGAAGCTTGGACTCAGTCCAAGGACTTGAGGACCCAGAGGGCCACATGTGGCCTTGAGGCTGCAGGTTCCACACCTCTGGGCTAAACCAAATGGACTCTGAGGCCTCTTGCAGGTCCTAATCTATGATACTACATAATCCATGTAAAATTCTCCCATACAGACTACTCAGGTTGCTAGTTAAACATGCAGAGTTAAAATCCACCTTGTGGTGATATAGGGAAATGCACTGGCTCTATGAAGCTGGTTGCAGTCAGAAAAGAACTGGATTCTGGTTTCTCTTCTAACAAATACTTGCTGTGGCACCCTGAGCATGTACCTTAACTTTTCATTGTCTCAGGCAATTTTCTGAGACGATCAATTTCAAAACAGCTGCAAATGTATACTGGTAGATGTAGAGTTGCACCAATAAAAATCACTGACACTCCTTCCACCAAAAAATAATAATCTACCTTTGTGACTTAACCTTACTTATTTCACTGATTGTAGCTGGGGTTCTTTCCGTTAGCCCCCAGCTATGAGTAAGTTGGTACGGACTTTGGCCAGAAGACTTTTTTGTTGGATATAAAGGACAGAGAAGACCTTGGAATGTAATTTGGTCAGCCTTTCTAACTTTCTATTGCTGATCTGTACAAAAGCAGGCAAATTGTCCAGTTGGCAACCTCAGTGTAAAATACTAAAATCTTTACCTTAGCAGACCCAAAATTATAGTCAGGAATGTGTCTATAGCTGAATTATTAAAAACAATGGCACTAAGTTTTAATGGCATATCTGCTTAGATAAGCTATTTAATACATGTTTCTGGGTGAGCTTTGTCAGTTCTTTCATTCATTCATATTGAGAATCTGTTATTTTGAGGGCATGCTCCAAAATGACTGATTTGAAAAAGAATTGAGTTAAATCTGGGATAATATATGTTCCATGGCCTATTTATTTCCAGACTATTTGTCATGTTAGTTTGAGACTAGGCTTAGTGCCAGGAACCTATGAGTGCATTGATGTAGAAAGTCAAATAGAGCATCTTTATTCAGGATCCCACATGCTCATCAACGTGATCCTGATTTGGATATTTTACTAATGCAATACAAATATGATGAGGATAGCCAACTTTTCGAATTAGTAAAGTTATTTGAGGAATATTTCTGTTACCATTTTTGCTGCTTTGAGTTCTTAACCAAAAAAAAGCAGTAATGCCAAATATTGAAGTTATGAGCAATACGAATAAATTTCCTTGACAATATTTACTGGAAAATGAGTTTCCTTCTCTTCTATCATATCTTATTCATTATTTGCTAATTATGTGATTGTGATAAGTCATATAACCTGGCATGGCCTTGGCTTTGTTACTTGTAATATGTGGGAGTTGAACTAGATAAGTTCTGAGGTCCTTTCCATTACTAAATCTATGATCCTATTATCCATATTCATCAGTATAGGTATTCTTTTCACCATTAGATTGCAAGTCTATTATCAATAAATAAAGCAACAAGCATTTAAACATCTATTATTAAACATCTACTACGTGCTGCAGAGGAAGTTTAATATTGTGGATAGAAAGGTAGTCTTTGATATAGGAAGACCTGTATCAAAGTCCCCCATTTCCACATACACACTGACTGTGAGATCCTGGGCAAGTCACTTAACCTCTAAGTGACCTCAGATGACTCTCTAAGACTATATAATCTGTTTAACAGTTGTTGATCTGCATTTATAGACACAGTTTCTTGAGTAGAGAGATCCCTATGCTGATGAAATAGAAGGTATAGACTGAAAAAAAAATAGATTATTAGGTTCTGGAGATACAAATTCAAAATTGAGTTCCTGTCCTCAAGGAGCTTATATTCTATTATGTGATCTTGTTGTCCCACTTATATTCTATTAAAGTGGGACAACAAGATCACAATCAAGTACAGTGTAATTGGTGTCTGGCATGTGTGAAAGCCCTATCAGCTTTCCACAACGGCATGTACCTAAGGACACCAGGTTGCTGTTTCCAGGAGAATTGTGATGTGTATAAGAAGTGGAGAGATAGACTGTGAAGTATGCATAGGAATTCTATAACTGTCTCAAGTCAGCCAGTCACTTGATAATGAGGAGGTTATTTGATTAGCTATAAAAGCATTTTTAAAAGACCTGTCAGCTTCAGCTATATCTCAGCCTCAGTGCTACTGGAGGAGCTCAGCCCTCAGTGACAGAGTAGAGCCCAAATTTGAAATGTTCAGAGAGTTCCTCAGCATCCCATACTTCCAGAGTTTGGGTTTTCAGTCAATACACATCAAGGTATGAAAAAAGTAGCGTCTTCCTCGATGATTCAGCATGGCATATACACTTTGAGAGGTGAGGAGTAATTTTGGGGAATGACCTTCATTGGGACAAAGGCTTACCTAACAGTCATGGTAAATCAGGACATGAACTTAGTAGGATCAATGCTATATAGGAAGTGAGCTAATTTTTTTTTCCTCAATTAGATGTGTGAGCTAAATTTTTAACTTAATCCCCTCCATCTCCAACTCCCAGAGAAATGCTCCAGGTGGCACAAAATGGATTTTGACTCCAAGGTTTTGAAGGAAAAGTTTGTTCATTTGTTCTATATTTGTGAAGTAAATATCCCCCTGTAAAAGCTAATCCAATGTTAAATGCTTAAAGGGGAATGAGGGTGTTAATATAGGACCCTTAGGGCAGGGAACACAGTCAATGGAGGCTCAAACTAATGGCACTAGAGAAGAGGAATGCTCTAACTCTCTCAGAGTACCTGGAGAACCTTGAAAGGGATGGGGGTGGGGGAAGAGATAATAAGACTGACTCTAAGAGAGTAAGATCAGAGCATACATGTTACAACAGGATACATAAAAAATAAACACTAAGTGATTTGAGGGAGAGGGAACTAACAATTCTATGTTAGGGTTAAAGAACATCTTTATTAGTGACTATAAGGGAATTAAAAATTCAGAACTCAGTATCCAGCTTTTTGATGATGATCTTTGAACTTAGCTGAACAACAAACATACGGTCAGTTTGCTACCACTCACTCACAGCTCTTCTCATTTTCTAGGAACTGGCAAAGCTTGTGCTGTGCTGGTATAGAGAGAACCTTTGAGAACCTAAGAGCACCTTCATATGACGATGAAACACTAAAGTTGGACCTTAATTAATTAATTTTTAAGAGATTAATTGGAGATTAATTTTTGTTATACTAAAGGAAGTTATTTAGTCCTTTTTTCCTTTGACCACAGGAATAACTATAGCCAAAGAAAATCAGTGATAACTGATAGCTAAATGCCAGTTTATTCCATTTTATATTTTAATATGTTTAGAATCTTATGGTTGTCCTTTCAGTTACCAGATCTCGAGTCAATGGCATTGTTGAGAAATTAATCAATTTCTCATGAGTTTCACAGACATCCAAAGCAATCTGCCTTGCTTTAAAAGGGTTTTTTATTATTATCGTTTTTATCAATAAAATCTGGTTCTACAATATTCATACTGTATCGTCCCACAATGCTTGAAAGGCAGTTTTAGAAAATAATCATTTACTCTCCATCAGTAAATAGAATTGATGAATATAAGGTTTGAATCTAATGTGAGATTAGTCATATAACAAAATACTGAATCATTGGTCCGGGAAATTTACTCAGAGTCGAATTAGTTGCCAACAGAAAATATGAGGAGTAGCCAGAATCTTTAGAACTGTAAGTTATTGCTTTTTTTTTTCCTTCTCATTCAGAGATTGTAAAATGGATTTTCCATTTAAGAATGGAAAATGAACAAATCAAGTTTAAAAGCTGAAGAGTTTAGCTTTGAAGATAAGACTAAGTTCAAGTAAAATAAACTCTCCATTCTTCAGTGAAGGAACAAATTTTCAGAGAGATTTATGGTAGCCTGATTAATATGATATTAATGCATTTTGATTCACAGTCATGAATGATATTCCAGTAGTCTTAGAAAGAAATCTCCTTTGCAAGACAACTTCTCTCTATTAAACTAATCCAGAGTAATTGAGCTAACATTTATGTAACACTTTGAGGTTTTCAATTCACTTTACATTCATTATCTGCTTTGATCCTTACAACAGTCTTGTGGGGTTGGCGTTATTGTCGACATTTTACAGCTGAGGAAACTAAGGCAGAGTCAGGTGAAGTGGTTTGCTCAGGGTCACACAGCTACTCAGTGGTTGAAGCAGGGTTTGAACTCAGGTCTTTCCAACACTATCCACTGTGCCATCTAGCCATTCAAACTAGGGACCTGGGCATTAAACTCTTTAGACCTAAAAGAATTGAGGTGATGAATTTCACATACAATACAGATGAGGCAAGAATTAGTGAAGAAAATAAGTAGGCAAATCCCTCAGCCTTCTTGGACTGTTTCATTATCTGTAAAATAAAGAGATTGAACTAAATATCCTCAGAGAGTTCTTCAGGCTTTAGTTCTTTTGATCATATGAAATTCAGGAACACAAAAAAATCAGATTTCTTTACTGTATTGAAATGCTGTGGTTGCCAGAAACCACAGAACTATGACAGTTGGTGGTTACAAAGATATTACACAACACATACATCTGAAGATACAATGTGTCATAATATAATACAAAGAACACTGACTCTAAAATCAAAGTAAGTACACAGTTTCAAATTCTACCTCTTACACTACTGTTTGACTCTGGGCATGTCACATCTCCCTATACTTCAGATTCCTCATGTGTGAAAATGAAGGAATTTTAATAGATACCCTCTAAAATTCCTTTTTATTCTAGATCTGTGATCTCAAAACTCAAAATGACAATTCCAAGATATGTTAACGATAGACATTTCATTTGGATTCTCTAGCCTCAATTTCCTCATCTATAAAATAGGTTTAATAATACCTATAATATGTACTTGACCTTACCTGTTGTTGAGGCTCAAATGACATTATATACATACATACATACATACATATGTGTGTATGTATAATGTACATAGACAGTTCTTGCTTTACAAAACCGACCTTATGCAAATTTAACTTCCACCTAGATTAACTTTACCATTTCATACTGTATTCTCTGGGTAGCTAGGTGGGTACAGTGGATGAATTTGATTCTGGCCTCAGACCCTTACTAGCTATGTGATCCTGGGCAAGTCACTTAACCCTGTTTGCCTCAGTTTCCTCATCTGTAAAATGAACTGGAGAAGGAAATGGTAAACTATTTCAGTATCTTTGCTAAGAAAACACCAAATGCTGTCAGTAAGAGTCAGACACAATTGAAACAACCAAATTACATTAAACTGTGTCTTCTCTTAGTTTCTGACCTTCAGCTAGGTGTTCCCATCCTCCAACACTCCTTCCCCCAAAAAATACTTCAAAAGAAAGCAGAACTGACTAAAGGAGAGACCACTGGGCCAGGATGAGCTGAATGGAGAGGGGAAAGTGGGGCTTGACTTGAGACCCCTGGTAAAGAGAAGAGACCATGACCTTGCTCCACCTACCAGCTCTATGTCTGTCTGTCCTCTGACTGTCCATCTGTTTCTGCCCTGCCTGTATTCAGTTTTCTCTTGTTCAGTGTCAGATCCTCATATGTCTGCCTTACCTCTTCCCCTTCTTCCTCTAGATTAGTTCAGGCCCCAGTGTAGCATCTCTGCCTCTGCCCTACTGTGTGCCCTTGCATGGTGTGCTGCCCCCTCCCTCCACTTCCTACAGCCCTCTTCCTACTGCCCTCTCTTCTCCACTCTGAAGAAAATCTTTCAAATAGAAGTCTACCTCAAAGGAGAATTCTCTGTATATGTCTTGCATAAGCTCTGTGGATGGATGATGATCTGGGCCCAGAATTGAAAAGGAGGAGAGTAAGCTGGATTGCCTTTGCAAAATTACAGTGCTTACAATGACCTCAGACATCTCCATGAAACAATGGCCCCCTTTTTTTTTTGGAGGGGGAAGGCAAGGCAATTGAGGGTAAGTGATTTGTCCAAGGTCACACAGCTAGTCAGTGTCAAGTGTCTGAGGCTGGGTTTGAACTCAGGTCCTCCAGACTCCAGGGCAAGTGTTCTATTCACTGTGCCATCTAGTTGCTCCAGGTCCTTCTTTTTTAAAGGATAATGTTTTTCAGAGTTGTTTTGTGGACGAGTTATAGAGAGTATCTAAAGAATCAAAGTTTCAATTCACCCAAAAGACAATGTAGAGTAGTTTGGAGGTTATGAATAAGATATAACCAGGCAAGAATTGTGTAAGAAAACCCTAAGTAAAAGATGTAATCAGAGATTTGTCAGTCAATGAACATTTATTAAGTACTTCCTACATGCCCACCATTGTGATAAGCACAAAAAAAAGGCAAAAAAAAATGTATGGCTGCTAAGAAGGTAGACTGCCTCTGTGCTCTCATGGTTTATATATAATATCAAGGAAATTAAAGACCCCTAAATTCTGGGTGGATCTTCTATGAAGGACTTATGGGATGACATGAAAAATGTCTTCTAGGATAAGAATGCATGGATGAATTATAGAATAGAATTTTTTTGAGTTGGAAGAAACCTCAGAGGCTATTGAATCCAACTTCTGCATTTTACAGATAAGGTAACTGAGGCCCAGGAAGTTAAATGATTTGCCCAAGATTATACAGACAATACATTAGAAAGGCAAGATTTTAATTCAGGTCCTCTGATTCCCAAATCAGAGATCTTTTTGCTGTACCAGGATGTTTAAATGACTTTTGCTATATTGTCTAGGATAGCATTTAATAAATACCCTGTAGTAATAAGAAAATAAACTCATTTTTGAAGCTAAACTGAGAATATGAAAAGCAAAAATGAGAAAGTTATGTAAATTCAAGAGGAAATTCTATTTTTGTAGACAAAATATTAAACAATTTCTAGAAAACAAGTGTAAGCAAAGAGAAAAAAAGTCTTCTTTCCAAAAGCAAGTTCTCAAAGGAACTGAATAATGAAGGTTATGATCTAACTCAATGAAGAGTACCCACACCGATGCTCTATAACACTAGTCTAACACTAGTCTGTGAGCTTGGCTCATAGACTGCCCAAAACAGAGCTAATCTGGGATTCCACTTTACTTAGAAGAGTAGCTAAGGACCTTACGCTTATTTTTTAATTAAATTTTATTTTTTCAGTAATCAAACCCACCTCTCCCTGTTCTCCCTAGAAAAAGATAAAAACAAACCCTTGTAATAAATATGCATAATCAAGCACAATACATTTCCATATTGGCATTGTCTAAAAAGGTGTGTCTCATTGCACATTGACTCATCACCTGTCAGAGAAGGAGACTGGTAGCATGTTTCATGGTCACTAAAACTGTGGTTGAGCACGACGCTGATCACAATTCTTCAGTCCTTCATAGGGTCCTTATATTTTAGTCTGCTTAACTTTCCATCCTCTCCTTTTATTCCTGGAATTGGTCTTCCTAAATTTCTTTGATCAGGAAGCAGAAGGAAGACCCCCTTCCCATTCCACAATTCCCAATTAATGGTCCTAAGGAGGGAAGCATTAGGTATTAGAAGCCAGATCACTTAATTCACAAAAGCCCAAGTAATATTTACTTGGAAATACTAGATGGATGTCACAGTCCACCTGGATTCAACCAGAAAAACCAAGTGACTTATCCAAGGTCACATAACAAGCAAGTTGTTTTTTTTTTTTTCATATAAATGTCAGCAGAAAATTCTAAGTTTGCAAATGCCCAGCTTGTTGATGTCCCTTAAATAAAAGTGAAAGGTGAGGTGGCAAAGTGGAGCGTACCAGGCTTGGAGTGGGGAAGATTCATCTTCCTGAGTTTCAAATCTAGCCTCAGACATTTACTGTGTGACTCTGAGCAAGTCACTTAACTGTGTTTGCCTCGGTTTCCTCATTTGTAAAATGAGTCAGAGAAGGAAATGGCAAACCACTCCAGTGGTTTTACTCAAGAAAAGAATCAGATAGAACTGAAATAGCTAGACAGTAACAAACCCGGTGGGCCACATACTAACTTAGGAAACCACAAATTAACATTGTTTCATTCATTTAAATTTATTTCGTTAAACATTCCTAATTACATTTTCACCTGGTTTGGAGGCACTCAGGTGTTTTGTGAACTACCAACAGCCTTCAGCCTGAATCTCACATCTTTTCTCCATATAGTTGCCAAAGTAATTTTTCTTAAGTGCAGATTTGACTGTTACTCCCCTACAAAATAAATTCCAGTGGCTCCTGCTGGTTCTGGGATAAAATATAAACTGTTTCATTTTCAAAGACCTTTAAAATCTCGTCCTACCCTTTCTGTCCAGCATCACTGTAGTCCTCCTCTCCCATTCTTCAATCCAGACAAACTGGTTTTCTCTCTTTTTTCTGACATTCTACATCCCATCTCTCATCTCTGCACCTTTGCACTGGCCATTTCCCATGCCTGGAATACTCTTCCCTCTCACCTCTGCCTCACAGAATTCCTCTTCCTTAGCTCCAGTCCCATATTTTTTTTTATCAGAGGCTCTTAATCTTTGTTATTGATTCCTTTGGCAGTCCAGTGAAGCCTGTAGAGCCCTTCCAGAATAATTTTTTCAAATGCATGAGAGAAAGTGCATAGGATTATAAAGAAAATCAATTTCATCAAAATAATTATGATAATTTTTTAAAATATAAATTTACAGAACCCAGGTTAAGAACCTATGTCATGAAACCAAGCCTTTTCCAATCCCCTCAACTGTTAGTGTTCTCATTCTCAAATTACCTTGTATTTAACTACTTTATTTTTATTTTCTATATATTTATCCTATAGGTACTAGTACATCTACTTGTCATCCCCATTAGAATATAGTATAAACAACTAGGCATTGTTTCTTTCTTTTTTTTTTTTCGTTTTATTCTCAATGTCTAGGACATGTTTGGCATATAAACTTTTTTAATTGCAAATATAAGTAACTAAATAAAATGATGATGAGTTTATACTATAATAGCTCTAAGTAATAAAAATAATCACTTTATGTATTCTTTAAGGTTGACAAAGTGCTTTACATATATATGTTTTCATATATGTGTATACACACATACATGTGTATATATATTGATGGACTGACTATAAAAGTGAGCCATCCAACTGCTTATGATTATCTGGCTAGCAGTTAGCTCCTTCTACTATACAATTCCTGTAAACTAGTAACACACAAAAACTAGCACCAAGTAATCAAAATGTAAAAGATAACTGTGTTCTGAGCTAGTGACCAAAGTTTCTAACCCCTCAGCAAGTCAAACAGACATAGGAGAGAATAGTGGAGGGTCAAACAAACTTGATCCACAAATTCTTTATTAATGTCCTTCCTTCTCTTCCAGAAGCAATCCAAGGGTCAGTACACATACCTTGTGTGCAGTGAAAACAATCCAGTCAACTGTGGGGAGCATTGGACTCTGGACATCTGGATAGAATAGCCAAGGAGAATTCTTTCTCACTAGTTATTATAGTGACTGCACCATGCAGGTGAGTGAACAAGTATCATATTCAACAAGTTTGTGGTGTGTGACTGTCTTCAAATGTTTAACTCTGACAATGATTGGCACTGGGATGGGGCACCTCTTTTAATGTGGCCAGGTGACTGGCAGTACTCCTTGGTATAGCAAATTGTTTGGACCCTACTAGGGCTACTTAAAATATCTTAAAGATTAAAGTTCAGACTGCAGGGTGAATTGTAGTCAGATACAAAATATGAGTCAAAAACAGAAGAAAGAGCTAAAAAAAAAAACACAAACCTGCCCTAGCTCCATTCTCTTTCATTGAAGGACAGCTTAGAGATAGATAGGTACAGGTATCTTTTTTTTTCTAGAACTGTAGTTTAATTCATAAGTATGTAATGAGCTCCAAGTGAGGACCTTCCTCCACTAGTATAAATCTGATGCCTTCTCCGTATCTGACAGCCTTAGAGAGCTGACAACACAGAGTCTCGCAGCAAGTATATGTAAAGGTGGGACTTGAATGCAAGTTTTCTTGATCTTTTTTTATCTTGATCTTGAGCTAGTTCTCTAGCCACCACACCATGGCTGCCACTCCTAGGACAGGATTTTAAGACTTGCAATTTTATAACTACTTTTCTGCTTGTTATTTTAAACACTTGGCTGGTTCCCCTACATACCAGAAATAGGAAAGTTATAGAAAGATTTTATGCTTATATCAGAGATAGCAGAAGACAGGAAAAACATGAGACATCTGGATACTTTTCCACAAGAGAAGATGGAGCAATGAAGCCTAAGCAGGAAAAGGGATGGAGATAATTTGAAAGCTACAAGAGACCTCAGTGGCCAGCTAATCAAACTCATACCAATGGTACCAGGGACGCATTCTCCAGAAACCTCAGAAGACAATCAGGCAATCAATAGGCAATCTTTTGTATTGCTGTTATGTTATAGGCACTCTAGGTGCTGGAGATACAAACATAAAAATAAAGTAGTCCCCATTGTCAAGGAAGTTACATTCTATCAAAGGAGATAATAGGTATACATAAAAATAAAAAGGTAAAATTACAACCACCCCCATCAGTACCTTAACCAGATGAGAACATGCTTCAATCAACTGGTCAGTCATGAGCTTTGGACAAAGTTCTAAAAACCTTTCTAACTGTAGTGTTGTTACACAAGAATCATGTTTGATTAGGTAGAAGAAACCTTTCCACACCTCAGGGATCACCTACAACTTATCAAATAAGTTGAAAAGGAGGTCATTCCAGAAACTGGAGTAAGCAGAACATTCTAACAAAACATCCCAAGAAGGCACCATCTGGCATAGAGATGGTAAGAGGAAGCTTCAATTTCCTTGAGTGGAAAGGTTCCCACCTTCTCACTGATTTTCTAGTGGCATCTCAGTTCAGCCATCAATTCATTGCCATCCTACTTCATTGCCATCAGGCAGTGTCTGCATTGGGAATTAAGGACAGACTGGACATAGATTCACTGCTCTACACAGAGCTCAGCAAAAAAATAACCAAAACTATACCATACTTGAGAAGGACTGTTTGAGCACCCTATGATGGGAGAAAAGGACTTTCAACAATTAAGAACTGTAGATTTGCCTCATATTCTCATAAACTTGAGCTTAGTTTAACCCCAAACTCCGTATGTTCTTATGAAAAAGTGTCACAAATGTTTTGTACTGTGACAAATGAAAAGTCCAAGAGACATAATTTCTAGGTAATTAATATCCAATTTAGTAATTATGGCTAGCAAATAATTAATAGATTGAGATCAGCTGCTTTCTCTTTTAAACCAGAAATGCTCAGCCTGGAGAACACTGAAATGCTTAAGGAGCCTTTGGAAAAGGTGATGTCCCCAAGGGTGGAAATCAACTCTGACTGGTTAACAAGAAATGAGAGGGTGGACATATTAATGAGAAGGTGAACAAAAAATGTTTAACTCCTCTTGCTGAGAACATGACCTAATCATGTGACTCAGCCACCTCCAACAATCTGGACAAAAGAATCCATCTCTACCAAGACCACTCTGGCTGGTTTTCCCCTTCATAACCTGAGTTACACTAAATTCTAATGAAAGGTTTCAAGGGCGGGGATTTATTTCCTAAGGGCAAGATCTCACCAGGACTGGATTCTCTTTGTAAGATCTTCTAGTTGGGTAGGGTCCCACACAAGATCAAAAAGCATGTACCCTCTAGATTTGGACAATCTCATCTATTAGCAATGTCCTTCAGAGACTGATGGAATAACCTACAGGGGCTGGATTCTGAATGAGGAAATAGGATGAGAAAACCTTAATCTTAATAATTAGTTATTCACATTAATAATTGGTTAATAATCATTTCTCTCATTCCCCCACTTGATTCTATTGAGAGATACAGATTTTCCAATGAATCACTGCTATGACAAACACTTCTTCAAGGGTTTTGAACTATGAAGCTTATGATGGGAAACAATGTGAGGAGAAAAGGGAGAGACTGACTGATGTATTGACATGATCCATTGGGGCCAGTTCCCTTTGGAAAGCAGACCTTATAAATAAAAGGCACATAAGGAGTAAGTAAATAGTAAAAAAAATTGTCTATTTCATAGGTTCATAAAATCTGAAGGTCAGACATCTCATACAGCTATCTGGTTCTCTGGAAATATCTCCTGATGCAGCCCTCTAGTCTGGATGAGGTCTCAGAACAGTTTCCAGTTGACTGGCTTCTCTGATTCAGGTCAGTTGTAGAGACATCCTTCTCTGCTAAAAATCTCTTCCAGAATTGATCTTAACACAATTTTATTTTTATAGTATTTTATTTTTTCCTTAGTTACATGTCAAGAACATTTTTAGCAATCATTTTTACAAGATTTTGAGATCCAAAATTTTCTCTCTTCTGCCCCTTCCCCCTTTGGAAAATGGTAGGCAGTTTAATATAATATAATTAATATAATATAATATGCACCATCATGTAAAAAAATTTCTATATTAATCACAGTTGTGAAAGAAGAAACAGATTTTTTAAAACTATGAGAAAAAATAAATTGAAAAAAATATGGTTTGATCTGGATCCAGAGTCCATCAATTCTATATTTTATTTCATGAGTCCTTTGTACTTGTCTTGGATCATTGTTGCTGAGAAGAGCTGAGTCATTCATAGTTTATCATCACACAATTTAATGCAATTTTAAATTTACTTTGCCAATAACCAGGTCAATTAGTGAGGGTTAGTTAGTTCAAATTTTATATCTCTACTGTTAAGAAAATCAAATTAGGGAATCTTTTAGACTAGAGAATTTACATTTTTTTAGGTTAACTAATCATCATATTAATATATCTAAGAAACTCAAATACAAACCAAAAAATTAGAGAACTCTGACTCCAATTTTTATACTCAGCATTGTTCATTCTCCCCATTATAAAGATGAGACTCTAAGGAACTAATGACAGAACACTTCTTATAAGAAGAACTCTAATGAAACAATGAATTCTCTTAATGGATGCCATATTAACTTTGTGTGTTCATCCTTCATTGCTGAAGACCATGCCACCAGAGAAATAATGATATGACTTGCACTTGATTTTGTTTTGAGTGAGGGAAGACTGTGTAAGTCACCAGCCTCACTTCTCCTCCAGAGCCATCTGAATCCAGTGACCAGATATTCATCAGGATGACCATTGTGGTTAAGTGACTTGCCCAAAGTCACACAGCTAGTGAGTGTCAAATGTTTGAGGTGAGATTTGAACTCAGGTCCTCCTGACTCCTGCACTGGTGCTCTATCCACTGTACCACCTAGCTGACCCTGCCATATTAACTACAAGTGTAACAAAAGGTGTTGTGATGGAATGTATAAATACATAGTTTTTAAAAATGCCTATGAAATAAGTTGCTTGTAATAAAACATTTTCAGTTTCTAGCCATGTTCAAATGAATAATCCCTAGTCAAAGTGGATATCTCTTTAAGTGGATGTCTCTTTAAGGCATTTAAAAAACTGACCGTAAGATAGTATTCTTTTGAGATAACTAATATTGTTTTCATTAACCCAGAACTAAGACAGTCATGATATTAACCTCACTAAATAACAGAATTACAGTCTGGTTTCCACAAGTCTTTACATCACTGTTGAATTATCCCTACACCATTATGAGAAATTAAAGAACATTATTATAAACAGGAATGTACAACTAGTAATACAGAGAGGGCAAGGCTAAATACTCATTTGCTTATTTGTTCAGAATATATAAAGGATTAAAATTCTAGGACAAATAGGTCAGTTCTTTTACTTACATCTTACTACTATGACTGAAATGTGCTCCAATCTTAGCCTAAAAAATATAATATTGTGTTTATACTGATCACTTAAGATCTTAAATAGCAAGTTCCAGTAATGGAACTTTGGGTAGATTCAGTTATTAAGGAGTATTGAATATAATCTCACATTGGTAACCATGAGAGATTCATCATAAAAAATCACAACTTATCTGGCCTTCATTAGAGAGATTTGCTATTAGAGGAAGAAACAGGGACATGAATTTAACACATCAGTACTAATCCTAAAGGCTTAGGCCATTAAAAATAGCCAAATAGAAAGAACCAGGTGGAAGGATGACTTGTTGAAAATGAATTAAAGAGAGATCAATGAAAACAAAAAGGAATTAAAGAGTCCAACCTTAGCCTTCCCAAGGTAATCTTATTCCCAGGGACAGATATCCACTAGCCTTAGCTCTCAGGAGTTACTCCCATTGAGTTACTGATTACCAACATTTTTCTTAAAGCAAGATACAACAAACCTAAGAATGAAATTCAAAAAGAATATTCAGTGTCCCCCAAAAAAGTTTCACTTCAAACAGTAAAGCCTCACTAATCACCATAGAACTGAACATAATTGTTATCAATATTATCAGGTTATTGAAATAACTAGCAAAATTTATCAGGTCTTCTAAGAATCACACAAAAGATTTTTACTTAAATATTTCTTTCTAAAGGTATTTCTCTTTCTCATAAATAGTTTAAAATTTATCCTAATATAAAAAGGCAGTTATAAGCACCTAATGAAATAGTATAGATGGAAACTTCTAAACTGATAGATATCTCTTATTCAATTCTTAATGCATAAATAAATGTTTAAAATCAGAATTTATTGTTCATACCCTTTGATCCAGCAATTCTACTTCCAGGGCTGTATCCCAAAGAGATCATAAAAATGGGAAAAGAACCCACACGTACAAAAATATTTATAGCAGCTCTTTCTATGGTGGCCAAGAATTGGAAATTGAGGGGATATCCATCAATTGAGGAATAGCTGAACATGTTGTGGTATATGAATGTAATGGAATACTGTAAGAAATGCTATAGAAAGTGATGTGAGATGACAAGCAGGCAGACTTCAGAAAAACCTGGAAAGACTTATATGAACTGATGGTGAGTGAAATGAGGAGAACCAGGAGAACATTGTACACAGTAACCTTCACATTGGGGGATGACTTCGATAGACTTAGCTCTTCTCAGCAATCCAAGAATCTATCTAAGACAACTCCAAAAGATTCGGGATGGAAAATATTATCCACACCCAGAGAGAGAACTATGGAGTCTGAATGCAGATTGAAGCATACTCTTTGCTCTCTCTTTTTTTGTTTTGTTTTGTTTTTTCTTTCTCGTGATTTCTCCTACTCATTCTAATTCTTCTTTGCAACATGACTAATGTGAAGCTATGAATGTGTATGTAGAACTTTTATCAGATTACACACCATCTAGGACAGGGAGGCAGAGAAAATTTAAAACTCAGAAATTGATTAAAGTGAATGTTGAAAACTAAAATTAAATTAAATTTTTAAAAAGTAAATGACAATTGGAATTTAAGACTTAAGTTGGTTTAAAAAAATCCCAAGTATCAGAAATAAATTCCAAATTACCATAAATAAAATAAATTTATAACTACTATAAATACATTCCTAACTGCTACCCCCTTGTTATCAAAAAGTATTTGCAATGGAAAGGAGATTCTGTTTTCTAAGTGAAGCAAGGCCAAAAATATACCCAATTGAATTAACCTTATCACAATAATCTCTAATAATTTAACCAATAATCTTATAATTTTCATAACTGACAGCTAAATAATTTTATGTGCCTCTTATTAAATATAGGCAAACTTGGGAGTTTATAATTTCTTAAATTACAGTACTTGAGAATATTACAATACATGGTCAGCTGAGATGATAAAAATGACCTAACAATTTTCAAATTTTTTTTTACCTTCTTTTAACAGTACAGTTTATAGTCTAACAATATCCAGATTGTAAAAATAAAACTTCTTTTCTAACAGCATCTGATACATTAGTTTTTTTAAATAGTTTTACTAGACTTCACATTATAAAAAATTTAGAAACCCAATACTATAAACAATATTATGTATTTGAAATTTGAAACAAAACCAATCGTGATCTCATTCAGTTGAATGCATTTCTAAATTACCTTATACAGAAAATCATTCATCTCATCACCATTGACATTGTATACTGATCACATCTAAAAACCCATATAAAGATATCAAGTATGAAGCAATGACATCTAGTTCAAGAAATAATAATAAGTTAACATTTACATAGCACTTGCCCTATGCCAAGCACTGTGTTAAGGAATTTATAGCCATATGATCCTGCATACAAATAAGATACAGGATAAATTGGAGATAATCTTAGCTCTAAGGGGGACCTTATTATAGCAGGTAGAATTTTAGCTGAGATTTGAAGAAACCCAAGGAAGTCAAGAGACAAAAATGAGTAGGGAGAGAATTCTAAGCATAAGGGACAGTCAGGAAAATTATTGGAGTCAGGAGATGGAGTGGTGTGTGCAAGGAATAACAAGGATGCCATGTCTCTGAAATATAGAGTATGTGGATGGAAAGATGATATAAGAAGCCTGGAAAGATAAGAAGTGGGTGGGTGGGGAGGGCTTTAAAAGACAAATGGAAGATTTTATATTTAATCCTAGGGGTCTTAGGGAACCTACTGGAGTTTATTGAACAGGAAGGTGACATAGTCAAACCTGCACATTAGGAAGATTGCTTTGATAGTTAAATGGAGGATGGATTGGAGAGAGAAAAGACTGGAGAGAGGGAGACCAACGAGTAGGCTATTGAAATAGTCCAGTCGCGAGATATATATAGATAGTTTATACAAGGTGTGTACATAGCCTGTTTGTCCACAGTTATTTGCATGTTGTCTCTCACACTGTTCTTTGTATCCTTAGTACTTAGGACAAAGTAGGTACACAATAAATGTTTCTTCAGTCACTGAAGTGATGAGGTCCTGCACCAGGGTAGTAGCAGTATTAGAGAAGAGTAAGGAGTATATCTAAGAGATGTTATGAAGGTTGATTTGATAGGACTCGACAACAAATTGGACAACAGGGTGAGAGAGTGAGGAGTCAAGGATGACACTTGGGTTGTGAGCCTGCATGACCAGACATATAGTAGTGCTCTTTACCCTAATATAGAATTTAGAGAGAGGGGAAGATTTGAAGGGAAAGAATAGTTTGGGACATGTTGAGTTTAATAAGAGGACATCTGGTTTGAGGTATTCAATAGATGGCTGAAGATGAGAGACTAGTGATCAGGAAGAGAGGCTAGAACTGTATAAAAGATCTGAGAATTACCTGCATAGACATGATAATTGAATTGATTAGGGGCTGATGAGATCACCAAGTGAAATGATGTAGAAGAAGAAAAGAAAGCCTAGGACAGAACCTTGGGAAATACCTACATTTAGTAAGAGAGTACTGGATGAAAACCCAGCAATGGAGACTGAAAAGGAATGGTCAGGAGAGAACAGTGTCACCAAAATATAGAGAGAAAGAGTATCCAGGAAGAGAGGATGTTCAGCAGTGTCAATGGCTAAAATGTCAAAAAGAATGAGGACTGAGAAGAGGTCACTCACTACATTTGGCAATTAAGAGATAACTGGTGAAACTGAAGAGAACAATTTCAACTGAAGGATGAAATTTTAAAAACACTGCAGAGAGTAGATAAGAGTGGAATATAAGGAAGTGAAGGTGCTGATTGTAGTTAGCCTTCTCAACTAGTTTATCCATTTAAGAGAAAAAAAGTAATGGACAATAGCTGGTGGAGATGGTTGGAGTATTGGAGAGTTTTTTGAAGATGGCAGGTAGAGGAGCATCTTGAAGATGAAGTGTAGATGATAAAAGGCACAATCTGCTGGAGAAGTTGAGATGGAATGAACTCACTTGTGCATATAAAGGGGTTTGCCTTGGCAAGGAAAAACACCGTCTTTTCAAGTGAGTCAGGGGGAAAGAGGGAAATAGTAAGATGAGGAGGCTGGGAGGAGAGAGGAGACAAGAAGAACTGATAAGATTTGCCAACTGGTTAGACAGGTGGGAGAGGGAGAGAGAAGAGCCAAGGATAACCACAATGTTGTGAGCTTGGAAACAGCTCAGAACAGGAGTTTAGGAGGGAAAATAATGAGGCACTTAGGTGATGCAAATGAAAGCACAGAATTCTGGGACTGGACTCAGCAAGACCTGAACTGAAATCCAGCTTCAGTCACTTACTAGCTCTGTGATCCTGGGCAAGTCACTTAACCTCTATCTGCCTCAGCTTCTTCTACTGTAAAATGCAGATAGTAATAGTATCTGCTTCCCATAGCTTTTGTGAGAATCAAATATGATAATATTTGTAAAATACTTAGCACAGGGACTAGCATATAATAGGAGAGACAGAAATGGGGCAGGGGGAGAGGGAGAGAGACAGAAAGGGAGAGAGAGAGGGAAGGAGAGAGGGAGGGAGAGAGAGAGAAGGAGGGAGACAGGGAAAGAGACAGGGGGAGAAGGAGGGAGAGAGAGGGAGGGAGAGAGAAAAAGAGGGAGAGAGAGAGGAGGGAGAGAGAAGCAGAACAATGGAAACCACTAAAGGAATAAAGAGTCTGAAGAAAGTTAACACTGGCAAAAGGCTAATTATGGTAGCTTTGTTTAAAAAAACCCAAACCCCTGATTTCCATGAGCCTTGACTCTATGGGGTAGTTCTCACCTGCAGGCCCAGTTTTCCTCCCCTAGATCCCATTACACCATGACCAAGGCAGACATCTCCAGGTAGCGCTACTTCAAGTGACAGAGAGCACAGGTTTTACTCTGCTGAGGTACCTTCTTCTCCCAGCAATTGACATCTGCAAAGTACAATTTGAGTATTTTGAGATAGAGGCTTTTGGAAAGTGTCATCAGAGGCTCAAGACTGTTCCTGTCCCAGGGCAGTTCCTCATAGCTCACCAGGACATGGAATATCTCTATGTCATGAAATGCTTTCTATACTTCCTGGCTTTTACTCCTGCACTCATTCCATCATTTCAAGTCTCTCGTTGGCTTCTGCTGCTATCAGCTATGAACAAAGAATCACAGAATTTCATCTCTGAGAGGCACTTCAGAGGCCATTCATCTGAGCTGTGTATGAACAAGAATTCCCAGGTAGTCACTCAGTGGAATGATTAAATAATCACTAAACTGACCTGACAAGTCCCATTCACCCTTTAGTGATAGTGCAGAGTCAGGACTGAAAAACCAGGTCCATTAAAATCATTCTGTCAGAAGGGTCCAAGGTACCTCCATCATCAGATCAGTGGACCAGGGATGACCAGTGGTGGGGACCTATGCTGTAGGTTTATAGCTTTGCAAAGATACGAACCTTTCACCAGAACTACTGTAGAACCTATGTTGTAATCACAGCTGATGCAAACAGATTCCTGAGAGTCTCTTGCAGGGAATGTAAATCAGGGTACAGGGCAAAAGTGCCTTTGCCTAAATCAAAACTCATAATACATCTGCTTCTCCCTGAACTTCTTGAATTGTCTGGTCTTCTGTGCCTTCATTGACCTTCCTTTTCCTGGAATCTACTTGTGGATTATTGTAAAATCTATTTTGGCTTTTATGTGGACTGATAGTCCTAGCCTATGTTTCTATAATGTAACCAATTTTCTTCACCTTGAACATGGCCAATTTTATCCAACCTGAAGTGCTGTCCCTACACATCATATTTCTCCCATTTTCTTGAATTCCAAGTGTCTCCTTACCTGGATCTGCATATTTGGCACATCTACCACTAGGTGGTAGTAAGTGAACACTGAAACAGCAATCAAGGCTTGGTAGAGGCAAGTATGGCTGTAGACACACTTAAAATGCAAAGATCTGAAAGTGTGGACAAAAGATTTTTTTTAAAGTAAATTAAATTTTAATTGTTCACTTAAATACAAAAGAAAAGCATTTCCACCTACAAAGTAAAGCCAAAATAGATTTTACAATAAACTATGTTTATTGTAATATTGCATGTCTATTACATACAGCTTTTTAAAAAAATATACAATAAATTCTACATATTAGCTAAACTGCTTGTATTTATTTCCTTCTGATCTTCCTGATGTTCCCTTATGTATATTTTGTTTTAAAAGCTTCAATGACCCTCTGTTCTGTCTTCTTTTTTTGGGTAACATTATCACCAGTCCCTCTTTCCTACCCAAATCTCTCTCACCCTCTACCTCCCACCATTGAAAAAAAAAAGAAAAGAAAAACAAAACTTTTGCAGCAAATGATTACAGTCAAAAGAATATCCATCCATTGGTCAGTTCCAAAAAGGTATGTCTCATTCTTGACCTCAAGTTCACCCCCTTTCTGTCAAGAGGTGACAAGCCTATTTATTTCATCATTAGCCCTCTGGAGATGTGACTGATCATTGAAATAATCAGATTTCTTAAGTCTTTTAAAATTGTTTTCACAACAACATTGCTGTTATTACATAAATTATTCTGGTTTTGCTCACTCCACTCTACATCAGTTCAGATAAATCTTCCAAGGTTTCTCTGAAACTATTCCTTTTATTATGTTTTACAGGGCAACAATATTCCGCTACATTCATATACCACCATTTGTTTAGCCATTCCCCAGATAATAGGCACTCTCTTTGGTTCCAGATCTTTGCTACAACAAAAGGAGTTCTTAAAAACACACACACACACGTCCTATTCCTCTTTGATCTCTTTGTGGTATAGGCCTAGAAGTGATATTACTAGATCAAAGGATATATACAATTTAGTGACTTTTTGGGTGTAGTTCCAAATTGCTTTCCAGAACGGCTGTACTAATTCATAGCCATACTAACAGTGAGTGCATTAGTGTGCCTATCCTAATACCACCCTTCCAACAATTGTCATTTTCCTTTTTCTCACTTTGACAAAAGCTTTTCATAACTGAAATGAAGTTGATACTGAGATATTCCCCCAGCAGGTGAACTATGCCTCTCAGCCTAAAGGAGGTAACCAAGTGCCATTCCTCTTAGATAATCCTCTGAAATGACCATATAATGTTTGAGTTTTAAAAATTAATTCCTTTTTTTAAAAAATTTTTAATATTAGGCAATCAGGGTTAAGTGACTTACCCAGGGCCAAACAGCTAGTAAGTGTCTGAGGGCACATTTGAATTCAAGTCCTCCTGATTCCAGTCCTATCTACTGTGCCACTCAGCGCCCCTAAATCATCTGCTTACTTTTAACAAAAGCCAAATAAACAATACTTGCTTTTAAATGCCTTGTTTTTACTTCCAAGTTGAAGGATCATTAAGAAAGGAAATTTCAAGAACCACAAGTTGGAAATCAGAAATAGGACTGAGGCAATCTTGAGAACAGGGAACAAAGCATTTTGGGGGAAAAATAAATTTTAACAGATCTATGATTTCTTTGTTGTAGGAAACTACCTATACCAATGTAGCACTGCCACTCAGTCTTGGAGAGCTGCCCGGAGTACCATGAAGTTAAGGGACTTGTCCACACAGTCATAGCCTCTTATGCAGGAGGTAGGACTTAAACTCAAATCTTTAATCTTCCAGTTGACTCTACCATTATCCCATACTGCCTCTCTTTTTATTTTGATTGAAATAGAATACTGGAGGAGCAGTATAAGAGAATAAAGGGGAGAAGGAATGAACTTTGGAGCTGCACCACTTCCTTTTTGGTAGCTGACTCATAAATTCCAGTCATGTTCTCTTTTATCTCTAAATGAGATTGACTTATGGGACATTGTGAGCCAGATAATGTAAGATGTTTGAATGATATTTGAACTTGACTCTTGGTCCTGGTCTTCTGCTTTGTCCAAATGCTACCCAACCCCTGGCATTGTACTACATGAAGCAGAGAAGCCTAGATAAATTCTACAATTGCCTTCCGTTTATGTGATTCTATAGTGCTAGTCAATTATATTTGAATGTCCTAAATTTATTGCAGAGAATTTCTAAGACATCTTCAGTATTTGAGTGGGTTTTTGATCCCTCCACCAATGCAGATAGCACTGACTCAAGATTTCTCCTCTTGTGCAGTCCTTGGCTGTGTTCTCTCATAAGACTTCCAAGGAGTCATCCAGTAGGCTGGAGGACTTCCTACAAGAGTTTTTGCGTTGTGTGGGCATGAATGAAACACTTAAGCTCTACATCTTTTATACCTTGTTCTTAATATGTGGCCCCCATCTTTCCCAATATATAGTTCCTTGATTTTTTTCCTCACCTGTTCACATAGATCATTTGGATATATGTCACAACTGGCACCAATCCACCAATGTCACCAATCCAATTCTTCCTAATGTATTTCTCCACTGTTTTTCATCCTCTAATCCCTCTACCCTCAGTTTTTTCCCAGGCCATCAACTGTTCACTGCCTTTGTTGTTTCTTTCTTCACCTCATTTTTACAGATGAGGAAACAGAGGCAAACATAGTTAAGTGATTTGCCCAGAGTCACACAGCTAGTAAGTGTCTGAGGTTTGAACTCAGAAAGATGAGTCTTCCTGACTCCAGGTGCAGTACTCCATCTGCTTTCCACCTAGTAGCCTATACCCTTCTCCAATCCCTTACTAAATCAGTTCAACACTACACTAAACTTTTTTCTCAAGTTCTTTGTGTCCCTATCCTGTTCCTGTCAAAAAGCTTGCCCTATCAAACTCCCCTCTTAGATTACCCCCAGAAGTCACTGCCTTCACACCCGTTCACATGCTGCTGAATAAAGCCAGAGAAAATCATGAAACTCTGCCGACTGAGCCCACTATAAATATATGTTACACAATCTTGACTGGGCCCTCTCTGTAGTAAGACAGTCCTTTTATACCTCCCTAATTGATTTACTATCCATTTCACCACAGCAGCTTTTCCAAACTTTTTTATCATTTCTCAAGCATTCTAGTTTTCCTATTCCTTATCTCTCAGCTAAGAAGCTTGCCTCCCATTTCACTGAAAAAAATTAAAGCCATTAATCAAGTGCTCCCTCTTTTCCACTCTTCTTTATCTCATAAAACTCAGATGCCTACACACATGCACGTGTGTGCGCACATGCACATACATGTACACATATGTGTGCGCATGCACACACACACACACACACACACACACACCATCTACACCAAACGATTTGTGCATCTATCTGTTTATATTCAACCCTCCTTTATCCATCTGAAATAAGTGAGATCCATCAGATGCTCAGTTCCCCATTCCTTCCTCCAAGTTTATATATTATTCTCTCATATTCCAATTATGAGAAATAGCAAGTTCCATCCCACTTTCTTTATTATCACACTCCTTTTGTTTATCCTTCTCTTTCCCCTCTTCAAACCCTTAGAACAGAATAAATCTACTCCCAGGTCCTCTATTTTTTTTATTTGACTCCCTCAATACCCTCTGAAAACAATCAAAATGGAATTTTATGTATCAGTAGCTACCCACAAGGAAATTATTTTTACAAGAATTTATTTTTTCTAAAATGTAGCTTATAAGAAGCTAATATTATTTGGGTTCATATGTGTATTTGTTGCCTATCTAGTACCTATCTAGTTTACTAACCTGAAGAATAATTAATTTCTTTTTTATTTCTTCTGTCCATCATATAACTGATTACTTCCTTTTGTCTTTCCTCATTGGCACTCTGGTTTCAGTGGCCAAGAGAAAGAACAATTGAGTTAAAATATTTTCATAGGGATCACATTTTCATTTTAAAAGTAGAGTGATAGTTACCAAGGTGCTTTCAAAACTATGGTTATATTTAGATTATAATACTACAAAAAATTTGTACTTGACTCTATAAGCTGATTATGGTAAGAATAACTACCATTTATACATCACTTCAAGGTTTCTTTCTATTAACGATCCTTTGAGGCAGGAAGTATAAATATTATTTTCCCCATTTTACTGTTGAAAAAATTAGAGAGATTAAGTGACATGACCGAAGTCACACAGTTAATAAGTAGTAAAGTCAGAGCTATGTTGAGATCTCTCCTTATTCCACATCCACTGTTCTTTCTAATATACCAACCTCATTTCAGGCTTGATTATCCAACATTGTCTATCCAGAAGAATAGAAATAAAAGAACTAAAGAGAAAAGTCTCTGAGTCACTAGATGGATGCCACACAGTTCATGCACTAAAGCTCAGACTTCTTATTGACAGAACTTTTCAGGTTTTCACTCAAAGACGAGATAACTGCTAATCTGACAGAGAAGGCAGAAGAACTAGAAAAACCAGACACAAGAATTTAAAAGGCACAGAAGTCTTGAGCCATGTTGCCTATCAACAAATATGCCAATAGGCCTTGAAAGCATTATTCTATAACAGAGTATAAAAAGTAACTTTCCTAATGATGACCATGAAGCAAAAGGGAGAACATCTAACCTCTCCAGAAACCCTGGTTATACAGAATTGATCTTCACCCAAGGTGTCCCAATAAGCAAAATTCTATGATCTATCAAACTACATCTGGGATCTAAAAAAAAATAAACAAGTAACCAAAGAAACAGAAATTAGCTCTTCAAAATTATTGGATTCTGACATAATTGAAGCTCTTGTCCTACTTTCCTCTTGTAGGTAAGCTTCAAGTTTCATCATTTAAGTTTACCCATCATCATGTCTCTGAGAGCTGTTCATAACAGACACACAAATGCCATTCTCTTTTGCCCTTTTCCATCACATTTTATCTTAAAATTTTTGTAGGTGGGAGATGAATTCAGTCCAAAGTTGAAACATAGGATATGATTGAACCAAATGGAATTTGGGAAGCACATAGCATTTTGTGATCCAAATATGCTTGCTGTTTCAAAAGTCTACCTTTTATAAACACAGATAGCTAGAGAATATTATCTGTGTATATGCATATATATATATACACATATGTATGTATATATAATAAAAAACATGATAGAGCAGAGAATACTATGTGTTTATATGTACATATACACATATAATATTTTCTTCTTGATAACATGGAGCTCTAAAAATTGGAACAGCAACCATCTAGAAAAATTTAGCGTCAGGTAATCCAAAGGGCAATCAAAAACTATTTGAGAGGTGTATTGGTAGTTGCTTATTAGCTGGCATGAGAGACATCATTAAGGATGTGAATAACCAGAAAAGGAGATGAATCTGTCAGTGTGTCAAGAATGAGAGATGATATTTAGACAGCTAGAGTGCTACCTTCAAAAATACCCTTGAAATATTAAAAGATCCAACAGAAGACCTCCAGCACATTGGCTGAATCCCTTACTAAGGAGTTTTCAGGACCTACATAAGAACATGGATAAAAATTACAAAGATAGGAAGGAAAGACAGGGGTTGATCAAGACCAGAAAGGAAGAACCTGTACTGATGAAATCCTAAATCCATCTAAATACAAATCCTAGACTTTAATAAAGTTAAGCTTAAGTTCCTCATTTCTTACCTGATTGCACTACCTTGGAACACTCTCATTCACGTCTTCACCAAGCTCCAGAAAGCTCATTATTGGGATAATCCCATCATCCCAAAATCTTGTGTACCTTCAGACTCCAACTCATCACCACCATGTGCCTTTCTGATTCGAGGGTGGGGCCATGAACTCTAAACCTTCACTTCAGGAAAGTGCTCAGCTCAGACATTTCATTTCTCATCTGACTTTACTAACTTGGGTCTTCACTGATTGCTTTCTCTATCATGCCTCTGGGTTGAGTACTTTCTTTCTGCCCCCTCACCCATTTTACAGTTTGTGTATTTTGTCTTCCCCATCAGACTGTAACCTCCTTGAGAGCAGGAATGAGCTTTCTTTTTTCATATTTGTATCGTCAGCACTTAGCACAGTACCTGAAACATGGTAGGTGCTTAATTAAGGTCTATTCCTTTCCTACTTCTCTTTTTCTGAGGCCCAAATCAGGTACCACTTTCCTTTATCCCCTAGGTGAAAGTAATGTTTCCTTTTAAAGTTTTCCCAGAATATGTGGTCTAGAGCTCCCCTTTGCCCCATCACAGTCTGCCTCATATTATGCTTACTTGTGCCCATGTATATTATAAGATCTTTGAAGGCAAGGACTGTATCATTTTCATTTTTGTATCTCCAACACCTTGCACACTTTTATGTAACATATGCTTCATAACTGTACTTAAATTGTATGGGAGCCACAGAACCCATTTCCATAGTGTCCTTTTTCCTATTCTAAGTGTCTCAATGACTTCAGTCTTGATTTCCCTCCTCTTCCTCTCCACTTATCAGTATGGTAATCTTGATCTACTTTCCCTGAACCCTTATTTCACTCCAGAGTGGTAAGTCCCATTTCACCAGCTGGTTAGTAGAAATTTTGAAATGGATAAAATCTCAAACTGAACATGGTCAAAAGTGAACTTATCTTTCCCCCCTAAACCCACCTCTCTTCCAAATTTCCCTCTTGCTGTTAAATATATGGCCATCATTCCAGTCACCCAGGTTCACAACCTTAATATCATCCCTCAACACTCCATCACCTCACAAATCAAATCAGTTATCATCGTACCATTTTTATCTCATTTCCTTCATATATGACCCTTTCTCTCAATTTATATAGCCCCACCTTAAATTCAGGCTTCTATCATCTGGAGCTTAGACTATTACAAGTCCAGCATTTGGCTTCCATACCCCATTTCTCCCCAATCCATTTTCTTAAAGTGCATTCTCTGACATTCTCACATCAGCTCTCTTGCCATTTCAATAAATTCCAGTAGCTACCCTGCATGCTTGAAATATTTTTCTTTTCCCTTCTGCCTTTTGGAACCCCTGGTTTTCTTAAAAACTTATCTCAAACACCACTTCCTCAATGGAGCTGTTCCTGACTTGCCTTCCCTAGCTATTAATGCCCTCCCTCCCAAAATTACTTTGTATTCATTTTGTATATAATCTATACAAATTTATAGATGTACAGGTTGGATCTCACATTAGAATGAAACCTCCTTGAAGGCAGGCACTTTTTTACTTTTATATTTCTATTCCTACTGCCTGGGACATAATGCACACTTAGTAAATGCTTGCTTAGTAAATTTATTGATTGACACCAGAGCTTCATCCCTATCTAATTCTTCATCTGGATCAGGTACTTGTGGTTTGAGGACCAAGAGCAGGGAGCAGTTTAAAGTACTATAGATTAAAAGCTTAGGAGAAGAGTAGTGGGATGGGAAAGGACTAAAAGGCCATATGGGGAGCTGTACTAGTGGAAGGAATGAATGGGTAAAATCCTTTCCTATATTCTGGTTTCTGCATGCTGCAAAGATGTGTATTACTCCTGAATTGTTGGATTAGCTTGAAGGCAAGTGTAATTGCAAATTTTAACCAGATTATAACATCTTTTTTTTTGTTTTGTTTCCCCCATATGTAAAACTTGAAAAGATTTCTAGGTTTATAAACATTTTCCCCAGCCTCCATCTTATACTGATTTACATCTCTTAGGCTGACTCACAGTCCTACATTCTAATCTAAATAATCAATAAAGTCTGGCAACAACAACAGAACATTTTGAAATGTTCTGGTCCTCTTTTAATCAGGTGATTGATGAAACTCTCTAGAAATTGAAGATGAGCTTTATGCCATTTGAAAAGAAGTTGGAAAGCTATACAATTGATTGATTAATCTAATTTTTTTTTACAATTCAAGAACTGAGCAGTTGCAATGGAAATCAGGCAGACTGGCAGCAGATAATAAACAAACACTTATTAGGCACCTACTGAGTCTCAGCACTCCAAAGTGACTGGATGAAAAGACAATTCACCATAAAACACATAGAATATAGAACTCGGGGGTATAGCTGGTGTTTTGTGGAACCAGCCAGAACCCAAGTAGATTGTTAAAACTTCTGTGAGCATTTACACCTCACAAATCGGTAAACGAAAAACATCTGGGTTTGATTTATTATTTCATTGATTGTCTAGACTCTAGGCTTCAGAGAATGATGGGAAAAAATGTTACTCATTCACATGGAACTTAAAAATGTCATGTGCACATTTTCCCCCCTGGAGAGAACTGGCTGATAAACATGCCCCTAGATGTGAGGCAGACAATATTTCATTTTTGGTTTTTATTGTTGCATGGTATAGTGGATGAAAGGTAGCCTTGGAGGCTAGAAAATTGGGTTCGGGTCTTGCATCAGGCACATGTTGGCTGCAAGAAACACTTGAAGACTGTAAGTTGCAGAATAACGTCAACTTGAATTTGAAAGAAAACAACCAATATAGCAAAATGATGTCTTTAATCAGGGCAGGTGAGTTGCAGTTTGGGGTCTGCAAATACTGGTCTATCCTAGGAGGGGGCTGGGAACAGGGTTTATATGGGGGGTTTATATGACTGGGCTACAGGTGGGAAGAGTTAGGCATTTCACAAGGTAAATTGTTTTGCATAACAAGCAAAAGTCCTTAAAGAAAGCTTGAGAATCTCCGTAAGGGAGAAATTTGGGAGATCTACAAAATAATCAGACTCTGGAAGTGACCATCTGGTCTAGCAGTTCTTTGGCCTGGGAGAACAGCTTCTGTTCTGGATTAACCGTGTTTCCAATAAGATAGTATTTATACAGTGCTTACCACGTGCCGGGCACTTGGCTAAGCATTTTACAATGGATTGTTCCTTTTTGATGCTCACAACAACCCTGGAGGTAGGTGCTACTATTATCCAATTTTACAGATAAGGAAACCGAGGCAAACAAGAATTAGGTCACTTATCCAAACTTACCACAACTAGTGTCTAAGACCAGATTTGAACTCAGGTTTTCCTGACTCCAAACCTGCTCTCTATCTAATATGCCACCTCGCTGCCCCCACAACACTGCCCACCCAGCTGCAGAAATGGTGTAATTCTCTGAACTAATGAAATCACAAGTATAGTTCCATCCTCTCCCATTCCTAGTGCTTACCACAATCCCTGGCACATAGAGAGTTCTTGATAAAGACTTGCTGATTTATTGACTGATCGGATGGATCAAGATTTTAATTTCTCCAATCAAACTGCTCATAAGATTGCAAATTATAAAAATGATTTTTATGAGATGGACACCAACTCATTCCAGTCAGCTATCTAGGCTGATATTACACAAAGGTTTCATGCCACTAAGAACTGACCTTGTCTGATCTCAGAGCTCTGAATTGCTTGAGGGCAGTCAAAACCAGTGCAAGGGAGGGCTAAAGAAATCAATTAAGAAAGAAAGGGACACTCCCCTGACTATTTTGTAAAACAAATTTACTCAATCCTCTCGGTGTGGCTACCCTGAAGATTCCCCCAGCCCTCTCTAAGAGGATTTTCGTTTGAGAAATGTATTTAACCCTTTCCCCACCCCCATATCTCTCTTAGAGACTCCCCATAGTCTACTGTTCCTGCGGGATGGTCCCAGATCTAGATCCTCTTACCTCCATCAAAGATCGTAGTTTTTGCTACTTTGGTAGTATTCGTTATTTCACATTGACTTCATTAACCAACTATTATATTGTAATGAAGACTTTGTCACTGTTTTCCATTCCATCTCCTCCAGCAGATGGCTGTCTCTGTCATCCCTACTCTTTCATTTCAATATTCAGTTTCTCCCTGTTTACTATCTCCTTCCTTACTCCCTACAACAATGCCCATGTTCCCTCCAACCTCATCCTCTTCATTTGACCCTTCCATTCCTGCTAACTACTGTCCTATAACTTCTGCCCTTTGTAGCTAAACTCCTTGACAAGACTGTCTACAATAGGTGCTTCCATTTTTCTCTCTCCTTGGTGTCTTCTCAAACCCCTACAAATCTGGCTTCTGGTTTCATCATTTCACCAAAAAAAAACGCTCTCTCCAGTGTAACAAATGATTTCCTAATTGCCAGATCCAATGGCCTTTACTTGATCCTCATTCTCCTAGACCTCTCTGCCCTAAAGCTATTGATTACTTTCTTTTCCTGGAAACTCTTTTTCTTTGTACACCACTATCTCCAGGTTCTCCCACTATCAGACCAATCCTCATTTTCCTTTGCTAGATCCTCATACAGGTTATGCCCTCTCACCCCAGGTGTCCCATAAGGCTTGGTCATTGGGCCCTTTTTCTTTCCCCTTTATCCTAGATTTCATCTGGTGGTCTCATTAACTCCAATGGATTTCATTATCCTCTCTGTACTGATGATGCTTTAAATCTACCTATACTGCCCTGATTTCTTCACTTCCCTCTAGCCTTACATCTTGAACAGCCTTTCAGACATCTCAAACTAGATGTCCAACAGACATGTTAAACCCAGCATGTATAAAACTGAACTCATTAACTGTTTCCCAAATCCTTTCTCTCTCCAAACTTGCTTAATATTATCAAGAGCACCATCTTCCCAATCCTGCAGGTTCAAACCTACTTGTCATCCTCAGCTCCTCGCTCTCACCCTCCATCTCTAGTCTGTGGCCAAGGTCTATAAATTTCACCTTTGCAATATCACTTGAATATGCCTCCTTCTCTTTGATATTGCTGTTATGGTCTAGGGGTGCTGGGAAACCCAAAAATCAAGTGCAAAAGAGGCAGATCCTGCCTCGAAAAAATTCACTTCAAGTCTTCTTTCAGTCAGAGACAAGGTTGTGATGCTTGTATTGACAAACCAGCCAAACTGTTAAGGACATTGAGTCACTGACCAGACTCTCAAGGAATCTGAGCAATATAATGGGAAGGGCAAGATGGTACAGAAAGACTGTGAGAAGATCTAGATGTGACGAAGGAGTGGCCAATAGCTTGAGATGACCGGGAGGTAATAGACAATAAAGGGCTGGGCTAGGTTAAAAGTAATAGAGAATTGGAGATTGGGGCAGGTCTAAAGCATACTGCAAGGACAGCTGAAAGGATTATATTGAGATGAGACTCGGATTAGTGTCAGAGATATGTGGGAAGTTCAAAGTGGGAGGGAGGTTTCCAGAGCCCTTACCCAGTCACTGTCACCACAGTGGAGCAGTCAGTCAATAAATACGTGCTTCTCCTTATGTGACAGGAACTGTGCTGAATGAACTCTGAGAATACAAAAAGAGGCAAAAGACAATACTTGCCCTCATGGACCTCACATCTAATGCAGAAGACAATAAACAAATAAATATATACAAGTAAACTATGTGCAGGATAAATAGGAAATAATTAAGAGGGAAGTCACTAGACTTAAAGAGGGATTGGGAGGGGCTTCCTGTAGAAGAAGGGACTTGAAGGAAGTCAGGGAAGCCAGGGTGCAAAGATGAGGATGGAGAGCGTTTCAGTCATGGACGAAAGCTGGTGAAAATGCCAGGATCCAGGAGTGTTTTATGTGAGGAACAGCAGGGAGGCCAGTGTCATTAGATTTCATGGTATATGGAGGAGAGTAAGGTATAAAAAGACTAGAAAGGTAGGAAGAAGCCAGGTTGGGAAGAACTTTGAACAACAAGAAGAGAATTTATATTTGTTTGTGGAAGCTATAGAAAGCCACTGTCATTTGTTGAATGGGGGAAGGGGCGACATGGTCAGATCTATTTTTAAAACGGAATGGTAATAAAGACTTCTTTTAAAATCTAACTTTACGGGCATTAGTACTAACAGTAAAACCCAAAGACCTAATCATAATCAAATCATAGCTTATTTTTAGCTTCCTTCACAACAATGCTAAATGGTGTCTAACTTGTAAACTACAAACTATAAAGTATAAAGCTCACTTTATATAATAGTAGCTGACATTTGTATAGCACTTTGAATGAATTTTCTCATTTAATTTTCACAACAATTCTGGTAAGTATTAAAGGTATTATTCCCATTTTAGAGATATGAAAATGATTGCTTTGAAAAGTTAAGTGACATTCCCATGGCTGTATAGCTGGTAGAGGTCAAAGGGAGGATTTGAACTGAGGTTTGTAAGGACTCCAAGTCCAGCACATTTTTCATTATAATGCTGGTCGTTTAGTCATTCAGTAGGCATCAAACAGACTGAAGTAGTTTGCCATTTCCTTTTCAAGTGTGTGTTTGTCCTTCGTTGTTGAAGAAGACCATGACATTAGAGAAATAATGACATAACTTGTACTTTGTTTTGAGGGAGGGAGGGCTGTGTAGGTCACCAGCCTCACTTCTCCTCCAGAGCCATCTGAATCCAGTGACCAGATGTTCATCAGGATGACTGCAGATGACCCAGGATGAGGCAATTGGGGTTAGGTGCCTTGCCCAAGGTCACACAGCTAATGAGTGTCAAGTGTCTGACATGAGATTTGAACTCCTGACTCCTGCCCTAGTGCTCTTTCCATTGCACCACCTAGCTGCCCCTTCCTGCTCAAGTGGATAAAGGCAAACAGAGGTTAGGTGATTTATCCAAGGTCACACACTAGTAAGAGTCTGAGGCAGGATTTGAGGTCAGGTCTTCCTGATTCCAGGACCAGGAGTCTATCTACAAAGTCATCTAACTGCCCCCATTGTATTGCATTCCCTTTCAGTGTCTAGTGGGAGAGGTCCATCTTCTCATTCAGCTCAGTAGTTATATTGTGAGATAGAAGAATCATTGCAGAAAAGGAGTGATACTAGGAGATATCCCTAGAGAACTGATACCATAATCAGTTACCTTGAACTTATAGAAGTAAGCAGTAGAAACAAGATTGCATCTCAAGTTAGAGAATGTGAATATTTTTGAAACACACCTCTGCCAAGGTCAAATTTGGGATAGGGAATTCATCCCTGGATGTCTTTGTTTCAATATCTGTATAAGAGGGTGGGTAGGACTAGATGATCTCTACAATTCCAGCTCTAAATCTATGATCCTACTAGGTCTTCATTACTAGATTTTTAATAAGTGCCTTTTTGTAAGGAGCTATGAATGCAGCAAACATAGACAATGCTCTTCTAGGCCATTGGAGGTTGTCCTTGGCAGCTTTTTCTATAATGACTCATACACTATATCCTCTGAAGTATTATTATATATTTTTGTTGTTGTTGAGTCATTTCAGTTATGTCCAACTCTTTGTGGCCACATTTTGGGGTTTTCTTGGCAATGATATTGGAGTGGTTTGCCATTTCCTTTTCTAGCTCATTTTACAAATTGAGGAACTGAGGCAAATAGGGTTAAGTGACTTGCCCGGTGATACAGCTAGTAAGTGATCTGAGGTCAGATTTGAACTCATGCAGATGAGTCATCCTGATTCCAAGCCCAGTGCTTTAGCCACCTAGCTGCCTATTCATCTCTATACATGAAAATCTAAAGTCTGTTTTTAAGAAAGACTAACAATAAGCAATTTTGCAAGAACATCCCTAAAACATTATGTATGTAATACAAATATACACATACACACACACACACACACAAAATCACCTTCTAAAAATTTATATGGAATTCAAATCTCTTAAAAAGATTTTTTTAGTGAAAAGAGCCAAGATCACTTCCTTCTGAGCAATGTTATATAGGACACTAGCTTCACAAAATCATTCCCTCTTCTCTCCAGTTTCCTTAACCATTTCTACAAAGCTTATAATGTCCCTTCTATCTCTACTGTTCTATTCTACTTCTAACCTTTCTGATCTGAGTTCTTACATATATGAACAACAAGCATTAGAGTGAAATACATTTATGCCCTCCCCTTCCCTCTCTCCAAGAAAAAGAGTAGTTCCTGTCTACAGTTACCATTTTAAGTCTAAAGCTTGTCTCAGACAACTGTGTGATCCTAGGAAAATCACTTAACCTTGTTTGCCTTAGTTTTCTCATCTGTAAAATGAGCTAGAGAAGGAAATGGCAAACCACTCAAGCAGCTTTGCCAAGAAAACCCCAAATGGGATCACAAAAAATTGGACACAACTGAACAACAACAAAAAGCTTGGGAATTCCTTAAGAATGTCATAACATAGACTCTTGGCTTAAAAAAACAGTTTCTTCCTTAGTTTCCTCTAGGATGAGTCATTGCTTTTTTTCTCCCCATAGGAAAATTCCTTAAAACCAAGACTTCAGTGTTGCTAAGCAATAAACCTCAGAACAGTTATTATTGATTGGTACCTCATATTGCAAATCTTGCTCTTAGCCAGATCTGCTATGATTCATTTTATATTTTCCTGAAGGCTGAGAAATTATCTCCCAAGTCACTAGGAATGCGTAAATTTGTACTGTTTCTTTCTCTTTTTTTTTTAGACCTATGCACAACCCTCTGACAAAAGAAATTTACAAAGATGAAAAAGTTTACACTCTTTGATTTCACAAATGACAACTCCCTCCGTGTAGGAGAGACTTCATGTATAGAGGACCTGCCCAGTGATGACAAAGAAGTTGCAAGTCTACTAAACACAAATGAAAATGTGTTAGTAAATTGGCCAGCTGAAGAGAAAAAGACAGAGAAACAGTTAGCAAAAGTAATTTCCATGAGTGGTGAGTGACATTATGAAGCACTGTTTCACGTTTTTCTTCCCACAAACATTTTGGTGACTTTGACTACCTGCAGATAGTATCATCTGCACTCTCCATTTCCTTTTCCCCACAATCCCATTTCAGATGATCCTCAAGAGCTAATTGAGATTATTCAGAAGATCTTAGAAGCAAATGAAAAGACAGAAATACAAGGGCTTCAAAAAGGAAAAAGGAAACAAATTGAAACATTAAGCTCAAAGAATGAAGAGAGGGAAATTGATCAAGAACAGGTTGGTTTATGTTAATTTTGATAAAATTTTAATTCTGTAGCAATCATTGAATTTATCCTGCCTACATAGTTGTTCAAAGTAGTATATGAACATGGTAAAGACATTCATTTCAAAGAGCTATTTTCTTACACTAGGTACCAAAACCACTTGTATAAATGGGTGGTTTTATGGACAAGTGGACCCTTTAGCTACTATTAATAATGAACTGACAACAGGGAATAAGAGTTGTTAGCAAATTCATAAATTAGAGCCCAGTCCTATTAATTCCATTTCATCAGTCTCTCTAGCATTTATACCCTGCTTTCTCCTCACTGAGAACTGACATGTTTCCGGTAAAGCAGTCTCCCTGACTACCCTTTCCAGCACTGGTTGCACTTTCACTTATTTTCCCTGACCCATTGACTTAGGAGGGAAAAAATAGGGGGAAATATTTCTTGTTGTTCTTCACCATTTCTAGGTTCTCTCTGTACCATCATCATTCAGGAATATATCTGTCTTTAAAGTTCATTCAATCCATGTCCATTACCCAGCAGCTGTTGTGTAACCATCTTCAAGACATTCTCATTCTTTTCTCATTGAGTTCAGTGACTACCTCACCATCTTTTCCTTTTTCCTCAACTTTTGCCTTCATACTAGGGAACTTCAGCATACATATTGATACTTTCCCAAACACTCTTATCTTTCAGTTATTCAACTTGCTCATTTCCCATGAACTACTCCTCTACCTCACTTTAGCCACTCACCAAGATGGCCATACCCTTGATCCTGTTGTCACCCCACAAAGGCTCCACTTTTATGTTTATGTACTATGAAATTCATTTACAAGCCATGACATCACCTTCCCCATGTCATACTCCTCTTTGAAAACTAAGGGCAAACAACAACAACTGACAGATTGACTGAAGTAAGAGATCGTTAGTAACTTTGGAGACAGCAGTTTTGGTTGAACCATCAGACTGTAGAGGAATAAGAAGACAGGGAGAGGAAAGGAAATAGAGCCCCCTAGTATAGATGGCCTTCTCAAGGAGTTTAGCTACAAAAAGGTGAAGAGACATGGGATGATAGAGGGTGTGGATGGATGAATTAAGGGATGTTTTTTTGAGGATGGGGGAGTCATGGGTATATTTTTAGGCAATAGGGAAAGAGACGATATGTAGGTAGACATTGAAGAAAAAAGTAAAGGGTTAATAAGGGGGACAATTTGCTGGAGAAGAAGGGGTGGAATGGGATTGCTTGTGCACGTAGAGATATTTGCCTTGGTAAGAAGTAGGACCACTCTTTGTGTAACATAGGGTAAAGAAGGAGATAGTGGCAGGAGGCATCCAAGAGATATGAGCTGAGGAAAAGGGGAGAAGGAAGGGTTCATGGCAAATAGTCTCTATTTTTCTCTGTAAATATGAGACAAGACTCTCAGCTAAGAGGGTGAGGAGAGGAGATCTGAAAAGTTTGAAGAGGAATGGAAAGGTTTAGAAGAGCTGCTATGGTAAGTGGATAGTGAGGCAATTAATGAGGTTGTAATGGTAATTTAAATGGGAAGATTTCCCATTCATTAATAGGTCCATGTGATCTGCCTGGGTCACATGGAAGTCTGAGTCACCTGGAACCTGTGGTGGGGGGAGATTGCTGAACAAATGGATCAGGAAGAGGTGGAGCTGGAACAGACCTGAGAGGAAATTGGTTAGAGCTGTCAGAACTGAGAGAGAGAGAGAAGGCAGGCAGCTGGCTAACTGAGTGAGGGAGCTGGTTTGTTGAAAGCTTAACAGAGGGAAGGCTAGGGGTTGGTGTTACCCTCTGCATTGTAATTATGTATAGATTTCTTTGTTACTATGATAGATTTGGCTTTCTGGTGTTTGAATAAATGTTTTGGTTCTGTCTTCCATGTGAAGAGTCTATTCTATTTCACAATTCAGAACTGCACCAGCAGATTCATCGTTTCCGTAGGTGTTATGAATATCACATTGGTGCTACAGAAGTGTAGAAGGATTACCTTGTAATGAGGGTCCAGTTGAAATTATGTATCATAATTTGTAGTGGAATGTCAGCAGTTCTGTGATTTTTTTTTTCAGCTATATTCAATAGTATGTGAGTAGGAGCAAAGGAAGCAGATGATAATACAGGACTGAAGTTTGGCAGGACAAGGATTGGAAATAGGAAAAAGGATGAAAGGGTTCAAGAGAAGGGAACTGCAGAGAGTTCAATTGGTTCACTAAGCAGTCAAGATGGGGAAGAGAGGGAAGGTAACCTGAAAAGAACTAAGGGGTTGAGGAATTAGAGGTCTTGGTGAAGATAAAGAACAGAGTTTGGGAATGCAGGTCAGAAGGACAACATATTGAAGATAAACAACAATTTTATCTATTTTGGCCCAAAACCCTGAGGGTCTTCCCCCAGATTGATTTTTTTTTGACTGGATAAAAGAGACTATTCTTTGCCTCATTTCTCACCTATCCTTAATTGCTGAAAGGGCATTGCCTCAGAGAAACTGAGACCTGGGAGGGACCTTAGCTTAAAAAGGCCAAGGTCTCCTGCTACATCTGGGGCCTTCTGCAGTTATCCTAATCTACATCTTTTTATCACTGGACACAGATGGCTCCAGAGGAGAGAGTGAGGCTGGCGACTTTGCACAGGCCTGCCTCACTTAAATCTAATTCACTTGCAACTCTAGATATCACCTTCCCTGATGGTCCTCTTCAAGAACAAACAGCCATCAACAATCTGTGGGTTTTAGTGTGAGTTTTAGCAGCTACCCCAGTGGGTGCCCAACCAGCCAGTTCCTCCTTTCCTCACCTCCCTTCCTTCCTTCCTTCCTTTCCTCTTCTCCTCCCTCCTTTTCTCCTTTTCAATCTGTCAGTAAATATTTATTAAGTACCTACTATGTGCCTGATACTGCACTAAGTGCTGAATTGCCAAATCTAATGGCCTTATTGATCTCTCTTTAACCTCTTAATTACTGTCAATTACCTTCTTGCTGCTCTCTTTTCTCTAGGTTTCATGACATTGTTCTCCTCTGGGTCTTGTGTGACATTGTCAGACTGCTTGTATGACCATTTTCCTCAGTCTCTTTTGCTCAAGCTTCATCTTAGTCATGCCTACTCACCATAGGTATCCTGGGCCCTTTTCTCTTCTCCCTCGATTCTACTTCACTTCATGACCTCATCAGCCTCCCATTGATTTGAATTGTCATCTGTATGCTGATGATTCTCAGATCTTTTTATCTAGCCCTAACTTTTCTGCTAACCTTCCTATCTGGTATCACTAACTACTTATTGGACATTTTTAACTGGACATCTTGTAGACTTATTGAACTAGATATCTTGTAGACATCTTAAATTCAACATATCCAAAACTGAACTTACTATCTTTCTTTCTAAACCCTCCCCTTTTCCTAACTTTCCTATTACTTTTGAGGGTACTACCATCTTGTCAATACCCAGGTTAACAACCCAAGTGTCATCCTCAACTCTTCACTATCTCTCACCCCACCCCCTCCCCCTGTCTACTGCCAAGACCTATCATCAATATTACCTTCATAATATCTTATATTCCTTTCTCTTCTCTTCTGATGCTGCCACTACCCTGGTGGCAGCCCTTATTACCTCAAGATTAGATTATTGAAATAGCCTGCTGGTTGGTCTCCCAGTCATTCCCATCTTTCCCCACTCCAGTCTGTCCTCTACTCGGTCACCAAAGTGCTCTTCCTAAACTGCAGGTCTGATCATGTTACCCACTCCATAAACATCAGTGACATTCTGTCACCTCCAAGATCAAATATAAAATCTTCTGTCCTTTAAAACCAATCCCCTCCATACCTTTCCAGTTCTCTTATACCTTACATCTTCCCTTCCACTCCCTCAAGTCTCTGCAATCCATTCACACTGGCCTCCTTGTGGCTAGTAGAACAAGACACTCTACTTCCTGAATAAGTGTTTTTCACTGGCTATGCCCCAACCCTGGAATTTTTCCCTCTTTATCTCAGTCTCCTAATTTTCCTGAATTCCTTCAAAATTTAGCTAATATACCACCTTCTACAGGAAACTTTCCTGATCTCCTTTAATTCTAGTGCCTTCCCTCCACTGGGGCAGCTAGGTGGCCCAATAGATAGAGCCTTGAGCCTGGAATTAGGGAGATCTGAGTTCTTCTAAATCTGACTGGAGACACTTACTAGCCATGTGACCCTGGGCAAGTCACTTACCTCTGTTTACCTGTTTCTCATCTGTAAAATAAGCAATAGCAAACCACTCCAGTATTTTTGCCAAGAAAATCCCAAGTGGAGTAACAAAGAGTCAGACATAACTGAAATCTCTCTCTTGATCATCTCCAGTTTATCATGTATAAAGATTTTACGTATTCTTTGTTTTTTATATCTCCAATTAGACTGTGAGCTCCTAAAGAGCAGGAATTTTCTTTTGCCTTTCTTTATTTTTCCAAGGCTTGGCAGGGTGCCTTGTAGATCACAACTGAGTACCACAATCATCCTAGTCTACCTTTCACCTGGACTATTATAATAGCTTTCTAATTGGCTTCCTACAACTAGCCCCTCCCCTCTTCTTCATATTCCAACAAGGTGATTTGCATAAAATTCAGGTCTGATCGTGTCACTCCTCATCTCAATAAACGTCAACAGTTCTCCCTTGTCTCAAAGTTAAAATACGGACTTCTTTCTTTGGCTTCCAAAACTATTCCCAAAACTGCTTGAACCTATCTTTCAGGCTGATTGATACACGTTACTTCCTCCTCACATCCAAAATGAACTTCTCATTGCTTTCCTCAAACATAAGGTTCTACCTCTTGGTTCCATGCCTTTGAACAGGCTATCCCTGATGACTTGAATGATTTTCCTCTTCACCTGCCTCTTTAAAAATCCTAATTACCTTTGAGGTTAGCTTAGAATCATCTCCTTCAAGAGGCTTATCCTGATTCTCTCAGATGTTATTGTCCCCCATACCCATTAAATCAGTATTTATTTCTGCATATATCCTGTATTTACTTACTTGAGAATATACATTCCCCTAATAGAATATAAGGTCTTTCAGGGCAAAGACTTATTTATTCACTTTTGTATTTGGAAATCAGCTAGGTTTTGTGGCGGATAGTGCTGGGTCTGGAGCCAGGAAGAATTCAAATCTAGTCTCCGACACTTATTAGCTGTGCAACTCTGGGCAAGTCAGTTAACCTCTTTTTGCCTCAGTTTCCTCTATTGTAAAATGAGGAATATATATATATATATATATATATATATATGTATATATATAAATGTAAATAATAGCACCTGTCTTCCAAGGTTGTTGTGGGCATCAAATGAGATAATTATTGCAAAGCACATAGTACAATACCCCACACATAGTAAGTGGTATATAAATGGTAGCTATTATCATTATTTATATTAGCTATTATTTTCTCTGCACCTAGCAGAGTCCCTGAAATACAGCAGGTGCCTAGTGAATGCTTAGTGGTTGACTGATAAAGAAATTCATTGATTTGTTTTAGGCAGAGGAGAGGATTAAGGAGAAAATAAGCATTTACATAGCACCTACTTAGTACTGTGCCCAGTGGTTTTTTTTTACAGATATTACTTCATTTGATTCTCACAATAACCCTGTGAGGTAAGTGCTAGTCTAATTCCCATTTGGGGACCAGAATAATACAGTTAGTAAGTATCTGAGACTAGATTTGAATTCAGGTCTTCCTGACTTCGGGACTAGCACTCTATCCACTTGGCCATTAGTGCCATAAGACATTTAAGCACTGATATATGAAAATACTGAGCCTGAGTCTTCGTTAAAATAAGAACTAAATAAGAACTGTCCCTAAGAGAAACTCAAATGTAAATACTACTTTATGGCTTACCTTAAAATTTTCTTCTTACTATCTCCATGACATAGTCACTCAGAGAATGATGCATAGACATGCTAAGCAAATCAACCATTACCATACAGCTACAAAGTAGCCAAGTCAATACCCAAACCCATGCTTACCGACTCTACATTCATTTTTTTTTACATGGCACTGTATATATGTTATCATATCGTATCAGATAAACAGTCAATCAACAAGCATGCTCTAAGTTGTCCACTATGTTGCAAACACATAGTAGGTGCTGGGGATACATTTATAAGAAATTAAATGAGGATTATAGACGGTGACAAATTTTCTAAAATTTGGAATTTTAGGTTACTTTTTAGTTTTTCAAAGCAATTTAATGAAATTTAAAGATTTCCCTTCTTGTTTCTAGACATCATGCGAGCTATGAAATTAAATGTAATAAATACTGTAACCATACATTTTTCAGGAACAGATAACAAAGGGTACAAAAAGAAAAAAGTTCCTACACGATTCTTCTCCTGCTAACATATTGAATCAACGGGAAACACCTTTGATGGACAAACTGGTAAATCCTTCATCTTCAACAGTCTTCAACAATAAAAGTGAAAAATCAAAAGCTATTGTCCTGAGCATAGAGCATCAGGAACCTACCTAGAGGGGTACTGGAAAGATTTATGGTTTACAAATATGTGAATATTTTAAAGATTTGCATTTGTGAATTCAATAATGTTCAATAATTACATGATCATTCATAGTTTCAAAGCTTTCATGATGACTGTTCAGTAGACCTGTATATCTCTTCATTTATTCATTCATTCAAGATAAAGATGAGTAATACACAGTCCCAAGCTTATAGGAGCTAATAGACTAACAGATGTGCATTGGTATTATGCTAGATGAAGAGAAGAACTAATTATATGTCCTTCACTGTCCCCATCCTCATTATTTGATGACTACTTGCGTGACCCTTACAGATAGATTTGAAAAACCTATCAGCCTGCTCAAATACCCACCAACCTGCCCACTATTTACTGTATCTTTAGAGACACTTCCTGGCAATACCACAGTTTACTAATCTATACTCTATGTATTGTTTAGAATAGAGATGCAATTTGTGTTGTAAGATTTTTCTTTTTCTTTTCTCTTTTCATTTGGGGGTGTGTAGAAATGACAGAAAAAAAATGCTTGTTATTTTTTTTAAATCTAAAAATATTTTAAATCTGTAGAATGTGAGAGTAAGCTTAGATAGCAAGCAAGCTAAGACCTGAGTTCAAATCCAGCCTCTGACACACTGAGAGCATGATTCTGGGTGTTCTCAGTACCCCAGGCAACTTTCTAACATTATAAATTGCAGAACAGTTACTAAACTGTAACAGGAGAGAGTTTTCTCACTCTCCATCTTTCTCTACATTAATGAAATCAGACGTAGGGAGGAAAAAAAAAATTCAAATAGCCATGCCCAAGCAACTGTATACTGGTAAATAGAAGAGGCACACTCTTTTGTAATCTCTGATGGAAGGAACAAAAAAATTAAAGGAAAGTAAGCAGTCTCTTCACTTTTGTTTCCTTCTTTTTACTTATTCCTCCCTCTTTTCATTATATTTTTCCTAATAACAAATCATTAATTTTTACCATTTTACCATTAATTTTTACAATACTCTGACTCATCCAACACTTCTAACCTTCATCTATATGAAACAATTGAAAGTACAGTTATCCCTTCCACATGGTAACTTTCCTCATTGTGGTTTAATTAATGGGAATTTTGGGAGAGTTTTGCAGAAGCTGCAGATAACACACAAAAGTCAGCAGATGATAACAGAAAAAGCTTAGAAACTCAGAAATGCATAAAATGTATGTGTAGTATTGCATAATATCAGAAGAAAAGAAGGAGATCCATGAAGGTGGAAGACTTCTTCTCTGGTATGAAGGGAGGCCAAATGGATTTTCCAGATCATGGGGTATTGCTCCTCTAAACCCCATGATGCAGAAGGGATAACTATGTTTGTGTTTTTGTTTGTTTATTTGAATCCATTTGTAAAGCTAAAGAGACAGCTACAATTATAGTACCGATGACATAATTCCCCTGTACTTTCCCTTTTATGATTCTTTCATCCACTCAGCCTAGGAATGCCTTTCCTCAGCCTAGGAAATATAAACTCAAGTACTATTATTAACGTTTTTTGGAGGTGGATGAAAAATTTCCAGACTGCGCAGGCCACATATGCTTTTACTGAGATTCATACACAAAGGTGGTCAGTAAGAGTGACTCATTTCTTCAGAACCTGCTTGGACCTAGGCTTATGTCTATATTTATTATTTTTCCTTCTTAACATTAAATGAGTCAGGGAAGGGTGTATTTGTCTGTCCTATAAGAAGCAGCCTCAGTAAATTGGGAATTACTAGTTAACCACTGGCCAGTTCTTGAACACTACCTATCAAAGACATTAGTGGGGTTGCTACATGTGTTGGTGGAGGGAGGGTCCAGGGTAATAGGACATGCATCACTAAAGAATTATAGGAAGTACCACTTCTTTGGAATTTAAGAAATGTGTATGAGTTTGTCAGCTTATATTCTTTTTACTTATGTATATTTATTTATATTACACTAAAAACAAAAAGTTGAGTTGTGCAAAAGTTATACCATTGGTCTATTTCTGATATAAAAATCAATAACTAAGTCTTATATTTTGTTTTAAAGTTTGGAAAGCATTTTACATGTTCTATTTGATCAACACAATTGTCCTATGAGGTAAGTACTACAAGTCTTGTCCCCATTTTACCTGTAAGACTTAGAGAAGTTAAGAGATTTGCTCATGGTCACACAGCTAGTAAGAGAAGGGTGAAAGGTAATTTCATAGATAATGGGACTATGAGGCATTGGCATATTTTGATTAAAACTTAAAAATATGTCATGTGTTTCTTTAATACTCTTTCCTTTCCTTTCCCTTCTTCCTTCCATTTTCTTTTTAAAGCAAGATCCTTCTTCTGGAACTGCCTTTCTGCCCACTGAAAGCAGCAGTGATGATGAAGAGTCTTTAATCCAGTTGTCAAAAGTGGAATTGTGTGCTAAAATAAAAAATCTGAAACAGAAACTCTCTGACACCATGACAGAAAACTGCCGCCTTAGGCAGTCACTGGTCACACTTCAAGGTAAAATCTGAGAGAACTTGACATTTTAGATGAATGGGAAAGCCTAATATGAATGAAAAATAATGTAAAGAGTACTTTAGGAATGATGAAAACATTCAATGTTATGAATAATAAATAAAATCATATAAGCAGTAAAGTAGCAAGATAAAAAAATAAATCTACAAAAAATTTTCCACATTTCTACATGATGCTACCAAAAATCAGGAGAAAAATAACTGAAAGAGAAATTCCCTTCAAGGTAACTACCAAATGTGCAAAGTATTTGGATGCTAACCTACCAAGAAATATTGAGGACTTAAATAAATAAGTTATATAAGAGTCTGTAATTACTTTGATGTCAAAAATCCTGGTGAGAAAGCCCACTCTACCAATGAAGATCAGCAACTATATGCAATTTAATGGTTTTGAGAGTGGCCTCCAATACTGAGAAGTTAAGTGACTTACCCAGGGTCACTAGTCAATATGTGTCAGAGATCAGACTCAAACACAGTACCTCTGAGTTCTAGAACAAAAGACTCTTTACAGAAACAAAAGAAGAAAAATAATTCAAGAAATATTCATTATTTATGGTTGGGCTTTGGCCAAAACAATAAAAATGAGAAAATGATGAGTTAATTCTCAGATCACGTGTTATGACAAACTGCCAAGGGATCACTAGTCACAATAATGGCAAAATTCATTTATAGGAACAAAAGATTGATTATCTCAAGAGAAGTAATATTTAAAAAATAGGAATGAAGGAGGCCTAGAAAAACCAAATCTCAAAGGAAATTATAAAGAAGTACTAGTTAAAAGGCAAAAAAAAAAAATCAGTAGAGCGATTAAATAATTAAGAAAAATATTTTGCAGAAAACAGGTTTAGGCCAACATCTTATACAACATACCACAATAAACTTCAAATGGATATGCATCATTTACATAAAGATACACATCATAAAAAGAATTAGAGGAGAATATGAAAAGGTACCTTCCAAAAATAGAAGAAAAATTCTAGAGTACATTTTAGTGAAAGACTATCAAAAACAACCCATTGGCATGTAAGTATTTCTACTTGGATCAAACTTCAGATAGGCAGAATCCCTCAGTTTTGTTATTCATGCTAGTCGCTTTCAGAGAAAAACAGAAATTTTCACTCACAGATTAGGCATGACACCATTGTCTATCAATTGCTATCCAGAACCCAGGGCTACTGTGCCATGCATAGACTACTTGCCCCTAAGTCATCTATCTAATGTAAATCTAAACTTAAAAACACTCAAGTTTAAAGGTTGCCAACCAAGCATCAAAATGCTCTTAGAGCTCCTAGTGGCTGATGGGTACTCAGGTGACAGAGAAGTGATGTCCACAGCCTGGACTTTTAGTCTTCTGAAACAAATCTAAAAATGGTTTCAGTACCTTTTAAGGAAAAAAAAGAAACAAGCCAACTTAAATGAGGATAGAGGTTAGAATATTGCTTCCATAACAAATCTATAAATAACATATGCCTAAGCACTGATACCTTAATTAGGTGCCTCCTTGACGGGATCATAGAATGAATCAATAAGCCAAAAAAGTTGGTAGGTATTAAGGTATTTTCCTATAAATCTACAACAATATATTCACATATGATCAGGTTAGGATTACGATAGTATTAAGCCCTAATTACTGTGTCAAATACAAACTTCTCTCCAATTGGATAAAGAAAGAAAGCAATGTTATTGACTGAGAGGATCAGTCACAACTCTAGGATCTATGTAGAAAAATACCAAGCCAGTCCTGCAATAGAGCAATCCATCGAGGGAAGATTCATGCTTGGGAATATTTTGTGAAGGCAGACCCTTGTGCCTCTACCAGAGAGCAGAAGAGGGAGAGAGAAGCAAACATAGAGAGGGATGCTATACTCCTCCCCCCCCCCGCCGCCATTGACCATATCACCAGAAACATGGGACGAATGAGAGGCAATGTATCCAGATGCGAGTGAAGAGACACATCAAGGAAGGAGATGGCATCAGGGACTGTGACTCCTTGTACCACAGAAGAACTCAGGAAACTCATGAACTCGGGAAAGGTGTTCCTGAACTAAAAGTAGTGAGTTATCCCTTTGCCACACATCTTCCCTATATGTGTACCTCTCTTCCATTGCCCTGTAAGTCTGAGCCCACTCTCCTCTTGGATGCTGTGTTTATTTGTGGAGGTGCCCAGGTTCTGGGGAGAATGTTTTGTAATAACTGTTCTTACCATGCCATTTTAGTAAATGTCTTTGATGAGAGCTAATTGAGACTGCTGGTTGATTGTTAAGGAGAAGAATGCTGGTGAGGGCTCAGGAGCTACAGCAATGGAAATGAAGTTTTACCGTGTTACTCCCTACTCTAAAACCCGAGTAGTCATCTATTCATGCCCTGGGGATTCAATCTTTAAGCTCTAGAGCAAGTTGGGGAGGTAGCCCCAGAGGAGGGGTTGAACAAAATAATCTGAAATTCATTACATAACTGTACTACTGAGGGAGAAAGAAGTGAAACCTCTAGGTTCACAATCAGTTTCTTATATTGCCATGTAAATCACTGTAAACAACAGATGTCTTTGTTTGGCAATGTGTGGAAATTTAGCACAACTCCACAAGACCCCTGATGAAACAAGCTATTTACCTCCTGGCAGAGTGATAGGTGATGGACTTAGAATACAAACTGAGATAGATTCTTTTTTTGTGTGTGGTCAATGAAGGAATTCATTTTATGTGATTATACTTACGTGCCTAAGGATTTGTCCTGCTTCATCCCTTTCCATACTGGGAGCACGGGAGAGATGAGAAGAAAAAGTAGATTTCTATTCATTGAGAAAAATTAAAACTATACATAAGAAAAGGTTTGAAGACAGGGTGGAAAGAAAAGGCACTGAGAACAGGATACAGTAGGTCTTGAAGAAGTGCTTATTGCCTGACTGACAACAGCCAAATGAAAACTGCTCAATTTTCTAGCCCACACCACCTCAGGAATGTGAACATGGAAAATTCTTTCCAGACCACGCCTTTCTCCTAAGTAGCCCAGGAAGTTTATACTTTCACTCTAGCCCCTTACTCTAGAGACCAAAAGCCTCCCCAAGACATTTACCAATCCAAGACACCTGACTCTGGCTTACCAGCAATTCCATTTTCCTGTGAGGAGAGAGAGTGGTACACGATCTATTGACATGTGGTTCACCTATCTCTGCTATTTATGAATTTACCAAAATTATGAAAATTAAAAATCTAATATTCTTATCTCAATTGATTCAACTGCCATTTAGGGAAAGGAAACCTTAGTATTCTGGGTAGAGTTCTAAACCTTTGATCTAGTTAGTTTTTTGACTTATTCACTGAATGGGCATTGCCTCCCTCGAAGTGAGAACTTGAAAAGACCTTCACTTAAAAAGCTCTAAGTCTCCCATTGCATCCTGGGCCATCTCCAGTGGTTCTGATCAATATCTGACCACTGGACACAGTTTGCTCTAGAAAAGTAAGGCTGGTTACTTTCCACAGCCCTTCCTCACTCAAATCAAATTCAATTGCAAGTCATGTCATCATCTCCATGATATCATGGTCCTCTTCAAAAATGAAGGACAAACCACAACACAAGTCCCTGAGTTTCTCCATTGCCCTACCTGCCCCCAAACACCACCACCACCATGCAGTTAATCAATATACATGAATTGCAAATCACTTATGACTGGTTATAATTTATAGGAGACAAAAATAATGAAATAGAAAATAATGATGTGCAATGTGCCTGCCCATACCAGGCATCAGAAAAGGGAGTTAAGCTTTTATTTCTTCTTATTGATCCCATCTTTGCCATCTATGTCAAGTCTATTTCTGCCACTTCCATTAGAATTCTTTGTTCTAAAGAGCCAAAGGCTGGCTCCTAGAGCCAGATTCTAGTCTGATCTTAGCACAAAATGCTTACTGGGGCTTCTCTCTCCAATCACCATAATAGCACAATATTTTCCTCCACACTTTCTACTTTCCAAAAAAGAAAATTACTACCTGTGGACATCTGGGTAGATACCACCACTATTACCTCCAGAACTAGAAACTCATCTCAAGCACGCTACTCCAACTCATCCAGTATCAAGGAATTTGGTTGTGTCACTGCATGCCCGGATGGTCCATTCTAATTCCCTGAACTTCCAATCCTGTTAGATAGTTCTCTATCTCCTTGAGGCACTTGGGTTACTCCATTTTCTAATTTATGCAATTACACGGTCTGTTCTAATTCTTTCTTTCTATTTAATTTCTTTTAGGTGACTTTGTTTGAAATGTACTAGACAATTAAATTCTGTCAAATCATCCAGATTTGCCCAGTTAGTCAGGCCTACTGGGAAATCAAACTGCCTAATGGGAAAAGAAGTATTGCCTTTTCTCCAAAAGTATTTGTCGTACTTTTTTTTTTCCTGAGGCACTTTGTTTTCTTAAGGATATGTCTAAGAGGCAAGCAGTGGTTGAGTTCAATTCTCTCCTCTGACCAAAATTTAGAGGCAAATCACAAGACCTCCCAGTGCCCTGCATAACTCTCCAAGACTATAAATTGCAGGGAAGGTGACCAGTAGATGAAGTTTCACCAGCTGGAAATTCTATATACTAAATATACTTAAATCACAAATCCTGTCTCTAAAAAGATAAATTCCTGCTGTAAGTAAAACACAAGAAAAAGACTTGAAGGGTAAAATGTAACTGTAAGATCACTTTATAAAACTGCTTAGCTAGAAGATTCTTTTCATTTGCTGTCACACACACACACACAAGTTGTTTTCAATTCTGTCAGGGACTAAACATCTCTTTTACTGATCCAGTTTCAATACATAAAGGACAAAAATAACACTTTTTTGCTGGTAACCACTCATTGAATCAATATTTTAAAAACCCTTTGAGCACACAGTTGGATCAAAAGATATTTCTTTTGAAACTTTTTAACCTGATGATCTGTAATGTGTCAATTCCATTTGTTTAAACTCTTTGAAGTTCTATTTCTCTAACATGTGAAATATAAAACATAAAATCAGGGACAAACAGGACAGCTTTGAAAGTTACATGCTAATCTTTAAAAAGAAAAGCAAGATTTAAAAAAAATGGAGATATACAGTTTAATATTCAAAATAATAATCAGTGCAATAATTACGTTTCATAGTTTTATAACAGAAATGTTAGTTTCATGTACAATTCTACTATTTTGCTATGTATGGAAGGACTCAAAGTTGATATTTGTTGAGTACAGAATTAAAAAAAATATATTGGTCTTTTCTGGGACGGTCATTTTTATCCTTAAACAATCTGTTTTCCATCTTTGAGGTTCCTTCTGTTTTTTTTTTTTTTATCAGACATTCCATTCTGACTTCTTGTGGGGCTTCTGGCCTCAATGTTCACCAGTTCTCAGAAGCCTGATTCAAACCTTAACCAACTCAGGAAATCTGGCTTACGACTTTATTTTCTGGAAGGAATCTAGACTCAACCTAACTCATGAATAAATTACCTGGTCATTCCTAAAGCTTACCCAGATCTTTGTCTGGACCAGGGAAGTCAAACTCAAATAGAAATAGTTGTTGCTAATCCATACGTAGGGACTTCCTGCAGGTTGTATATTGACTCAGTTTTAAAAATGTAATATCTATGTTTTATTGTATTTTTATTTATGTTGTTAAATATTTCCCAATTACATTTTAATCTTATTTGGGTTATACTTCTAAGCCACATACAGCCCTCTGATCATGTTTGATATCTCTAGTCTAGATAATCCTACACATATGACTGACCACTGCCTACATATAGAACAAGCCCACATGCTAAATAAACCTCCAACAACGTGGAGAAAATATCCAACTTGCTGCTTATATATTAGTTGGGCCAAATTTGTCACTTGTGTGTCAGTTATACAGAAAAATATAAGGCTCACCAAATTCCCATAGGTGCTAGGAGACAGGCTTATTTTCCAGCCAATGCTCAGGAGACGGATTTTTAAAAGTCATAGGGTTGTAATAAACTCCCTTGCTTTTGGAGTACACTCAGGCCTTTCCCTATTGTGGAGAAAGGTAACTTCCCTGCAAAAAAGGTCTAACCTAAAATGACCTTACTCTTTGATTGGGCAGGTAACATTATATTATAAAAAGAAAAAAAAATTTATACTATTGTGGCTTAGGAATTATATTGTACAATTCATAATACTGCCATAGATATAGTCTTGGGCAAAATTTTATGCAAAAATACCTCATTAGTATAACTGAAAAAACTTGACTTTTTTTATAAACAGTCAGATCTCACAAACACATGAGGAGCCAGCAAGACTGGGCACTCAAATTGTTTTTAAAGGAGATTTACTTAGGCATAGAAAGATATTCATCAAGAGTAGGCATTAGCCTTAGGATTATCAAAAGGACATTATATTTGTTCATCTGAGTGTATTTTGAAGAGGTGTGATTCAGACACGCTGACTTTTTTTATGCATTAGAATCTGAATTCTGGCACCTCTGAATTATGGAAGAAAAATTACATACTCTGCAATTGTCGGAGACAATTTATGAACATACAAGCATTTCTGTTTTGTGGAGACCTAGAGAGGCAGAGCTCTGCCTAATAATCCAAATTCTCTATCTGATCCAAACAACTTCTAAATTATATTTCATAGTAAAAATGAAACCAGACAAAATTTTTGAGGAAGGTCAAACCAAGATAGTTTTCATTTAGCGTTTGAAGCTTTCCCAAACAGAACAATGGTAATGTTCTTCCTGAATCCAATGACTACCTCTTTTTAAAGATTTTTAAAGATTCCCTGTTTCAATCTTGTCAAAGGAGAACCAAAGGATACCCCTCTATTGAATTAAACAGAAAGGCATTTGCTCTCCTAGTTTGGTCACCACAAACCAGAAAAATTCTCTAATGATATTAATCTCAGGTAATTAATATTCCTCCTAGAAACAGATTAGTTCTTCTGTCTATAGATTAATCAGGTCTTTTATTCAAGTCAGACCAAGAACTTTAAACTAATATATTGTTCATAATATTATTTCTTCATGTTTTTATAATGTAACTGAGGCTTACTACTACAATGTGATCTAAGTCCTTAACCAAACACAGGAAAAATGAGGTCACCATAAAAAGACAAAATGGAAAACTTTAGCAAGATGAAATTTAAAAGCCCTTACATAAACAAAATCAATGCAGCTAAAATAATCAATAAACAAACATTTATTTAGTGCTTAATATGTGCCAGGCACTGAGCTAAGCTTCAAGAATTGAAAAGAAATAACCAAAACAGTTCTTTTAATAGGAAACAAGCCGAACTTCAGGAATCTTCAATATCTAAAGGAAGAGACAATAATTAGACATAAACAAGATACATAACATGGAATGGAGGAAAAGTAAAGTTAGAGGGGAAGACATTAGCACTGGGAGGAGTAAGAAAGGCCTCCTGCACAATGTCACTTTTCATCTAAGTATTGAAAGAAGTCAGGAATTCTCAGATTTGAGGGGAAATATTATTCCAAGATATGGTAGACGGTCAGTGAAAAAACTTAAGACAAGAAGAGAAACCAAGTCAGATTAGGGGAAAGCTTTATATCAAATATCTCTAATCAGTCTAATATACAGGTTATATAGGAAATTGATACAAATACATGAGGCCAAGATTCATCCCACAATAACAGGCTATAAGGATAAGAACAATTTTTCAAAAGAGAAATGTAAACTATAAACAAACATGAAAAACTGCTCTAAGTGCTATCACATAGGCATTTAATAAATGTTTATGGACTAATAATAAGAGAAAAGCAAATGAAAACTAAAGTACTCTTAGGTTGAATGAATATTGGATATTATTGGGTCAAAAGAAATGAGGAATGAGGAATTCACAGAAGCATGAGAAGACTAGTATGAACTAGTACAGAGCAAAATAAAAATGACTGAAGTAACTGTGGTAGAAGCAATATCCTGACCCCTCTCCTCATGCAAGTTAGGCTGTTTTCCTTGGAACTGAGACATTCCTCAAGGCTTGGTTGGCTCTGGGAACTGAAGGGCTCAGACTGTTAATTACATTCTCATCACTCGAGTCTAAGAAACCACAAAGTACTGGAGGATCTCAGATACTTGGCTGTTGAATCCCAATGAAAGCTTTGGCCAACTGAATCAATTCAAGGGGTTCTTGGTGTCTATCTTTGAAGAATATCTTGTCACCATGACTAGGTACATTTCATTTTAACTGTAACATTATAAAGTTAGGAATGATGTTGTTTCAATATCAGACTTAAACTACCAGGGAACTAGTCTGAGTTAGGCTCTGCCCAGAACTGCCATCATATTATAGCATTAGAACATAAAATCACTGAAGTGAAGGATGAGCAGTAGAGAGAAAAGTGAGCTAATAATGGCCTTCAAGAATCTGTTGGTGGCTTTGGTAATGTCTCTAGACATCTGTTTGCTAACTGTGAGGTACCCCAGGCTACTGGAAGATTGTGATCATGCTTCAAGAAGAAAACAATGTGAAGATGCTTTGTCCTTAAGAACTATATTTTGAAGATAATTGAGATAAACTGTGTTTTAGATTGTCCAGTTTTATTGGACCTTCTCATCCTGGTAATTTAAGTTCTAACAAGTATATCTCTTCAAAATTCAGCTTGCCTTCAAAGCAACCTAGAAAAGATAAAATTTTGGGCATGGAGAAAGATTTTTTTCCACATTAGAAAAGGACAAATTCAGAACAAGTAGTAGTAGTGCTAAGCCCTCATCAGGAGGAGATGTTTTTGTATTGCTAATTGTCATCATCACCCAACCGCTTGTAGGAAGCCTCCTAAAAGAAGGCTCTGCAGCTTTAAGAGACTTACATTTGTGTAAACCATTCCATTTTGAATTGATTTTTGGAAACACTAGTGTAGCTGAACCAGCATTCATCAGTCATATGAATCATACACGGACCTAGCCAAGCTATTGAAGAGTGGTAGGAGCGAGTTCAACAGTGACAACTATAGAATTTTAGAAATTTGGAAACTGAGGGGTTTTTTTTTGGTTTGGTTTGGTTTTAAATTTGGAATTTCAGAGACAAACCACAATTTTTCCAAGTTGCTTTTGTGGTGATTCCTTGATATGTCATTGAATGAGGTACTCAAAAGCAAGTGCTAAATTCTTCCCAGGAAACTAGAGACATTTCTAGAATTGGGGAAATGGAAAATTTGCCATCTGGCTGGGGACTGATGCTGCATCAGTTTGGAAAAGTTTCCAGTTTAACCTCTGAACTATAAATTTGGCATTATAATACTCTCGGAGCTTGCAAAGAAGGGCCCCTCGGGAGTGCAGAACTCAAACTCCAGAAGCATTTCCCACCTGCAGCAGAGATGACCACTGCTTATACTTGCCTTCAGTAATCTCTGGCTTTGCTGTTTATTTGTTGCTCTGTCTGTATCTTTTCCCCAATGTAGTCAGGCCTAGTCAAGCCCCAGCAGTTGGGCTTAAGAATAAGGATATAGTCATGTACACAGCTGTCCAAGCCTAAGGTGGAAGGAATCGGGGCCTACTAGAAGCAGTTGTACTGCCTGGGCACAGGGAACAGCGATTGACTCTGCTAGAGTAAACAGCAGGCTGAGGGAAGGGAAGGGAGAAATGAATAAGCACTATAAAGTACAGAGTATGTACCAGGCATTAAGCTAAGTACTTTACAAATGTGATCTTATTTGGTCCGCATAACAACTTTAGGTTCTATCATTCTCACTTTCTTATTGAGAAAACTGAGGATGGAGATTAAGTGATTTTCCCAGGATCACATGGGTGGACTTGAGCTCACATCCTCATGCCTTTAGGCTACCCTTCTATCCACTGTTCCCCCTTGCTGTAGTGCCCATCTAAGGTCAGCAGACAAAGATATGGGCCACAGTGGTAGTAGATGGCAGAGCAGTTTCCAGAAGGAGTGGCAGAAGAACGAGCACTGGCATTTGCAGTGGCTAAAGGCAGACCCACTATAGCCCATTGCTTACTGTAATATAAAATTGATTTGTACTTTGACTTTGCTGCCAGTACAACACTCAGGAATCCTTGTGTAGCTCCTCCCCAGGAGGGGTTAGAAGGTGGCAGACTAGGGTGATGGTACAGGGCAATTCTCCCTGCAATGTGATGAGGGTCTGTGGCTAGGTAGGAAGTATCATCATCTCCACTGTAACCTTGATGTTCCTGATGCTTCTTCCACTTGTGTTACCTTTTTGCATTGAGAAGCACTAAGAACTGCAAAGATTTTTCATCACCAACCACACAGACCTGATCATTTAGACCTAGACCTAGTCCTTCCCGGGACTCTCCCTGATTTAGTCACTCCTTCAGGAAACTATTATATCAGTATATATTTTTTTCATTATGTTCCTTTGGTTTTTTGGTTTTGAATCTTCCTCCTTTTGGGTATTGTGTTGTGTGTATCAGGCTTCTTGAATATCAGAGGATGGTGTTGACTGACTGGTAACAGTCATAAAGTCATTAAGTGGTGGAGGTCAGTCAGTCAACTTGGATTTATTAAGCTAGCAGCTTAACAAAGCTTAAGGAGTTTACCATGAAGAGGTGAACTGTGGGAGAATTAATAAAGCAATAGCCTTACCTTCCCATACAGAGTTAGAGTAGTTTTTCCATATAAGGTACTGAAATATTTTTTTAGACTTGTTTAGCTCTGGGGACTAACGGCTCAGACTATTGACATCACTTCTCAACAACTAAATACAAAGCAGCGGAATGGAGTTATGAGGGCTCTCAGATATTCAGCTGTTGAATCCCAATAGGAATTTTGTTCAGTTGAATCATCTCAAGGTGTTTGTTCTCAATAGCCAGCCTTGATGAATAGCCTTCTCCTGCAGTGGCTGAGTAAATCTCCTTTTGTTAAGGTTTGAATGACTATGAATTCTCATTTTGTTCCAAATCTAAACTATTAGGAAACTGACCTGGCATAGTCCATAGCAGTAATGTAAAACGAAAACAACTCTAAAAGGCACCCAAACTCAGACTAATTTCTTTTTTTCATGTTCTAATGTATTTTAGTCAACATACATTTCCACAAGATTTTGAGTTCCAAATTTTCTCCCCCAACCCCAAGATGGCTTGCATTCTGATTATCCCTTCCCCCAATCTGCTCTCCCTTCTATCATTCCACCCTCTTTCTTATCCCTCTTCCCCTCATTTTCTTGTAGAGCAAGACAGATTTCTATGCTCCACTGCCTGTACATCTTATTTCCCAGTTGCATGTAAAAACAATTTTTAACATTTGTTTTTAAAACTTTGGGTTCCAAATTCTCTCCCTTCTTCCCTCTCCACCCACCCTCATTGGGAAGGCAAGCAATTCAACATAGATTATACATGTGTAATTATGCAAAATACTTCCGTAATAGCCATGTTGTGAAAGACTAACTGTATTTCCCTCCATCCTATCCCAGGCCCCATTTATTCTATCTTCTCCTTTGATCTTGTTCCTTTTCAAAAGTGTTTGCTTCTGACCACCCCCTCACCCAGTCTGTCCTTCCTTCTATCATCTCCCACTTTGATCCCCTTGCCCCTACTTTCTTGTAGGGTAAGATACTCAGTTGAGTATGTATGTTATTCCCTCCTTAAACCAAATCTGATGAGAGTAAGGTTCATTCATTCCCTCTTCCCCGCGATTATAAAAGCTTTTTCTCGCCTCTTTTATGAGAGATAATTTACCCCACTCTTCTCCTTCTCCCAATATTTTCCCCTCTCACACCTTAATTTTGTTTTTTAGATATCATCCCTTCATATTCAACTTCCCCTGTGCCCTCTATATATATTCCCTCTAACTACCCTAATATTGAGAAAGTTATCATGAGTTACAAATATCATCTTTCCATATAAGAATGTAAACAGTTCAACTTTAATATCTTTTATGATTTCTCTTTTCTATTTACCTTTCCATACTTCTCTTGATTCTTGTATTTGAAAGTCAAATTTTCTAGTCAGCTCTGGTCTTTTCAACAAGAATGCTTGAAAATCCTCTGTTTCATTGAATGTCCATTTTTTTTCCCTTAAGTATTATACTCAGTTTTACTGGGTAGGTGATGCTTGGTTTTAAGCCTAGCTTCTTTCACCTCTGGAATATCATATTCCAAACCCTCCAATGCCTTAATGTAGAAGCTGATAAATCTTGTGTTATGCTGATTGTGTTTCCCTGATACTCAAATTGTTTCTTTCTAGCTGGTTGCAATATTTTCTCCTTGACCTGAGAACTCTGAAATTTGGTTACAATATTCCTACAAATTTCCTTTTGGAATCTCAGGAGGCGATTGGTGAATTCTTTCAATTTCTATTTTACCCTGTGATTCTAGAATATCAGGACAGTTTCCCTTGATAATTTCTTGAAAGATGATCTCTAGGATCTTATTTTGATCATGGCTTTCAGGTAGACCAATAATTTTTAAATTATCTCTCCTGGATCTATTTTCCAGGTCAGTAGTTTTTCCAGTGAGATATTTCACATTGTCTTCTATTTTTTTATTCTTTTGGTTCTGTTTTATACTTTCTTGATTTCTCATAAAGTCATAAGGTTCCATTTGCTCCATTCTACTTTTTAAGGAATTATTTTGTTCAGTGAGCTTTTGGACTTTTCCATTTGACGAGTTCTGCTTTTTAAGGTATTCTTCTCCTCATTGGCTTTTCAGACTTCTTTTGCCATTTGGGTTAGTCTATTTTTAAGGTGCTAATATCTTTAGTATTTTGAGGGGGTCTCCTTCAGCAGGTTATTTGCTTGTTTTTCATGATTTTCTTGCATCATTCTCATTTCTCTTCCCAATTTTTCCTCTGCTTCTCTTACTTGATTTTCAAAATACTTTTTAAGCTTTTCCATGGCCTGTGACCAATTCATATTTTTCTTGACGGCTTTAGATGTAAGAGCCTTGACTTTATTGTCTTCTTCTGGTTGTATGTTTTGGTCTTCTTTGTCACCAAAGTAAGAGTGTAGTCTGAGTTTTTTACACTGTCTGCTCATTTTCCTGGCCAAATACTTGACTTTCTACTTGTCAAGGTGGGATTCTGCTTCCAGTGGGGGAAGGATGGTGTACTATCCCAAACTTCAGGGGGTTTTGCAGCTGTTTTCAGAGCTAATTCTAGAGGCTCATAAATTTTCAGTTCTTCCAAAGTGGTATGCAAAGGAGAGATGTTTACTCCTTTCCTGGCAGGTCTCTGGTCTGTGAGTGACCACAAGTACTTTTTTCTGCCTTGGAATGGTGAGGAGGATTCCCTCTCCACTGCACCACAAGCTCCACCACACCAGTGCTTCTCCTCACCCCAGGACCTGCACTCAGGATTGCAACCCAGATCCAAGCAGGGCAAAGTCAAAGAATCTTGCCTCAGTGCCAGCAAAGAGATCTGTGCAATGACCCTCTGATCAGTCACTCAATTCCCATACTGTCTGTGGACCAGAAGCTCCAGAAGCAGATGCTGTTACTGCTTCTGCTGCCACCACCACCTCCATCACCCCTGGGCTGGAGTCAGACAGCACCCCTTCTCCCTTCAAGTCTAACAGAGTTTTCCCACTGATCTTCTATGCTGTCATTGGAATTTTTGGGCCAAAAAAATCTGGTAACTGTCACAGCTGCCAGTGATTCAGTCCCCTGAGGCCACAGTGCAGCCCATGCTGAGCTGTGCTCTGCTCCCAGCCCTGTACAATAGACCATTCCTGTTGACCTTCCAAGTTATCTTGGGCTGGAGACTAGTTTCACTCCATCATTTTGTGGGTTCTGAAGCTCTAGAATATGTTTAGAGTCATTTTTTACAGGTGTTTGTACGGTTTTATGGGAGAATTCAAGCAAACCCCTGTTTTTACTCTGCCATCTTAGCTCCTCCTTCTCAGATTAATTTCAATGAGCTATCATGATACCTAAGAATGGATTATGAAAACAGAGTATCCTTCTCACTGGGAAGTAAATATTGCATACCTATTTCACATAACTGTTCAGTTTTGTATAAGTTCTATCTTTAGGGAGATTTAAATGAGTGCTAGTTCAGGTGGTGAACAGAGTCCTCACCTGCCCCAACTCTGGGTGCCAACCTACAACAAATCTGCCCCCCAAATATAAAATGAGTTACAGAATCACAGATCCTCAGGAGTCAGCATGGACCTCAGAGGACACTTAAAATACAGAGAAACTTTACCTCATACTTCATCATCCACCTATTTAGTGATTCTGCCACAAGGGATAAGATAAATTTGGCATGACCTGTTCCTGATGAAGTCAATGTTGACATTTTCTAAACGTTCAATAAACATCCCTTAAATAATATATCTTGGAATTTCCCCACAAAACTATTGGCTAAAATTACTGGTAGCTGAACTGTAGCTAAGTGCTCACAAAAGAAAGTAACAAAATTAAGGGCATAAATTTAAAGGGTAAAAATCAGTAGGAAAAGCTTTTTGATCATGCCAAAAAATCAAGCTATGTAGAGATGATATAACAATAACTAGAATACAAATGTAATATGGAATGAGTACCTTAAAGACAGAACAAAGCACATTCAAGGCACCACATACAAAATCCAAGAGAGAAAGAAAAGCCACTTAGGATCATAGATGATAGAAATGCTACCTGTCTGTCTACCTAATACTAAATTGCAATGGGTAATTGATCCTTGAGCTTAAAAGACCTTAAAAAGTCATCTAATCCACAGGTATCAGGATGCACGAGGCTCAAAACACTCCTGAGTGTAGCCCAAACCAGATTAAAATATAAAAATTGGGAAAATTTAACAAAATAAATAAAAATATAATGATATATATAAGATTACATTTTTAAAGTCTATATGGGGC
>CM053770.1:342280844-342295910 GCA_028658325.1 Potorous gilbertii
CATCGATCTAATCCAAACCCTTCATTATATAGATGAAAAAACAACCAGAAAGTTAAGTGATTTTTGTCCAACCTAACATATCTAGTAAATGATAGAACAAGGAATTCAACTTTAGTCACCCTATTGCCTCACACCCTGGCTTTCACATCAGGGAACATTTCACAGAAGTTCTCAAAATAAGTTCTTCATAATCTTGCAAGAAATATATCCCAGTGAAACACCCTTTCCTACTAATCCCTGCAAAGTATCAAATTATTCTCACGTTTATTCTGAGTATACTTATTGACATGCATGTTGTCTCCCACATTAGAATTTAAACTCCTTGAGGGTAAGGACTATTTCACCTATGTTGTTTTATTTCAACACTTTGGCACTGGGCCTGGACTATCCTTCTTGACCTCTCACCTCCCTCCCCCCAGTCCTTTTCCTCCAAAAGCTTGATAGCCTTCAGTACTGTCTATCACCTTCTTCTCCTTGATATTCTGTTCTGTCTAGGTTTCCATGATACTGCTCTCTCCTCTGGTTTGCCCTCCTATCTATCTGACCATTCTTTCTTAGTCTCCTTTGCTGGGTTCATCCAGATTATGCCATTTAACTATTGGTATAAGTGGGGAACATCTTTTATTCATTCTCTGTACTATTTCACTTGGTAATATCTTTTGCCAATAGTCTACTCTTAACAAATGTTCCCCAGCCCCATAAAGGAATCTGAAATGAAACAGAGTCCAATACATCAATTAAATGCATTTATTGTCTGAGAAAAGGCTTGTCAGGGAGAGAAGATCCTTCAAGAAAGCAGAGAGAGTTCTCATGTTCTCAAAAGAGAGAGAAATAGGGTGAGATAATACGGTTTCTAGAGACTTTCAGAAGGGTGGGAAGATTAATGGGAGAAGATTAGACACAATGAGCCAGAGAGTAAGTATTTGGAAAGTCCCGAGTCTGCAGCTGCTGCTCAAGGTTATCCTTGAGCCATGTAGGGCTAGTCTGGTCTCTGCAGTCATCCCCAAGTTCATCTAAAGTTCATTTCACATAAGATCACTGGTATGTCAAGCAGCTTTGAGCCTCAGAAATCCTTCTAATTGGCTGGTTGTTGTATAACACCATTGTCCCTCTCCCCTATGAGGAAGGGAAGTTCTAACATAATAGTATAGTTATTACAGAGCTCTTGTCTACAATATCAGTCTCTTGGGACTTTTTTTTTTCTTCTTCCTCTATATCATGTCACTTGGTAATCTCATCAGCTCCTGTGGTTTCAATAATGACCTCTACACAGATGATTCTTATATTTATTTGTCCAGCACTAATGCTCTCCTGGTTTCCACTCTCAAATTCCTACCTGGATGCTGAATATTTCAAACTGCATGTCTCATAGACATCATAAACTAAACATGTCCAAAATTGAACTCATTGCCTTTCTCCCAGAACCCTCCCGTCTTCCTAACTTCCCTACTACTGCAGAAGGTACAACAGTCCTCCCAGTAACCCAGGCTCACTATTGAAAGCTATGTTTAGTCAGTGATCCTGTTTGTCAATCAGTATTGGGGGAGGTTCAGTTGGGGGGCATCAGTCATCTAGTCCCCTGATCTCCATACCTCTACAAGGAAATTGTTAAGTACTTGCTACCTGGGGGAGGAACAACCCTTGTTGCTATAGGGAATTACTTGAATTGTATTTATCTCATTAGGAAAGTTACCCATAAAAGCTGGCTCCATCTTGAAGCTATCCATGATCTCTGGTGGTCAGCCCATCAACTTATTGTTACCTTGATTTACTCATAATAACCTCTTTTTAGTTCTCTCAGCCCTGAGTTTTGCCTTGTAAATCAGAACAAAAGTCCAAATAAAGAATTTTCCTTTCAACTGCATCCTCCACACCTCACTCTCTTCATCCCCCAAATCCAATCAGTTGCCAAATCCTTTATTTCTTTCTTCATAAATTTTGTAGATACATTCCCTTCTCTCCTCTAACCTCATCGCCCTGGTCTAGCCCCTTCATCACTTCATACCTAGAAAACTGCAATAGCTTCATAGCTGGTCCCTACCTCACATCTCTCCCCATTCCAGTCCACCTTCTACTCACTCAGCTGTTAATTTAAAATTTAGAGACCACACCTTCCCTATTCAATCCACTCTAATAACTATCTATTACTTTCAGGATCATCTCTAATTTCATATATATGTGTGTGTATAATATATATATGTACACATACATATATGTATATATGTGTATATGTAGTTTGTACATGTTTGCATGTTGTCTCCCCTGTGAGAACTATGACATCCTTGAGAAGAGGGACTCTAACTTTTCTTTGTATTCCTAAGTTAAACACAGTGCTTGGCACATTTTGTTGTTGTTTTTACTCAGATGTGTCCTACTCTTCATGACCTCATGGACCATAGACATGCCTTTCTATTCTCCACTTTCTCCCAAAGTCTGCCCAGGCTCATCATAGTTCATAGTTTCACTGAGCTACACAAGCCCCTCCAATATGACAGGGCAGCGATCCAGGAGGGAAACAGAGCAGATCCCTGGTATGTAGTAGGTACTTAATCTAACAGGTAGAAGAACCAGAGGAGAGTAGTATCCCAAGGTAGAGACCCTTATCATCTCACATTTAATGGTGATGGTGGTGGTTTTCCTTGGTTCTCAAAGAGGACCAAAATTACTATGTTGGTGTCAAAGTACAATGTGTCCAGCTGTGGCTGATCAGAACAACATGAGCTCAGAACACTCTACCACAGGTTGGGCACAGATAATCCATATGACTATTTGAAGTGGAGGTTTCTTTAAATTTCTTTTGAGCTACTACAATTCTGCTTCCCTCATAGAGCACAGTGCTTTCTTGGATGCTGGCATGCCATGCTGGGCAATCCTTTTCCAGTGTCTTTCATACCACAAAATCAATTCGAAAGTTCTTCAAAAAATACCTTGCTTCTTCTAACTTCCATATAAGTGCCTTCCTAGTTCTCCTTACAACAGTCTTTTAGGCAAATGTACATTTCACATTGAAACAACATGGCCAGCCAATCAGATATGCACTATCTGAAATAGAGGCTTAATGCTTGGCAGTTTAGCACAAGAAAGGAGCTCAATGTCTGGTACCTTGTCTTGCCAGGTCATCTTCAGAATCTTCCTAAGACAGTTCAAATGGAAATGATTCAGTTTTCTAGCATGGTACTGGTAGACTGTTCAGATTTCACAGGCATACAACAACGAAGTCAGAGCACCATGACTCTGTAGACTTTCACTTTGGTAGGCAGTCTAATACCTCTTCTTTCTCACACTTTCCCTTGGAGCCTCCTAAACACTAAGCTAGCTCTGGCAATGCATACATCAACCTCATCATCTATGTGTATACTTTACATCCCTGTAAAGTATACTGCCAAAGAACATGACATCAAAGTCACCTACTGCATTAATGGTAAATTATTTAACTTGAAAATGCTACAAACCAAGATTAAAGTGGAAGGAGAGTTGGTGCATGATGTTTTGTTTGCAGATGATTGTGCACTCACTGCAACCTCTGATACTGAGATGCAACAAAATATGGATCGATTCTCTTCTGTTTGTGCTAATTTTGGCTTAAAACTTAGCACCAAGAAAACAAAGGTTCTCCACCAGTTAGCATCACACTTAATAAATGCATATTAACATATGGTTAATAAATATTCATTCCCTTCATTCTTTGCCTCATTTAAAAACTCATAAATAGACCATGGGAAAATCATCTTCTTTTATCAAGGATTACAGGTCACCTTGTGGTAGACCTGAAAATAGCCTAATGTGATCTCATGCTCATGCAAGGAGCTTGGGAATGGAAACAGTTATGAATCCATATAAAGTTACACACCATCTGTATTTCTCTTCTGGTTTTAGTGTTACCCCAAGCAGTTACCCACTTTGAAGAGCTTGTGGGCATGGCAGAAGCACTGCTTAAAAGGGGAGAAGCTCCTTCTGCACCTAGCCTTCATTCCCAGGGCATCTGGAAGGCTGCAGGAAATTCTATACCAGATCCTTATTCTACAGTGGATAGTAATTCCAGTTCATTTCTCTCCTCAAAAGTGGAGGAGGAAGAGCATACCATTGCCAAAGAGGTTAGTTAAATGATATGAATTGTCAATCTCTGGGATAGTAAAATATGAAAATTAATGAATGGCTATTGGATAGAGTATTTCTTTACAACTCAAATGACAAAGTGACATTTAACCATTTGATTAATATTGTGAGCCTCTATAACTATTCAACTTTCTCATGTTTTTATACATTTATAAATATGTTAAATATAGTACAAGAAGTAGGATGACATAGTGACTGTAGAGCCAGTTTTGAAGTCATGAAGACCTGGGTTCAAATCTTGCCTCTGACAGACACTGGCTGTATGAGCCTGGGTACCCTCTAAATGTACTAGGTAGCAAAGGAGTTTCCTGAAGATCTGAATGGATAGAGAAAATTTCCTCATCTGGCAATTCTCTGTACTGATGAAAATCATAGGTCCGGGCCCTAGCCTGTCAAATGTAAAACTTTTAAAGGGATGTTGTTATTTCATACAGTACAAATAACCACAAATGTATATCAAATAGACGGACAGCCTTGGAATCCAAAAGAGCTTGCTTCTGACATATACTGGCTCTATGATCATATGTATCTTAACTGTCTACTTCTCAGTTCCCTGGCAACCCCAAGACTATCAGTTACATAGTCATAGTCTTCATTGGTGAAGAAATTTTCCACACCAAGACTCTCTTCCAATGAAATCAAAGGTTTATTCTTTGTCCTGTACCCAAGGAGAAAAATAAAGTAAGCATAATTAAGAAAAGTAAAGATTCAGCCAAAAGGAAATGATTGTTTTGTTGAATTTCATTAAACATTAATAATTACAAATTGTTTTATTTTTCAGTTCAAGATTGAGAAGTGGCAGATTGCCCTTTGCAACAAGAGCAAGCCTCAGAAATTTGTAAATGATATAATGCAAGCACTTTATACCAATGAATATATGGCAACACATAGCTTAACAGGGGCAAAATCCTCTTCTTCTAAAGAGAAAGCAGCAAAGCCAGCTATGAATCAAAATGAAGTCCAGGAAATCATAGGTGACAATAAACTTTCAATATTCCTACACTAAAACTCAATGTAATATTTTAGAAACTCTTTGTAGGTATGATATGATCTAATTACTTATTCTTTTGTAGTCTTTAAGTTTCAAATTTATTATCACTTTTTATGATTAGATCTTTTTAAGATTAGATTTTTTAAAAATTTCTTTGTCCTAAAGACCTTATTTCACTTATAATTTCATTTTTGTCACTTGCTTCATGTCTTCCAGGTACTCTTATAGTACTTGAGGTCAAGTCGTTTTTTTTTTTTTAATTCTGAGCCTTTGTGTGTAATTATGGAGTTACTTATTTCTGTCTTTGTCCCTTGACTGTTTCCTTATTCATTATATTTCTTCATAGTGTTTAATGTCTTCTGCTTACTCATATTTCAAGCCTTAGTTACTGATTTGAGATTTTATGCCAAGCTAGGATCCACCCTTTCCCACAATCTTAGAAGAGATGGTTGGGCCTGATTTGTCCTGACCTCAGTTACCTGGGTTCCTTCTACACATTCACTTCTCCTAATGTGCCTGTGCTCAAAGGGCTGACAAGGTTTCAGGTCTCCTTGTATTGTTTGGTTTCAGAACCCTGCAGTCTTCAAGGCCTTTGAGTGTCTCAGGTCACATTTCTGCAGACCTACAGACTTCCTGTCCCAAAAAGAGAACTGTTGGTTTCTGGCTCAATCTGCAGGCAGAACAGACAGAGGGTTGTGGTTTTTTAGCCTCTACCCCAGTACCGAGTTCTGCAGGTTTCAGTGCCCTCTCATGCCTCCTAGGTCAGAGGCTAAAGACTTTCAGCTACCCTAGGGTAAAGTAGTCCAAATGATGCCTGACTCCATAGGTGCCTTTCTGTATAGTCCTAGTCTGGATTATGGCATTTACTAAAGTTCCTGTATGCATTTCTTGACCTTTTTTCCAATTTAGTGTTTATTGTTGTTAAGTACACATGGTAGACCTGGGCTTCCCTGGGAGTTTACACACCACCCTATTAACCAGAAGTGCTACAATTTGAAATTCTTAAAAGCTTTAATAGAAAGTTCAGTGAGTCATCTTATAGTTTGTCAATTGTTTTTCAGTTTTTATTTACCTCTAATAGAGCCCAGAGAAAGAATAAGTTAGCCCCTTAAAAAAATATTAATCCCTCATCTACAAAGAATCCATCAAAGCACTTGGGAGAGGAGTTCCTACTTCAATTATGAATGTCAATATAAATACATGGATTGTAATACAAAGTTATAGTTAGTTTTGGAATTCTCTCTCTCATATATTATGCTGGAGTCAGCCCCTAACTGCTCATGAGTATGATTGTTAAATTTTCAACTTAAGCATTTATACTTCGAAACCAGCAAAAGCTACAAATCTGCATTTGATTTTTTGCCATTCATTGAGTAGACTTGAGAAAGCTATGGAGAAAATGTTAATAAGGAAAATTAAACTTAAACGTGTGTCCTGCATGCTATATATTTGCTTTCCTCCAGCTGACTGAAGACATTGACCAGCAATGGTTAGACTGGTTAGAGATAGATACATAAACAGCCTCATCTTTTAGGCAGGTGGATTTATACCCATTAGTTATACAACTAGAAAGTAAACATCTCTTGTATTAACTGATTCTTTTTTGCAAAACCAACCATTTTTTCCCTCTCCTTAAATGATTCTGCTAAACTCTTCTCTATTTGGGGGTTTTCCTTAGCAAACTAGAGAGATGGGATAATTTATAATAAGGAAAGTGGTTATTTTCCCTAACTTGTAGGGACAGCAGAGTTTTTAGGGAAGAGTACCTAGATTAGAAGAATTTCTTACTGTTCGTTAATAGCCATCTAACTGAAGTAAAATTCTTTCATCTGTAAAATAAGGGTAATAATTCTTCTGCTACCAAGCTCCCTAGAAAGCAAGGATCAAATGACGTAATGTATATGATGTGTTTTATTGAGATAGAGTTGTATAAATATGCATTAGTGTTATTATGAATCATTCTTTCCAATCAAGGTACCTTATAAATGCTTTCTTTTTTTTTTTAATTTTATAGGGGTCACAAAAGAGTTATTTCCTAACACAGATGATGCTTTAATTAGGAGAATGATGGGCCAAAAGTTAAATAACTGTACTAAGAAGCCAATTTTAAGCCAAGATCTTAATCTCCACGTTTTCAGGAAGCATGCCTTTTGGTAAGTCTTCTAAGCCTATAGCATTACCCTGTCCTACCTAGCCATGTCTGGAAATAGAACCAGCTGGGCAAGAACAGAATATTCTTTGGGGTACATAGAGGAATGGGAAAGGAAGGGAGTCAGGGTTGGGGAGCCTCAAGACAATAACCCAGGAACAGATGCAAAAGAAGACTTATTAGAATGAAGCCATGGGTCAGAATCCATGGACACCCAGAACTCAGCTAAGGATTCTGGGATAGTAATGGAGACTAATTTCTTCACTGGGTGTGGCAGCTCAACCCTAAAGCAACAAACAAACCTCAGAGAAGACCTTAGATTAAATCAGGGTCCACAGATATAGATAGATACTTAGATACATAGACACATACATGCATATACATGTGTGTGCATGAATGTGTATGTGGGTTTACACACACACACACATAACCATATAATCAACCATAATAGCCAAGAAATCTGAAGAGAGCTGGATTAAAGGTCAGAGATTAACAATTTCTCATGCCAAGGACTCCTCTTTCCATAAGTCCTTTTGATCTGGTGAGAATGAGTCATGTCTTCCTATTCAGCTCCGTGAAGCCAGCAGGAAATGTAAACAGCTTTGATCAGAAGTCCTCTATCAATAAAGCTATACAGACATAAAATCAGTCATCTACAAAAATTGCTTACTCTGTGCGTATATGGGATATATCCTATATCCCTTATACATATGTATGTATATATACATCATCTATATCTATATCTATCTATATATAATATACATCTTATATATATATACAGATTATATATGCACAGAGTATGTATATAACATATACTACATATTACTATATCATAATCTCTATATATTACTATAGAGTAATATTTCTGCCTCTGTAACCCTTTACATAAATATGTGTTCATATATACATATACAAATACACCTATCTAATGTTAAGGTTCACTGACACCTACAAATGCAGTTGGGGCTCACTGTGCTAATGAGAGGATATGGCTAGAACTCTTCCCCTCAAATGAACAGCTGGAAAAAAAGGCTTAGTGCTATGACAGTGCCAGATCCTTAATCCCTGGCCTATTTATAGTTTGTCTATACAGCTTTGTTGTTGTCTTCCTGTCTCTCTATGTCTCTCTGTTTTTCTGTCTCTCTCTGTGTCTCTGTGTGCATGTGTATCCACCCTTTTCTGATCTGTGCCCAGAAATGCCATAGGCCTGTATTAGATTCGTTGCTGGGGTTTCCTGACTTCTTGATAGTGGAAATAGGCTCCCAAATTCTCACATTTATTGGTTTATCACCCCCACCCTGGCAATTACAGAAACTTGCTAATTACTGAATTAGCTGTGGGCTCCAAAGTATAAGGGGTATCCCCAGAAAAGAAGTGAAAGAAGCCATAGGAATCAGGTTCAGTATAGAGCAGGTCATTTGTTCCCATGCAAAAGCATAGGCAGATAGGTGGTGCAGTGGGTAGAGCTTTGGACCCGGAATCAGGAAGACCTACGTTCAAATATGGTCTCAGACACTTACCACGTACGTGACCCTACGAAAGTCACTTAGCCTCTGTTTGCCTCAGTTTTCTCATTCTTAAAATGGGGATAACAGTAGCAATTACCTCTTAGGATTGTTAAGACAGTCAAGTGAGACAATAACAATTGTACAGTGCTTAGCATAGTGTCTGGCACATAGTGAGTGCTACATAAAGGTTACCTATTATGATTAGCTTTTAATGATAAGCATAAGAAAAATCATAGTATACATTAACAGAGCAATCAGAGCAGTTTAGAGGTTTGAGCAGATACCGTTGGCCTCTCCATGAACAAACTGACGGATGTCATGCTAAAAAAAAAAAAAAAGCCCACTAGGGTTTTCCCCTAAGTTCTCACTTGACTGTGACACTGCTATTTTGCCACTGGCTATTAATCTACTTGTCTAAAATGATTAGGGTGTTTTTTTTTCATTTTTTCCAATATTTGCCAAGGCAACTAGAATTCCCACACATCTGCACAAAACATATTAATGTTCTTTTGCTTTTTGAAAAGTCTTATTTATTTTTAATTTATGGAATCAAATAAGCATTTCCATAACCTAGCATAATTTTTTAAAAATATGATTGCATACGGAACTGAAAATTTATTATTTGCTATTCATATATATTCAATATATCCTTGCTATTCATTTAAAATATATAATAAAGTTATCATGTAAATTTTTTCCTTTTATTTTCCTTTCACTCCTGCCCTAAAGATGGTTATTATTAGAAACATAACACATATGCACATGTGTATACATATATACAGAAATATACATATTATATATATATACATATACATATATACATAAAGTCATCCTAAACATACTTCCATTAATGAGTTCTTTCTCTGGATGCAGATAGCATTTTCCTTCATAAATGTTTTCTAGTTAATTTAGGTTATTTATAATAGTCAAAATGACATTCACTCCAAGTTGTGTTTACGAAATATTGCTGTTATAGTATACAATGTTCTCTTGATTCTGCTCATTCTACTCTTCGTTATTTTGTGCAAATCTATGCATGGTTTTCTAAGGTCATCAAGTTCATCATTTCTTATAGCACATCACAATCATGTACTGCAGCTTGTTCAGTCATTCCCCAATTGATGAGTATCCCACAATTTCAGTATTTTGCCATCACAAAGAGAGTCTCTATGAATATTTTAGAATATATAGGTTCTTTTCCATTTTCCTTAATCATCTTCGGAAAAAGACCTAGTTGTGGTATTGCTGGGTCAAAGGGTATAGGTAGTTTAATAACCTCTGACATAATTCCGGATTGCTCTGTAAAGTGGTTGAAACAGTTCACAATTCCACCAACAATGACTTAGTGACCCAATTTTTCCACATCCCCTCCAACATTTGTCACTTTCCCTTCAATCGTTTTAGCCAATCTGATGGGTGTAAAGTGATACCTCAAGACTGTTTTAATTTGCATTTCTCTAATAGAGCCCGTTTTCCTAAATTACACATTGTTTGAACTTCTTCATCAGATAACTGCCTGTTCATATTCTTTGACTATTTATCAATCGGTGAATGATCTGCATTCTCACAAATTTTACAAAGTTAGAACATATCAATGAATCCTTTATAGACTGCCACTGAACTATAAAAGGATCCATGTAAAACTGTAGGAGACCTTAGAGATTATCTAATCCAATCCCTTTATTTTACAGATGAAACTGTAGCCCATGGAGCTTAACTACTTGCTACTAAGTCTCAGATGTTCTGGGCATATGAGTTAATAATAACGTACGTAATTGTGATCTACCTACCAAGAGTAACACTTTGAATGTCCCTTCTCAATAAGGAGATGTTTCATGGTGTGGCTGCAGATTGGGCGTGAGCTCAAAGTCATAGAAATAGCACAAATCAAAGGCTGAATTATGAATACTCACCCTTGATTTTAGAACCACAGCTCTTTCTGCTTCCTGTTTCCTTTGCTGCCATGATGCTATAAATACTCTGGATCAAACACTAGCGCCCTATCTGACATCACCCCCTTCTCCTGGGGCTTGGGTGGGCAAGAGAAGGGATTAGGTTCAGTGAAAGAAATAGTGTAGCTATCCTTAGGGTACCAAGACAATGCACTACTATGGAAATCAAGAGAGGAAAGAGGATCCCAAAGGAGGGAATTGCTGTCAGTGTGATTTGTTTTAAAGAGGTCAAGAAGGATAAGGACTATGAAAATATCTTTGTACTCTTATTAAAAGGCTATTAAATACCCTACAGAAAGCAGTTTCAGTATAGTGTAGGGAGCAGAAGTCAGATCACAAAAGTAGAGGAATAAATGCATAGTGAAGAAATGCATTGTAAACTACCATATCGAGAAAGATAGGATATAAAATTTATTTTTATGTGGAATGACTTCTTGGAGAGGGGAGGGAGAAGAACATGGAAAAATTTAGGTCTTTTTTAAGTTACAGGGGTTTTTTTTCTGTCTATCATCAGTATCTACCTAGCATATTTTGATGTTCAGTCATTTCAGTCATGTCAGATTCTTCATGACCTCATTTAGGATTTTCTTGGCAAAGACACTGGAGTAGGTTGCCATTTTCTTCTTCAGCTCCTTTCACACATGAGGAAACTGAAGCAGAGTTAATTGACTTGCCCAGGGTCACACATCTAGTAAATTTCTGAGGCCAGATTTTGAACTCACAAAAATGAGTCTTCCTAACTCCAGGCCTGGCACTCTTATCCACTGTGCCACCTAGCTGCCCACCTAGAATATAATAGGAACTTAGTAGATACTTGTTGTTTAGTTGATTTTATGTTTTTCTCCTTAACCCCAGGATAAAACAATTTTCCTAGCATATTACCTTTGTTGTGTTTGTCCTTCGTTCTCAAAGAGGACCATGACATCAAGATGATGACATGACTTGCACTTGACTTTGATTTGAGTGAGGGAGAGCTGTGCAAGGTTACCAGTGTCACTTTCTCCTTCAGAGCCATCTGGATCCAGTAGCTTGATATTCATTAGGATGACTGGAGAGGGCCAGGGATGCAAAAATAATATCACCTTTACCTGCTCAAGCAATCTCATTCCACCTTATCCCCTCCAACAGATTTGCCCCTCTGACATTCCTACTCTATCACTTATTTTCAATCTCTCTGTCTGCTAGCTCCTTCTACATTGCCAAAAAACATGCCTATTTCTCTTCTCCTCCTGTATCTATTCTTCCCTTTGTTGCTAAATTCTTTGAAAGGGCTATCTACAATGGTTACTCTACTTTCCCTCCTCTTACTCTCTTCTTAACCTCTTACAATACAACTTCTGACCTCATTCTTCTATCAAAATGGTTCTCTCCAAGGTTATCAATGATCTCTTAGTTGCCAGATCCATTGACCTTTTCTTTATCCTCATTCTCTTTGATGTCCTACAGTCTTTGACACTGTTGATCACCCTCTTCTCCTTGACACTCTTTCATGTCTAGGTTTTTGGGATACCATTCTCTCCTGGTACTGACTGTTCCCTACCTGTCTGACCACTCCTTCTCATTCTCCAATGATGAATTCTCATCCAGATTCTTCTAAACCATGAGTGTCCCAAAAAATTCTGTTCTGGGCCCTCTTCTCATTTTTATGTGAAATCTCGCTATACCACTTCACTTGGTGATCTCATCAGAATCCATGTATTCAATTACCATCTCTATGCTGAGGACTCTCAAACCTACCTCTACTCTCCTAACTTCCCTGCTGACTTCAAATCTGGCATCTTCAACTACCTTTTAAGTACTTAAAACTGGATTCCAGGAGACATATTAAATGAAACCTATCCAAGATCAAACTCATTAACTTTTCCTCTAGACCTTCTCCATCTTCAAATTTCCTTATAATTATGGAGAACACCACCATTCTCCTAGTCCTACAGGCTTACAACCTAGGTGTCATCTTCAGCTCCTTAATATCTTTCACACATACAGTCACACACACACACACACACACACACACACCATATCCAATCTGTGACTAACATCTGTCCACTTCTCCTCTGCAACATTTCTAGAATACATCCCCTTCCTCTTCTCTGATATTGCCATCACTCTAGTAGAGGCCTTCATCACCTCATGCCTGATCTATTGTAATACCATGTTGATGGGTCTGCCTTTCTCAAGTCTTTCCTCACTCCTGTTCCTCCTTCATTCTGCCACCAAAGTAATTGTTGTAGAGCACAGATCCATGTCACCTTGCTACTCAATCAACTCTAGAGGCTCTCTATCATTTACAGGATAAAATATAAAAATCCTTTATTTGGTATTCAAAGTCCTCTATGATCTTACCCCCTCCTACCTTTGCAATCTTGTGTGTATTCTTCAATCCAGTGACAATGACTTCCTGTTCCTCAAACAAGACCTTTATCTCCTTGGTTCTGGGTGTTTTCTCTGGCTTTTCCCATGCCTGGAATGCTCTTCTACATTTCTGTCTACTGGCTTCCCTGGCTTCCTTCAAGTCCCAATTAAAACCCCGTCTTCTACAGGAAACCTTTCCCAACCTCTCTTCTAATTCTAGTGCCTTCCCTCTTTTAATTATTTCCCATTTTTCCTATATAAAACTTGTCTCTTCATATTTCTTTGCTTGTTGTCTCTCCCCTATTAGATTGTGCAACCTCCCCCAGAGTTTAATACAGTGCCTGGCACATAGTAGATATTTAATAAATGTTTATTGAGTATTGACTACTGACACAGGAAAGGCTCTCAATGTCACATACATAATCATATATTTTTTCTACCACCACATCTTTCTTTTATTTATTTTATTTGTTTTCAGTTTTCAACATTCACTTCCATAAGTTTTAAATTTTCTCCCCCTCCCCAAGATGGCATGCAATTAAATATGGGCCTACACATATATTGTTATTAAAAATATTACCAAAAAATTTTAAGTGTCTAATGTTTGGACCTCTGCCTTTTTTAACCTTGCAAAGTATTAAGGCTAAGTGCAAAGTCACAAATCTATTTATTTGCATATCGGAATGCATCAGAAATGTACTGCAGGTAAGCTCTATGTTCCTCCTAATTTAGGGCAGGAGTTCTGTTCTCACTAGGACCTGCTCCATTCTTTAGTGCTACGTAACAAGCCCTTTAAACACAAGGCATGCATTAAAACCAAAAGAGATTAACTCCTCCATTGCATCAGGACACCTGTTTAGCAACCAATACTATAATCCAGGTATGAGTTCTACGTTGTTACAAAGTGCTTCCTTTCAGCAATGAAAGGAAATTTGGAGGACGAATCTGGTTTTAAAACAAAATTTAAATATTTTTCCACTTGTTAGATATCTGAATTTTCTGACTGAATCATATCTTTTTCTGAAAGAACAGAGGAAATTTGGGGAAAATGTCCTTTTGGTATTTAGACTAGATAAATCTGTAGTTTCTAGTCTAGATATAGCACCATCTGGTGGAACACTATTTGCTTGTTTCCCCCACTGGGGATTTTAACAGACCAGAAATAGAAATTGAGGATATTTATTCAGGCCAAGGACAAGAATATCATGCAAATATGTATTTATTGAAATAATATTTCAATACAATTCAAGGTATTGCTATTAGTACAAACTATAGTCCACAATGGTACACATTATTATTAATTCGGATGCCTAAAACATATATACCCCAGTAGCAAGAAATGGTCTCTGTCTACTACTCTCTGAACTCCCATTTGACTACGCACAGCTGCTGTAACTGGCAAACTTCTTCAAGATAATTTTCCCAAGGTCAATCAGTCAATAACCATTTGCAAAGTGCCTGTTAGGTCTAGGTATGATCCTCTTCCCCAAGGAAAGCTTACTTCTATCTCTGCTCTAATACCATTCCTTCTCATTTCTGTGCTTTCTAAGTCGCCTGAAGTCCAGATGTCAAAGTTGGTAGGACTTCTTTCAACCTTTGACAAAGGTGGTAGGAGTCAGGATTTTCTTACTTCATAGATTGAACTGTGAGGGAACTTAGAGATTCTTGCCTTAATGTATATGTCTTTGGAAATTATGTAATTATTCCATTACAACTTTGATACTTTATTTTCAATTTATTTTTAAAACACTTAAGAATCTTGTATACAAAGCCCTGTGTTAAGACTTTCAGACACTATAAAGATAAAACCAAGTCTGTCCTCAAGGAATTTATATTCTCTTAAAAAATATGAAATTTGGGGGCGGAGCCAAGATGGCGGAGTAGAAAGACTCACCTATGCTAGGTCCGAACCCACAGCCCATAGATTTCCTGTAAAAAGAACTCCTGAGAAATTCTGGAGCAGTGGAGGCCGCGCAGCAACACAGTGAAGGAGATTTG
>CM053770.1:342296410-342326763 GCA_028658325.1 Potorous gilbertii
GGTGATATGGGTAATTAGAATGTCCAGTGTATTGGGGAAGGGGGAGGGGACTAATGGGGAGAAAATTTTGGAACCCAAAATCTTGTGAAAATGAATGTAAAAAGTTAAATAAATTTATTAAAAAAAAATAAAAAAAAATATGAAATTTAATCAATATGAACATTTTTCACATTTAAAGACATTGTGTTATGGTGGGGAAAACAGGGGATTTAGTTAGAGGAATGTTGCCAGTACAAAATGAGGCAAACTATTTCTCTAGGCTTCAGGTTCCTCATTCATAAAATGAGAGGAATAGGCAGCATGATATGGAGGAAAGAAAACTGGCCCTGGATTCCAAGAGCTTGAGTTCAAGTTCTACCACTGATGTGATGGTAGATTTGAGAACTTGGGCAAGTCAGTGGGTCTTTGATTTCTATTCTGTAAAAAAAACATGTTGGTCTATTTGGCCTCTGAGGTTTCTTCAGTTTTATGATTCTGTGAATAGATGAATTTTAACATATTTTTTTGCTAGAAATCTCAGAACCATTCATATTCTTATACTATAGAACACATCTTATCTAGTAGTGGACCTGTACAAGGAGCTTTCCTATAATGACAGCAATAGTAGTTATCTAATACTTTAAGTATTTCTAAGTGCTTTACAAGTTATCTTATTTCATATGCTGCGTATGTGCCTAAATACTTTGATGCCTCAATATGTACATTATTGTAATATATAATACATACTCTATGTCATACAATATATATGATTTTCATAAAAATTTTATAGTAATGAGAAAAATTTATATGTTTCAAAAATTCCTGATGTCTTCTGTCTATTTGTTTTGGCAAAAGCAAGATTTTTATATTATCTTTTTTGATCTTAAGGCAACTCTAAAACTATTCCTCGTATGTCAGTTGTGATCTGCCTTAGCAAGGGAGTTCTCATATTGATGAAATCATAAGTATTATTAATGTAAGGGTTTTTGTTTTCATTTATCATGCCATAAAAATTAAATATAAAAAATGGCAAAGATTTATATAAAATTATGCAAAGCAAACAAAATTAGAAGAAAATACACATTGGCTCTAAGGGCATAAGAAACCTAGCAACTAAACATCTAAGGACATAGATGGAAAGAAGATCATAAAAGCAGACGGAATAAATGTTTTAGAAAAGTTTATTTTTTTCTTTTATGAAAATGTAAACAGATTCCATAATTTCATTTGGAATTTTATTCCTTATTTTGTTGGTATTTTTTTTATTTGTTGAGATTGTTTTTGAGCTTAAAATATTGACATGAACCAATCATGATCAGTGAATATTTATTTATGTCTCCAAATCCTTATGTCTTCCTTTATTTCTATAAAAGCTGTTTTAAAACTGTATACATCTTGTGTGTGTTGGGAAGTTAACTTCCAGATATTTTATGCATTTGTAGTTACTTTCAGTGGAATTTCTTTTTCTATAGTCTTCTGTTAGGTTGTAACAGTACTATGTGTAACGACTAATGAATTTAATTGCCTTATTTTATATCCTGCTACGTAAGTTATTAATTACTAATTAAGTAATTAACATCTAATTGAATCACTAGGTTCTCTAAGTAAACCATAATATTTCCACTCTTACCATTTACCTGTGTGCCGGTATAATTTTCTTTTGTAGTGCCCATATTAAAAAACAAACCAGTAAATTCCATCCCAAAGGTATTCTATTTTTTCCTTTAGTCTTCTCTGTTTCTTTGTGTGTCTCCTTCTGTGTCATTCTTTTTTCTGTATCTTTCTGTCTTTGTCTCTTGTCTCCCTGTATTTTTCAGTCTCTGGCTTTTTCTCTCAGGGTCATTCTATTTCTTTCTCTGTTCTGTTTCTCTCATCCAAAGAGCATTGGAGCGGGATACTCTTCTGGCTGACTAATTAAAATCAATGAAGCTCTTGCCCCATAGCCAGTAAATAATCCAGGGCCAGATATACAATCCAGAACCCGAAACAGACTTCCCATCTAGGGGGTGTGGGAGTAGTGAAGATACAGAACAACAGAGTTAGGGCTGATGATAAATAGACCAATTCTTCCAGGCAGACTATAAAGTAGGAATCCACCCTGGCCTATGGCTACAAAACTATCTATGTCAAAATCCTAAAAGAAGTGTAATTCTGAGGTAAGGCTGATTAGATAAAAATTCAATTACCCCAGTTAGCTCTTCCAACTACTTTATCCCCATCCACTTCAGGTTTGCCTCTCCTCGTCTCCCTAACCCTTCAATTGTATCTTCAGGAAATCTAATCTCTCCTTAATTAAGTTTCCTTTATCTTACTTATAATCTTATTATACATGCCACCTTCTATCTCCTCCTAGCCATAGAAGTGTAGTTCACCACAGAAGTATCTCAGGGCATGTATTTAAAAACTAGATGTTCCTTCTCTCATGCTCCTTAATACAGAGGGCCAGGAAGACACACAGGCCTATGCTTGCTGACAGTTTTACATTCTCCCACTTCAGGTCACAATCATTGAGCAATATACCCTTTTTTGAAGTCCATTCCCTGCAGACTTAGCACCCTCTATAGAGCCAGGGTATCAATGAGATGGCTATCCCTAGGCTATTTTCCCTTCCTTCGCAATGAGTTCAGTACCCGGCTTATAAGCTTCTTCTCTAACTCAGTCCTTACCTTTATACTTAGAGAATTCAGTATACAAGCCTCCCAGTTTTTTGACCTCCTCAGCGTCCATGATCTGCAACTTCAGAGCACATTAGCTACACAAACAAAAAGATAGTCATACCCTAGACTTCAAAGTCCCCACAAGAATTCAAAGTCCAAATGCTAAGTGAGTGAGCAGAAACAAGAGAACTTTATACACAGTAACAGCCACAGTGTGCGAGGACTGTTTTTGATAGACTTGGCCCCTCACAGCAATGCAATAACCTAAAACATTCCCAAAGGACTCATGATACAAAATGCCATCCACATCCAAACAGAGAACAATGGAGTAGGAATGCAGAATAAAGAAGCTATTTTCTCTTTTGTTATGTTTGAATTTTTTTAGTTTTTCTCATGCTTTTTCCCATTCATTTTAATTCTTCCCTGCAACATGAATAATATGAAAATGTGTTTAATAAGAATGTATGTGTAGAGCTCATATAAGATTGCATGCCATCTTGGGGAGAGAGGGCAGAGGGAGAGGGAGAAGATTTAAAATTTATGGAAGTAGTTGTTGCAAATTGAAAACAAATAAATAAAATTGGAAAATAAAAAGAATTCAAAGTTCACAATCTAAAATTCTAATATTCTTAGAATCTAATATTCTAATATTCTGTTCTCCTTCCTTAAGTTTTCCTTGCCTAGTCTGTTCTAAATCTGTTATTCTTTCAATCATTTCATTCCTCCCAGCTTTCCCTATTACCATTCTGTTACCCAGTCTTGACCCATTTTTCCTCCCGTTGAAATGTTATGCTATATTAGTCAGTTCCACTTTACACTGAATACTTTGACCCCTTGCTTTATTGCCTCTTGCCTTTCCCAAGTTAAAATTTGGACTATGCCCACCACTGACCTTTTCTCCTCCTACTTGTGAGCTTCTGGAAGAAGTCTCACAACCATGAATGAGTTGGTACACTAATTATTTTTTTAGTATCAATTAATAAATCAATGAGCATTATTAAGTGCTTACTATATTCCAGACACTTTGCTGATGATACAAAGGAAAAGTAAAAACAGTCTTTGTCTCAAGGAAATTGCTTTCTAGTGTGGGAGAAAAGTAAGTCTGGAAAGGGTTTGAGGCCAAAGAAATATTATTTACTATTTCTAGAGAAACTAAAAAAGGAGATTTAAAAATTTTTTTCCCCAACAGGTAGGGGTAAAAAGAATTGATTAACTTTGGGGAAATGATCCTAGATTGCTTTCCAGAATTTCTGTACCAATTCACAGCTTCAACAATAATATATCAATATGCCTGTTTCCCCTTGACCCTCAGCAGTTGTCATTTTTTCTCATTTTTGTCATATTTGCCAGTCTGATGCCTAGGAAGTAGAACCTTGGAGTTATTTGAATTTTATTTTCCCTAGTTTTTCAGGGATTTGAAACATTTTTTCATATATTATTTAGAACTTTTGTTCATATCCCTTGACCATTACTTTATTCAAGAAGGGCCCTTGTTCTTATATACTTGAATTAGCTTCTTATATATTGTGACAAATGAAAAACTGGAGAGGCAGAGTTTCTGGATAATTAATAATCAATTTTTTTATTTAAGCTAACTAATAATCAATAAATTAATGATCAGTGGTTTCTCTCTGCAAATCAAAGACCTCTACTGGAAACAATGAATGCTTTAAATACCTTTGTAAAAAGGTATGCCCCAGCAAGTGAAAATCAACCTTGATTGGTAGACATTTAATAAGGAAATCCGATAGATGTCTTCACATGAGAGTCAGCTTCCTCCAGCAATCTGGACAGAGGAATCCATTTCCATCTAGACCACTCTGGTTTTCACCCTCATGAACTGGGTCAACTTGAGTTCTGCTGGAGAGGTACAAAGATAGGACTGTTTTCTTTGGGGCAAGAAGATGCCCAGAAATGATTTTGCTTACACCCAAGATTGAGGATTATGTTCAGAGAGACTTAGAATCAGCCGTGTTCTTCAGACACTGACTGACCTTCTATAGGCGCTGTGCCTAAATGAGGAAATAAAGGAGAAAAAAGCCTTGATCCTAATTTAATAATTAGTAGTTAACATAATAGCAAAATAATAATTCTCTCAATCTTGGATAGAAGACTTCTATAATGCAAACTTTAATTTCTCTATTGCTTTATTCTTTATGATATTGCAATTATTTTTTTATTTGGTCTGTTTGCTTGACCTCACAATAAGCACTGCTTTCAGTTATTTCTGCACACATAGTGAAACAACCTGTGCCAATCCCTCTTCTTTTCTTCTTTGGAAAGAAAGTAACAATTATTCTTCCATTTAGCTGCTATTCTCTTCTGGTTTCATGACATGACAATATGCATGAGGTTTGGTTCTTCAAGTACCATGGCATTAGAAAATATGTAACAAGTATTGCATATGTCCATCCTTTAATGAACCCCTCAATCAACGTACACATGTTAAAACCTGCAGACACAATGGCAAAATTGAAATAGTCTCTGTTTTTAAGAAATTTACATTTTAATGTAAGTTTTAACGTACATACTTTCTATAGATGTATACAGAATATATTAAAAAAATGAATACAGGGTAATTTTTTGGGGGAGGACACTAGCTGCTGGGGAATCATGAAAGGCTTCTTGTACAAAGTGGTGTTTAAAATGAGTTTTGAAGGAAACCAGGAATTCCATGAGGTAGAAATGAGAAACTTCTAGATATGAGGGTCAGCTAGTACAAAGGCATGGAAATGGGTGATGGAGGGTTGTATGTGTGAGAAAAAGCAATTGACCAATACGGCCAAATTAAAGAGTACACAGAGGTGAGTAAAGGTATAAAAACACTGGGAAGGTATAAAGGGGTCAACTTTTAAAGAGCTTTAAATGTCAGAGTAATTTCTATTTGATCCTAGAGATTACAGGGAGCCACTGGAGTTTATTGACCGGGGGAAGTGACAAGATAAAACCTGCCTTTTAGGAAAATCACTTTGACAGACAATAAGAAAGATTAGAGTGAGAAGATTTTTAAAAAATTAAATAATATTTTTTTCCCAATTACATGTAAGAACAATTTTTAACATTCATTTTTTAAAATTTTGAGTTTCAAATTTTCTTCTTCTCTCCCTCCTCCTCCCTGAGACAGTAAGCAATTTGATATAGGTTAACATGTGCAATTGTGTGAAACACATTTCTGTATTAGTCATGTTGTGAAAAATGATAGAACCCCACTCCCTGCAAAACAAAACAAAACAAAACAAAAAAACCAAAGACAAAAACACACAAATTAAAGAAAGTGAAAAATGATATGCTTTGATTTGAGTTCAGACTTTATCAGTTCTTTCTCTGGATATGGATAACATTTATCATCATGAGTCCTTTGGAACTGTCTTGGATCATTGTATTGCTGAGAATAGTTAAGTCATTCACTGTTAATCATTGTACGATATAGCTGTTACTGTGTATAATATTCTCTTGGTTCTGCTTACTTTACTTTGCATCAACTTGTGTAAATCATTTCAAGTTTTTCTAAAATCATCCAGTTTGTCATTTCTTATAGCCCAGTAGTATTCCATTACAATTATATACCACAACTTGTTCAACCATTCCCCAATTAATATACATCCATCATGGAGAAAGATTTAAGTCAGGAAGAAAAATTAGGAGGTGACTGAAATAGTTCCAGGAAGAGAATAGTAGGACTTGAAACTAGAATGATGGCTGTATGAGTGGAGAGTAGGGAACCTATGCAAGAAATATTATGGAGGCAGAAAAATAAGATTTGGCAACTAACTAGATATATGGGGTTAATAAATGTGAAAAGTTGAGGATGATTCCAATATTGTGACCCTGGCTGATTGGAACAGCTGCCCTCTCAATAATAATAGGTAGGTTTGGAAGAGGGGTGGGTTTGGAAAGAAAGATAATGTATTCTGTTTCAGACATGCTGAATTTGTGATTTCCTTAGAGACATTCCATCCAAGATGTTCAATAGGCGTTTAGTTACATAGGACTGAAGCTCAGGAGAGAGACTAGGTTGGATATGTAGATTTGGGAGTTGTTTCCATGGAAGTGATAAATGAACCCACTAGAGCTGATGAAGTTAGTAAGTGACGAGTGACAGCAGAGTAAAAAGGGCCCAATAAAGTGCTGGGCATACCCACATCTTATTTAAATACATACCACACCATAAGGGACAAGTTAATAAGAGACCAAAAATATCAACAGGATTATATGATTTTGCATAGAAAGAATAAAATCATTCATTTTGATGAATCCTAATTGAAGAAGTTATAACAGAGAGGTTCAAATTTCTAGGGAATGAACAAATCATAAATTTCATTATGATGTATATTTCAGGAATGGTAGAGGCAGTTTCTAACAAGGATTACCCCAGGCTGAGGGAGATTACAAAAATTTGTTGGATCAGGGAGATGTACATCTTGAAGCGAGAAGGCATGTCCCTCTAGGTGTGGAAGAGATTAGACATACAATAATAACAGCATTTATGTAGCACTTGAAGGTTAGTAAAACACTTTATAAATAGTATCTCATTATGTGCCCACAACAACCTTGAGAAATAGATGTTATGATTGTCTCTACTTTAGAGATCAGAGGAAACTGAGGCAGACAGAAGCTAAATTACTTGCCCAAGGTCATATATCTGGTGAGGTTGGATTTGAACCTAGTTCTTCCTCCAACTCTACCTGGCACTCTATCCACTGCTACTTATTGATAGACAATTTGTGTTTACTACCTGAACATGCTTCATGGCTCTCTGTTTCTGTTTGCTCCTGTTAGGCTTAATATTCAGGTGCAGATGTTCTGTTTTTAGGTAGAAGATCTTGATGAACAACCCTTCTGTCCTCTGCTTTAAATTTACTATATTGTTTAATCCTGAAAGATAAATGTTTCAAGAAAAACTAAGGGAAATTAACCTTATGATGAAAAGCATGACATAGCATACAAAGTCCATGACTGCCATCCTCCCTTCCAAAGTGTTCTCTGTTAGAGAATAGAGCTGACATAGAAAATGAGTGAGCTGCATCCACACTCAGGAATTTGGAATGTAATTTGGTATTTTATATTTGCAAGCTTTACTGGCACATTTACACATTTACATGTATAATAGCATTGTTGCTGTCCAAATGATGAAACTGTCCAGGTCCCCATAGGCCCTAGTCTCTCTTGAATAGTAGAAATGAATTCCTATCTTCAGGGGCAAGGTGGATCTAAAGAAAAATTTTTTTTCCACTGAGCAGTTTGGGTGCCCCTGTTTGGAAAAAGGGAGCCATTTTGTGCTATTTATTACCCAGATCTTGGTATGATGTAGGGCAGAGGTGCTTAATATGGGGCCTGTGAACTTTTATTTTTAATGCAGCTTTATAACTGTATTCCAATATGTAAACATAAAGAAAGTGGGATTTTTTTGGTTGTTTTTTCTGGAGTTCAGTTTCATAGACTCATGCCAAATTGTAACTGTCTGAAGGATAAATTTGATATATCATAGCTTATGCTGAGTCATGTGGGTTGAGGTGCCTTCAGGCTTTGAGCCAATCAGAGGCCAAGTCTTTGTTATATATTCTGGGAGGTTGGCATTTTACTTTGGGGATTCACTCAAGACAAGGACCTTTTGATTCCCTGGACCAGACTCTGGGTAGCTGTTTAAGTGTCCTCCTGTCCTGCCCCCCACTATTCAGATGTTGGTGCTTTCCTGGTCTGGTAGTATATCTAGGTGGTGGTTTTGATTCTATTTAGACATTTGGAACCCTGTTTATTGAATTCTTTCTTAGACTACTTATCTATACTTATATGTCTGTTAATTAAACTATGATTGTTAACTCCTTTAAAGTTGTCCTTCCTTTAGAAAAGCAGATCAAAGAACCTGTGCTAGCATTCCACCTTTGTGCTAGTATGGTTGCTACTATACAATATAATTGGCTAACTTTGTAGCCCTATGTATTTTATTTTATGCACTTAAAAATTATTCTAAGAAGGGGCTCATAGGCTTTACTAGCCTGTCAAAAGGGTTCATAACACAAAGAAGGTAAACACAAGAATGAAAAGAAGCATGAAAAAGTAAACAGCAAAGAGAAGTCATAAGGGACTTACTAAAGTTGAACTGTTTACATTCCTACATGGAAAGACAATATTTGTAACTCTTGAAACTTTTCAGTATCTGGGTAGTTGGTGGGAGTATACACACACACACACACACACACACACACACGCATGCATGCACACACAGAGATAGCACAGAGTGAAATGAATAAGATGGGATCATATCTTAAAAAAATGAAGTTAAGTGGTGAGAGAGAAATTTATTGGGAGGAGAGAGGGAGAAATGGAATGGGGCAGGGTCAGAATCTTGTCCACAATGTTTGGGCTTCTTTATAGTAAAGAGATTCTTGACAATAGATAGGAAGTTAAGTGAGCATTCTGAACTGCTTTAATGCTCGTTGCTCCCTGGGAGAAAATATGCATAGTGGTCTCCTGGGCCTTCCTTGGGACTGGCCTCAGTTCAAACCATGGTGAACAAAGCAGTTTACACAGTTGAATACTGATGGTGTGTCAAAAACTTCTTTTAAAAAGTATATAATCTGTTGTTTCATATTTGATTTCAGTTCTTATGATTTAAATTTTCTTTTTTAAATAAATTATATATTTTTCCAACTCCATGTAAAAACAATTTTTAACATGTCTTTCTCATAAATTTTGAGTTCAAATTCTCCCCCTTTCTCCCTCTCCTCTCTCCTCCATGGGAAGCCAAGCAATTTGATATATGTTATACATATGCAGTCATACAACATATATTACCATATTAGTCATGTTATGAAAGAAAACACAGACCAAAAAAAAAAACCTAGACAAATTAAGTAAAAAACTGTGTTTCAATCTACGTTCTGACTACATCAATTCTTTCTCTGAAGGTGGATGGGATTTTTTATAGTAAAACCTTTGGAATTGTCTTAGATCGTTGCATTGCTAAGAATAACTAAGTCATTCACAGTCTATCATCATACAATATTGCTTTTACTGTGTACAATATTCTCCTGGTTCTGCCTACTTCACTTTGCATCACTTGATATGTCTTTCCAGGTGATTTACATTGTTTTCAAAAGGGGTCATTTTGTTCTCTGCTCTTGTGTTTTTGTCTTCCCAAGAAAAAGGCACTGTATATCTTCCTATTCTTTCAAAAAGTTGTTAAGAGGATAAGAATAAATTTAAAGCAACCCTTAACAAAACTGCCATTCTCCCATCTGAGAAAAATAGTCAGTTACCTTTAGATTTCCTGTTCAGAAGATATACTAACAGACAAGTATGATTTCATTAGTATAAGATGCTTCTAACAAGGAAATTCCCTCCATCAATACAAATTGACAGACTTGCTTGAATTTATAGCATTAGGTGCCTAGGGCACTGAAAGGTTAAATAACTTGTCCTAGGGCACATGGAGCCAGTAGGTATTTGAGGTGTGACTTGAACAGAGTTCTTTCATGGCCCATGGCCAAAGCTCTACTCCTTAAGCAATTATTTCTCTCATCAAAAGAAACGCCTCCTAATATAAAATATCCAAAATTCAAATGGCCTTTATTCACAATTGTTTTGATATTTTTGAATCCAAAACCTAGTTTTTTTAATGGTCATATTGGAGAACCAATGAATTTACATTTAAATGTAAATTCCAGCTTTTAAAAAAATGTTATCTTTCTCAAAGCAGCTGAAATTTCATGGACTTTTTTTCTGACTAAAGTTGCCAACAACCTGATATGATTTCTAACTTCTCAAGGTCTCTTATCCTTTGTAACTTCTAGAGGAATGTTTTCCTCAATTCAGATGAACTCATGATGCACTGCTGCACACATAAATGTACACAAATACAATAAAAGCTTTGACAATATTTCTTTGCCAGAGGAAGGATACCAAATCAGTCAGAAAACATTAATTAGGTGCCAGTCATTGTGACCTAAGTGAGGATCCAAAGAAACATAAAAGACAATCCTTGCTCCCAAGGCACTAATGGTCTAATGGAGGTCACAATCTGCAAACTGTGTACCACAGTAACCACAACAATTACCATAACAGGTTATCTTTACGTGGTACTTACTACATGTCAGGCATGATGTTAAGCATATTACAATTATTAATATTTCATTTGATTCTCACCACAACACTGGGGGTAAGTCCCTATTTTAAGGATGAGGAAACTGAGGCAAGTAAAGGCTAAGTGATTTGCCAGTGTCACCCAGCTAATAAGTGCCTAAAGTCAGATTTTAACTCAGATGTTCCTGACTCCAGGTTCAGAGCTCTATCTACTGAACTACCTAAAAACAAGTTTTATATATAGGATAAATTGGAAATCATCAACAGAGGGATTGGGAAAATCTTCCTATAATTTTTAGTTGGGACTTGAAGGAAGTCCAGAAAGTTAGGAGGCAGAAATCAGGAGGGAGATCATTCCAGGCAAGGAGGACTTGTGTCTGAAGGACAAATGTCTCCATTACTCAGTGTTCTAAAAGATTCCATCTATCTTTTCCGTATCTAAAGCAGGACTTCAGAATCTCTGAAATTAAGTATAAAATCATTAGCAATCTTCAAGATTCTCTAGGGATGGTAAAAAAAAAAAACCCAACTAAACAAGATTATATAAATGACACTGATATAGTGCCTTGAGGATAGGTAAGATACTTTATATATATTAAATTACTCAGTGCTCCCAGCACCCCTTGTGAGGGAGGCACTATAACCTACAGGAGAGGGAACTGAGGACCTTTGTGAGTATCAGAGGCAAGGCCTGATTCCAGATGTTTCTTGAATCTACATCCAGGAGAGCAATCCGTTCTTGTAAATAATTGGGGAGGGAGGTTGCCCAGTGGTCAAATTTTCAAGGTCAAAATTGTTAGCTTTTAAAAGCTGGAATGGTTGGGACATACCCTTCAAGACCTTGGGTTGTGTTTACTTTGTTTCCTTTAGCTGGGCTAGGAAATAAAAAAACAAACAAGTAAACAACTTTTTACACAATATCAAGGTTCCAAATTATACTAGCTTATTGGTTATAACAATGTTACATTTCAAAATAGTAGACCCATTTCTGTCCTGTTTCCCTTTGTACATTTACAGAGGTTTACACAGACACATTTATATTTATATCATAGCATTTCTAATTTCATAATTATAGCTTTGGAACATCAAATAAATGCTTGAGAAGCGGGATTAAGGGGATGTTTGCAATACCATTGAAAAAGAATTGGCTGGATTTAGAGAATCTGAGTTCATATTCCAACTCTGATGTTTACTACCTGTATGACCTTGGGCAAGTCATTTAACACTCCTGGGTCCCAGTTTCCTCATTTAAAATAAAGTGGTGAAGTGGTTGAACTAGATAGCCTCTAATATCTCTTTCAGGTCTAGATCTATGAGTCATGAATTTAGGTTATTTTTTTCTTTTTTTTTGTTTTAGTTCAACAAATCTAGGGATTAAGGAAGTCTTTTTCTATATATTTCTTTATCTTTTCACCGTTTTCTCTCGTCATTGTCCAGATCAAGAGAAAAATAGATGAGATAAAAATGAAGCAAAATGACAGTTCAAATCCAACTGTAATCCTTCAAGTTTTCAAAAATTGGATAGCTAACTTGTATTTCTTTTTTTGCTGACTAATTTTATTTGGGGCTTCTTCCCCTTCTTACTGATGAGTTTCATACACACACATACACATACACACACACAAATATATACACAGACATATATACATATTTATATGTATATATACAAATATACAGTATCTGTATATATATTATGTATATATACATTTAAAAGACATAAAAGAACAGATCAGAAACACACTCATCCATGCCAACAAATCGTTATCTGATTAGATTATTAACTAGATATCAACTAGATCCATAACATGCTCCTTTACCCATTTCCTGGATAGGAATAAAATACGGAGATTATCTTTGAGTTTGTCTTGGCATTCCAAATTGCTTTATAAGGTGCCTATCACCAAACTGAGGATTCTTTAAGTTCTATCACTGGAACAATTAATTCTCTATTTTCTATACACTGGGAGATTTTTTTTCCTATTCATGTTACTTTTTGACAATTTTTTTTCCTCTTCTATGTTCTGCATATATTGGGAAGTGAAAAAGGGACATTCCTAAGGTTCTTTATCATATTATATGGGAGAATAATTTGGACATACATTAAGCTACACGCTCATAGGAGTCAGAGGCATTTCATCCAGTCACTTTCTTTTCCTTTCCCATTACCTGCCAAAGCCTGGTCCCTTAGTTACTCCTTCCATGCCTCTGGAATCAATAGTTCACCTTCTCAATGCAGCCAAAGCCCCATTTATTACAACTCCATTATCTCTCCATTAGTGGCAGCATCACCTTGGTTCACGTGATACCAGTTTGAATGTTATCTCTAAATATTTCATTTACAACCACAGTAACATTTTGTACTTCAGTAATATAAATTTATATTTTCTAACTTTAAAAAATATCATATATAAAAATTAATAAAGCTGCTCATTTATAATGACCAACTTCTATCTGGATCTTACATTTGTAACATCCTATTACAATAATTAGGTTATTTTAAGCTTAGGATAAATACAATGACCTCTAAAGTCTAGCTGTTGCTCTGATGCTTTAGGGAATTTATTTTAGATGAAAAGTTAAGCATTCAATCACCATTGTTCTAAACCCTTAATTAGGAAAATTCATACCCTTTAAGATGGAGGTTGGGCTTTCTGCATGAATTCATATTTAGATATACTTCTAGCTAATCTCCGAACCCTCTGTGGTTGAGACAAAATTCAGGTTTTCCTAAAATGTTTGGTGAAACAGGAGATTGTATTTTAGTGTAGATGGAAAGATAGGCATCAGGAGAGCAAATTGAAAAAGGAACAGACATTTTATTGGGGTTTCCCTAGGTCCCTGAGTCAGTAGGCACATTGGCAATGTCAGCACAGGTTGTCTCAGAGATGCTTGTAGAGGTAATGGCTCTACTCAGCCATAGATCGGTCCCACCGTCACCTTACCTAAGGTTTCTCTCCTATCCTCTCTTTTCCTCTCCCCTTCCCTCTCCTCCTGGGGATGCTCTACCCAGGGGAAGGTGCATTTCCATGGCCTTTTTTCCCACCTTTTTTCCTTAAACACTAAGCCTTAAATCCAATTCACTCTGGAGCTCATCTATTGGACAACAGGTCCCTGCCCACCTAGCACTGAGTGCATGTAAATACTAAAATAGTAATTGTTTCTCTTTTACCCAGGAACCCTGGGAGTCTTCCCCTCCCAGTCTGATTTTTTTTTTTAAAGGGGCAATCCCTTGAGTAACTACTGTGATGCAGTGGACAGAGCACCAGTGCAGGAGTCAGGAGGACCTGAGTTCAAATCTCATCTCAGACAATTGACACTCACTAGCTGTGTGACCTTGGGCAAGTCAATTAACCTCAACTGCCTCATTCTGAGTCATCTCCAGTCATCCTGATGACTACCAGGCCACTGGACCCAGATGGCTCTGGAGAAGAAAGTGAGGCACTAACCTTCCTCAGTCAAATCAATGTCAAGTGCAAGTCATGTCATCCTCTTCGAGAAAGATAAAACCACAAGGCCTGCCAGCTCTTGGCTCAGCTATGTGTAACACCCTTACCCCACTCCCTCCTCTCCTCTTCTAGAGCTCATAATATCTGTTTGGCTCAAAGATAGCTCTTCCCCCTTTTTCAAATTCCTTAGAGTTAAGACAAAGCTTTGATTCAAAGAGGTATAACAGGCCCTGTTCACACTCAGGTCCGATTGATTGTTTCAATTATTTTTAAGTGACTGGGATAATCCAAGGACTCCATCCTTATACAATTATTTTTAAAAAATGTTTAACAAAACAAATGCTTTTAAAAATGCTAAACTAGAAAAAAAAATCTCTTTCCATTACAGAACAATTGGTAATATCGAAAAATCTGCAACTACACATACAATATTTGTGTGGAAACATATATGAAGTGACCTGGTATGGAACAGCTACAGTATGTCTTTGGTCTTCCTGATGAAGAAACATAAGTTATGGAAAGAACTCATTGGGGTAACCCAGATCATCAAGCTACATTTGGAGAAATGTAACTGTTGTTCAAATCAGAATAAATATGTAGTACAGGTTGCTCTAGAATATGTATATTACTTCATATATATATACATATATGTCTCTGTTCAACTCATTTGCTAGTGACTGTGAGAACAGTTATTACTTATGATATAGAAAAAAACCGATAAGAAGCTTTAATGACAAAGATTCCTTAAGTAAAAATTTTTAAAAATCAGTTTGCTGATTTAAAGTATTTGAAAAATTATAGTCATGACAAAACTAAGCATTCTGATATTTATTCCTCATATAAAAGTCTCCTTATTTAGAGTTTTCTACTCTGGAATTTTGATTCATACTCTTTTACTAGGCAAACTATTACACTTTTATTTTCAAATATTTTGTGTTGCTTTTATCCTGACAAAGGATGTTATAGAATTATAGCATCAACTTTCAACATAAACTTAAAAGTATTTATTAGTCATGATTTTTACATTGATTTTTCACTTTCTAAATTTTAAATGGGTCAAAAAATACAAATCTAATGTATGTCAGCACAATCAGTTTCATAGTTATTGTATTTTTACTTGCATGAATCTAGGAGCTCATTTTTCCACTGGTGCAGATTTCAGTCCATCCAGGACTTTTTCTCTCTGTGATTCTTCTCTATGTCCTTTCATGAATTTGACATAGAGCCTGAAGATCTTCAAATGTGCTAGAGATCGTCTACAATGTCTTTTAATGTTTCATTAATACAGTATAACATTTGAGTTTTCCATATTATACTTCATTCTTGCTATATAACTATATTCAGTATTAATTAATTTATCTTAACTGTGCCAGAGGAAAAAGTTTTTAATCTTGTTTTTAAAAATGAGAACTAGGACACAAAAGTAGCAAGGATTTATTTGGAGATCCTATATGGGGATGAATACCATTTTGAAAACTGATATAACAAAGTTCATAGAAAAATGACACATTTTTCAATAAAAGTTTAATCACTTTATGTCAGATTATTTTTCCCACCCAATTATGCTAATTCCAAAACACTTTCATGTGCAAGAATACTGCTTTAAGCTTACAGTATATGAGTTATACAGACATAAGCCTACTGCCATGTACTCAATAGAAATTTAATAAAAGTTGTTTGATGATGACAGTATGATTATACAGAAAATATTCTCAAATTTCTGTGCCAATGAAATCCACTGTTTAGAGGGAATGAATTATGCAAATTTGGGTGGGGGAATAAAGCTTTGACAATGTACAGGAAAGACTTTTTAGACTGCTGTTTGTCACTCACTCCAAGATGCATTGATAAGATTTCTTTATGGTCCTATCTGAAGCTACAAACCACATGGGATTTTTAAAAAAATCTATCAAGAAAGGTAAACAAATTTGGAGTTTTTAAAAAACTATCAAGGATAATTACCATGCTTTTAAAATGTATTGATTTTATCTCTGCTTTTAGCACTTTAAAAACTCTAATATTTATGTCACTTTCAATTAAACCATAGTGCCTGTCAAAATGTATATCTCTAATGACATTTTCTTAGTGAATATTAATCTCTCTCTCTCTCTCTTTCTCTCTCTCTCTCAATAGTGGAACTCATCCTGTTTGTTTTTTAAAGTGGCTATTGATACTAGAAATATCATTGTACCACAGTTTAAATAAATTGCTTTAAAAAAACCCTTTATTGTTCAACTGGATTCTCTGTGGGCTAAAAATCTTCAGATTTGGCTTATTTTTTTTTATTTAATATATTAGCTTTACGGCAGTCAAGTTAAGAAAATGGATTTTCTACATTTTAAGAAGGAGAGTAACAAACTGGAGATTGTCCAGAGGATTGTGACAATGATGGCAGATGGCGTCAAGGTCATGCCATATGAAGTTAGTTTAAGAAACTGGGGGTGCATAGGCTGGAGAAAAGAAGACTGAGGAGGACATGTTAATCATATTCAAGTATTTGATGGGCCATTCCTTGGAAAAGGAATTCGATTTGTTCTGTTCAGCCTGAAAGGACAGAACTAGGAGCACTTCTTGGAAGTTACAAAGAGGTAAATTACGATTGAGGTAACATTTATAGTTAACTAAAAATGAAATGTGCTTGCCTTAGGAGAGAGTGGTTTCCTCTTCATTGGAGGTCTTCAAGCAAAGGCTGGATGAACATTTATGTGTCTGTTAGGTTGTGGAGGAGCTTATTTTTTGGGTATGTTAGATATCCCAAATCTCTGAAATTTTGTCATTTTGTGAAGTGATGAGAGGGAGGAGGAGACATAAAAGCCATAATTTTTATTAATGTAAGCCCAATGAGAGAGGTAACATGGTAGAGTGGATACAGTGACTGCTTCATTGCCAGGAAGATGTCATTCCAGTCCTCCTTTTGACAGATAGTAGCTCTGTGATCATGGAACAAATTATGGAACCTCTCAATGCTCTAGACAACTCTTTAAGACTAGTGTCTACTCTGATAAATGGCCACAGAGGCACAGAGGTCATGCAACCACTGTTAACTCTGAAAAATATCAAAGAACTCATAGAAGTAATACCCTGTTAACTCTGAAAAATAAAATAAAACCAAAGAGCTCACAGAGGATATAGGCAAAAAGCCTTTATTTGTTGAACACAAGTGCCGGGGTCTCCTCTAGGAAAAGACTCAAGGTAGTGAGGCTAAACACTGATGCATACACACATGTGTATGTATGTTTGTATATATCATTGTGCCTAGATAAAGAACCAAACTGTGTGGGGTAGCAGCAGTGGTGAGGCAAAAACAGCAAGAGAGAAGGAAGGTTGTCAAGTGACAAAAAGTTCATTCATAGCAGGGCTTCATGTCTGGGCCTGCTAGTGCTTGCCTGAGCTCAGGGACTATAGGTTCTGTGATTTAGTTGGGGCAGAGTTTATACAGAGAGTGAGTGCAAAGGATTATCATGTCAAACCTAGGTTGCTTATTGGGTCTTAGCTCTGGGAAACAAAGTGTCTCCTAAGAGTAAAATGAAAGGGGTGGTCTTGGCATGGGGATTCTGAGACTAGAAGTTGCAGACAAAGTACCCATTGTTATAGTTGAAGGATTTTCCTCATCAGGGAGTTCCTTATATTGAGGAAATTATAAGTCTAGTTCCAGTTCCTTTTGAGAGATCCTGTCTAAAAAGGCTTAGTGGAATCTTTGAAAAGGTGTGCTCCACTTAAATGAATTAAAACAAAAATAACTTTAGATAAAAGGCTTCACTAATCTTATACATTCTAAAATTCTGACTGTTCACAGTGGCAATTTTTAGGAGTGGCCCATTAGTAATTTTTGTATTGGAAATTGTAATTTAGTCTAGATAGAACATAATCCTAATTTTGAAGGAATTTGTTGTTCAGTTGTATTCAATTATTTGTGACTGTATTTGAGTTTTTCTTAGCAATATTATTGGACTGGCTTGCCATTTTCTTTTCTAGCTCATTTTACAGATGAGGAAACTGAGGCAAACAGTGTTAAGTGACTTGCCCAGGCTCACACTGTGTCTGAGGCCAGATTCAGGAAGATAAGTCTTTCTGACTCCTGTCCTGGACTCTACCCAATGAAGGAATGAAGGAATTTATCTAGCAACTATACATACATGCATAATAACTAATGCTGCCTTATGTTAGTATAGCACTTTACAGTTTTTAAAGGGCTTTTGGAAGCAATAGCTAATCTGATCAGTACAGCAGCCCTGTAAGGTAGGCAAGGAATGGACATTCTTTTCCTATTGTGTCTTTCTTACAATTCAGCTATCACAGCTGCACACGCCATATCTAGATGCATTATCAACTTTGCTAATGTTTTTGAGATGTTATAGTTCTAAAGGAATTCTTGCTTTTAGGTCCCTGACTTTTGCCTGAACTTCGCATCTTATCTTGAGAATTAAGTGCTCCTTTCCACCAACCTAAGCTGACAGAACACAGTGTTGGTATGACTGAATTGATAATGATGTAGTAGCCATGGGATTCTGAGTGGACAATAGAAAGACCACCAACTCAAAGCTAAAGAAGGGAGGAAGGGAGGCATTGAAGACATTAGATTACTTATCAGGAGGGGTGGGATGCTTTCTGATCATAAGTCAAACAATCAACAAGCATTTATTAACTGCCTCAACCTGGTTCCCCTGGCAGAATGGGCAGGAGAGAACAATTTGTTCCAATAGCCACAAAGGCAGCTGAAGCAAGTGCTGTGGAACACTTAGAGTTTGTTTATCTATTACATCTTGGGCCGGCTTGACTTTTTTCTTGCCACTGGTCTATAACTCTGCAAGACAGTCTGAGGCTGATGACTTTGTGCAACTCTGCTTCACTTAAATCCAATTCATGAGAGAGTCAAGACATCACCCTGTAATGTCATTGGTTCCCTCTGAAAACAAAGGAAGAACAACATTAATTACCTACTATGTGCCAGGTATTATGTTAGCCATGGGAGACATAAACGCAAAAAAAAAAAGACCATTTCTTCCCTTGAGAAGCTTACGTGTTATCAGGGGAGACATCAATGCATTATATAAGTGCTTAAAAACCAACTCACCCCGCCCCCCTCAAATTAACTTGAGACACTTTTAAGTTTAATCTGTTTTATTAACATTTTCTCCATCACTTTCTTAAGTCTAGACAATCAGTGAAACAATTAATCAAGTCATGACTTGTAGGTTTTGCTGATTTCTAAGGTGTAAATGCTCACACTACAAATTTAACAAATGGCTCTGGGCGCCGGTTCAAGCTGGCTCCAGCATACTCCTGTGTCTACACTTATAAACATTCTCTCTCTCTCTCTCTCTCTCTCTCTCTCTCTCTCTCTCTCTCTCTCTCTCTCTCTCCCCCCCTTTCTGTCTCTCTCTCTCTGTCTCTCTCAGAGCATGGGAAAGACAGGAAGGTACTAGTACTAGTAACTGGGGAGAGAAAGAAAGGTCCCTTGTAGCAGGTGATGCCGGAACTAAGCTTTGAAGTGAGGGATTCTAAACTGTGGAGGGGAAGAGGAAGTATATTCCAGGTAGGAGGGACAAACTAAGCAAAGGCTGGTATATAATAGGTATTTAATAAATGATTGCTAACTGACTGAGTGCTTTGTGTGAGATATAGCAAGAGGCTCAAACATCTATAACACTTTCTTTTGGTACAATCCTATGGTTTCCCTCTACCAATGCATAACATCAACTATTCTGCAAATCAATTTCAAAATGAAACTTAAATTAAGGGTGACTAAGATCCATAGAAAGGTATCAAAGAATCATCTGGAAAGACTCAAATGGGAGAACTGAGCATATCCACTAAAGTTATTTTTTAAATTGAATTATTTTATTCTGAATTTAAAACAAGCATTTCCATATTATAGAGGATGGGGGGGGAAGATGATTGTACATGAAAATGCTAATCTATTATGTACAAATTGCTATTCCTTTTAAATATAGAATAAAATTATCTGTAACTTTCTTTTTTTCACTTTTTTCATCTCTCCTCCTCTCACCTTGGAAATGGCTACAATTAGTCACAAATACGTATGTATTTATATATGTATGTATTTTTAAAACCATTCTATAGTTCTGTCTGAGACAGATAAAAGTAAGGATAACAACTTACATTTCTATAGAACTCTATGGTCACAAACCATTTTACACATTTATCTTATTTGGTCTTCAGAACAAAGTAGGTAGTAAAATTATTATTATACATATTTTCCAGATAAAATACTGTGAGAGGTTAGGGAAAAGAAGAAACAGCTATATGCTATAGGGACACACGGATGTTCTGATCCCCGAAGTCTATTTATAAGTATTAGAAAGGAACTTCTGAGTTGTTGATCAGGCCTTGGAGTAGGTGGAGACATACCTGGCTGGATTGAAGGGTAAAGGACTAATATTGGAGCATAGTAAAATTTTAAATTTTGAATGACTGAGAGAGTATTTACGTGGAGTGCTTGGGTCTTCATGAATCAGAGGGCTTTGGGAGAGATGAATGGGAAAAGAAGTCTGTAGAATGAGGTAGAATCAGGTAAGAATTATTATATTATAGATCTTTTTCACTAAGAGAATTGTAATTATAATAGTAGCTGACATATGTTATCACATTTTAATTCAGTGAATGGTATGGCAAAGAAAGTTCTAGGAAAGTGAGGAGTTGGGTTCTAGATTAAGCACTAGTTTAAGATGGTCTGTGTACAATATTGGGAGTCAATTTGATTATAGGTTTGTTTCTCTCTCTCCTCTTCCCATATATATATAATAGCATATAGACCAACACAGAAGGGCAGTGAAGAGAGGGTGTTGATCAGTTTTGGTCACATGCCAGATAAGTAAATTAAGCTTTTTCTTATTTTTGTCTAAGTTGTTTAGAAGGAGTGCCCAGAGAGGGTGAGTTGATATGTGGTACATTATAACTTACTCAGAGAGTGACAGTCTTCTGACAATAACAATATTAAATCTCACTTATATAGCACTTTATGGTTCACTATTTCCTCACATCAACCCTGTAAGGCAGTTACTTCAGGTATTAATGCATCATTTTACAGATTAGAAAACTGAGGCTTATTTACTTATAATTAAAGGATCGTTGATTTCTTCAATGTGGATATTACCTCGATCAACAAACATTTATTAATTGCCTACATGTACCAAGTGATAGTTTTGATGCTGTAACTATAAATAAAAACAATAGAATCTTTGCTATCAACTAACATAGAAAATAATTTTTACATTACTAAATTCTGACTTATTCTACCCAATGTAAGGTTGCTACCTATCTCTATTTTAGTAGACAGTCTTTAATGAATTGCTGGCCTATCTTTTGGTAATGAGCTTCTCTCTAAAATAAAGCCTGGAAGATGGTTAGATATCAGGCAAACACTCCATCAGTGAACTCTACCCAAATTTCTAATGGTTTTTCTGATTTGCCTTTGAAAAATCTGCATCACCTTCAGGATGATGCATCAGTATACTCTTCATAATAAAGTAGACACATAGTGCTTTAAAGCTTGTAAAAATTGGCTTATATATATTGTTGTTTGAAACTCTCAACAAGTAGATCTTATTGGTATCATTCTCCACATATTAAAGATGAGGAAAATGAAAATTGTAAAGGCTAAGTGACTCAGCCATGGTCACCCAGTTAATGAAGGCTAGAAGCAGCATTTGAACTGGGTTTTCCTTCCTTAAATTCTTCATTCAATCAACTATATTTTAATGTTTTCTTTTAGTAGAATCCAAGGTTATTTAGGGTAAGGAAATCTAGTAGAGTAGGCTTTTTCTCCAGAGGCAGTATGGGGAGCCCACAGACAGAAACAGCTACTAAGGGGTGAATCCCTGTGTGTAATATGTGGGGATTACATACGTGTAACCCTTAAGAAAAGGAACTTTGTGTTTCTAGCACTTAGCACAGTGACTGGTCCATAGTATAAACACTTAATAAATGCTTGTTGCCTGCCTAACCTCTTTGTGCTTGATCTGGGCTAAGCCTGACTCAAGCTGGAATGGAAAATTCAAACTTGAAATTGGAAAAAAATGAGTCACTTGTAGACAGAGATGTGCTGGTAAATATTTATCAACCAGTTCTCTAAGGGAAAAATATGCTCATGACACACTTTTAAATTTAATTTGCATTGTTAAATTTTTTCCATCTTAAGCCTTAATACACAAAACAATAAATCAAGCCCTGATTTGTAGCATTTCTGACTTTTGAAGTATAAATTCTCACATTGAAAATTTAATAATCTGTTGATTTGAGCTGGCTCCAACATGCCTGTGCTCATAGACCATCTAACACTTAGCAAAAGGAAGTTTACTTAATAGCATGGAAAGGATATTTAGCAAGGACACAGCATTTATTAAGTTGGTCACAATTCTTCTCGATTTGCCACAGTGATGTACCCAGGAAGTAGGATGTGTCACATCTGAGGAGTTTCCCCACTCTTCACATACTGGGTTACTTAGGCAACTGTGAAGTGATTTCAGTGGACCAATTAAAACACAAGGACAGTTTCATTGTCTGCTGAATTTCAAAAACTAGTCTAGCCTGCCTGGGATAGATGCTACTACTACAGTATCTTTATCTAGCTTACTCATGACTGGTATGTGTGTGTGTGTGTGTGTGTGTGTGTGTGTGTGTGTGTGTGTGTATACATATATATATGTATACATATATATGTATACACACACACACATACACATACGTATATATACACACATATGTATATATACATATATGTATGTATATAATTTTTTTACTTTAAAAATATCCTTTTCCCAATTATATGTAAAAACAATTTTAAACATTCATTTTTAAAAATTTTGAGTTCCAAATTCTCTCCCTCCCTTTTCCCTTCCTGAGACAAGCAATTTGATATAGATTGTATATGTGTGACATGATTAGTATATTCAAAAATATCTAGTGTAATCCATTAAAGAGCTCCAGCTTCCTTAGTATAAAATAGCTTCAGTCTCAACGTTCAGGAGCTACTCATGCTGATTGGTAGTCCTAGCAGAGCAGAACAGCTGCTATTTCGATCTCATATGCCCTGTGGCATGTCCCAGATCAGGACAAAAGGGACCTGAGTAACCATGTCAAAGACTGGCACATAGCTTTGATCCTCTGTTTTTCTCATCAATAACTCATAACTATCTGAGTTCTCTGTGAGCAGATTGTGCCTCTCTTCTATCACAATGTATTGTCATACCTGGGCTTAGAATCCAAGAGTTTCTAACCACAAGCCCAGTACTTTTTTCACTAAATTATGCAGCCTTGAAATTAGAAGTTTCTGTAGCCAATAGCCTTTCTTCTCCCCCTCCCTTCTCACGAATGCAGGTAGTAGATCTCAAGCCTGAGACAGTGACACCATGGCAGCTATTATTTCAGGTAATATTGGATAGAAAATATTAAGCTCTATGATAAAATTTCTAGGTACCATGGCAACCTAATACCAAGAATTTCTCTAGCCCTGTTATATTGTTTTTGATGAATCATCAAATGACATCTCCTTAGGAGAACTCTAATTTCTCATGTGCCCTTCTTGTGAACCAAATGTCTATCTAACTCAGCTACTCCAAATCCTGGCACTATTTCAATTGCCCCTATGATCACAGTTGAATGATCTTATGACCATATAATTCTCTCTATTTCCTTGCTTTTCTCTGTTTTCCCTAATTTTTATTACCACAGTTTTCCTTCTTTCAGAATTTTATCAGCGCTGGAGAAGCTATTGTCACCACTCGTGTAAGAAAATGGGTAGTGAGAGAAAGACAACAGAGGATGTTAAGGGAATGACAAATTAGTATCTATGAGGGACGGGAGAGATTAATTTTTAACCCTGAGTTCCCAAAACTTCTCTGAAATTATCAGTTAATTCAACAGTAGTTAGGATAGGGTGGTCAGGCACAGGGTAAACTGAAAAATCACATATAGAGTTTGACAGGTCTGCTGTCTTCGGGAGAAGCTGGGCACACTGACTTCCTGGCCCTCAGAAAAAAAAATGAGAATATTATGTGCAAACAAATAAAAGTGTGGTTCCAGGAAGGAAAATTGCCTCTGGAGTCCTAGGTTAAAATCAAACTTTAGATAGTTCCTGTGTCAGCTTCAGATACCAATTATCTCCTCAGACCTCAGTTTTCTCATCTGAAAAAAATCAGCCTTTGAAATCACTTCCAGCTCTAAATCTATGATCCTTTAAGTCCAGAGCCATAACCTAAGCCTTTGGGCAGGTAGATTGCATGCAGATGTAAGCCACACTGAATGAAAGGCTATAGGAAAGGGAGAGTTAAAATTGGACATCCTCTAATCTCGGGGATACTCACATTTGGATATGTATTGGTCAGATCTACGACACTAAAGTACCCACATCCTCCTCCTCTAAGAGCAAATTGTAGACAGAGACAAGATTTTTAATGCCTAGAATTTTCTTAAAAAAGAATATTTAGGGATATGTTTATAAATCAAGCCTGAATACAAATACTTCCTCCATTTCTATTCATTTTCATTTTCTGAGGTAGATGCACTAAGAAACACACACAAAAAAGGCTGGATTTGGAGTCAGAACACTTTTATCAAATCCTAACTTTGCCATTTTTATCTGTGTAATCTTGGGCATGTAACAATCTTTCTGGGCATTGGTTTCCTCATTTATAAAATGTTAGGGTTGGACTAGAAAACCTCTTAGATCCCTTTAAGGTTAAATCTATGATACCAAAAAATATAATTAAAGTGGAAGACAAGGTTCATAAATCTTTGTCAGATTCTGGATGAAGTACAGGCACACAGTCTTTCTTTTTTTTCCTTTCTTCCTTTCAACTAATACATTTTGATTTGTCACAGCAAATACATTCCAATTAAAAGCACAAACAAGCTTCCCACAAAGTATATTGCCTCAGAACACAAGCAAAAATAGTTAAAAGAGTGTGTGGCTGATGGTGCATGTCACTTTTCACCTTTGTAGATTACTATTTGTTATTAGAAAGGAGGAAGTGTGCTTTTACTTCAATAATTGATCAATAAGCATCTGTTAAACACCTATTATGTATGAGGCATTATTTTAGGCACTGAAGATAACAAGGACAAAATAAAAAAGAGTCCCTGCACTCAAAAAGCTTACATTTTATTATGGGATGCAAGATGTCCATGCATTTATATTTGTCATTGTTCAATTTTGTCCAACTGTTCATGACCCCCTTTTTGGGGTTTTCTTGCAAAGATACTGCAACAGTTTGCCATTTCCTTCTGCAGCTTATTTTACAGATGATGAAACTGAGGCAAGCAGGGTTAAATTACTTGCCCAGGATCACACTGCTAGTAAACATATGAGGCCAGATTTGAACTCATAATGTGACTTCCTGACTCCAGGCTTGGCATTCTATCCACTGTACCCGCTAGCTGCCCTGGATGTATTTATATTTACATAGATACAGTTTTTGAGGGAGGTAATTTTGAGGGAGAAGGGACTAGAAGCTGGGGAGATCAAGAAAGTAGACTTTGAGCTGAACTTTGAAGAAAAGTAAAGGATTTAGGAAATACAAATAACTTCTTTTCATTTTAAAAAGTTTATTATTTATATTTAACATTCTTTTTTTAAAAAATTTTGAGTGCTGAATTCTCTCCCTTCCACTGTGAAGGCAATAAATGTGATATCAATTATACATGTGAAATCATGCAAAACATACTTTCATGTTAGCCTTGTTGCAAAAAATAAAAAGGAAAAAGAAAACAAGTAAAGAAAGTTTTAAAAAATGATTCATTCTACATTCAGACTCCATCAATTCTTTCCTTAGAAGTACATAAGATTTTTCATCAGGAGTCCTTTGGAATCGTTTTGCATCACTGTATTTATTGCTGAGAATAGCTAACTCATTCACAGTTGATCAATATTGCTTTTACTGTATATAGTATTCTCCTGTTCGGCTCATTTCACTTTGCATGACTTCATGTAAATCTTCCCAGGTTTTTCTGAAACTATCCTCCTCATAATTTCTTACAGCACATTCCATTACAATCATATAACACAATTTGTTCACCCATTCCCCAATTGATGGGCATCCCCTCAATTTCCAACTTTTTGCCACCACAAAGAGCTGTTATAAGTATTTCTATATGAATAGATCCTTTTCCCTTTTCTTTGATCTCTTTGGTACATAGGCTGAGTGATGGTATTGCTGAATAAAAGGGTATGCAGAGTTTTATAGCATAGGACACAGTTCCAAATTGCTCTCCAGAAAGGCTAGATCAGTTCAGAACTCCAACAATAATTTATTAGTCTCTCAATTTCCCCCCATGCTCTCCAATATTTTTTCTTTTTCTTTTTCTATTAGCCAATCTGATAGGTGTGAGGTAGTACCTCAGAGTTGCTTTAATATGCATTTCTCTAATCAATAGTGATTTAGAGTATTTTTTCATATGACTATATATAGCTTTGATTTCTACTTCTGAAAATTTCCTGTTCATCTCCTTTGACAATTTACCAATTGAGGAATAACTTGTTTTCTTATATTTTTCATATCATTATATTTGTCAGTGAAATCTGCTGTAAATTCTCCACCTTGCTCCACCTCTAACCCCTCCCCACAGTTTTCTGCCTTCTTTCTATTCTTGTTTGCATTGGTTTTCTTTGTGCAAAACCTTTTTAATTTGACGTAGTCAAAATTATCCATTTTACCTCCCATAAGGTTGCCTGTCTCTTGTTTGGTTATAAATGCTTCCTTATCCATAGATCTGACAGGGAAAAATTTCCATGCTCCTCTATTTTGCTAGTGTCATCATCCTTTATGTCTAAATCATGTACCCATCTTTTATCTCTGTATATGGTGTGAGATATTGGATAGCAATTATTTCTACCAACATTCACTGCGTTTGACTCAAGTTTTGTTGTCATTTAATATTGTCTTCATTTACATTTTCACTTTGAACTGATCCAGAACACAATTTGTATATTGTTCTTTGCAATCAACTTGCACCATTTTGTTCAAGTCTTTCTGTTTCTCTAATTTCTTATATTTATGCCTCACAATGATATTCCATTACATTTACAGACCATAATTTGTTTTACCATTTGTCAATCACCTGCAATATTGACATTTTCTTCATCATTTTTCTAAGTCCAGACAATCAACAAAACAATAAATCAAGCCCTTAGTTGCAGGGTTTGTCAGTTTCCAAGTTGCAAATGCATAATAATCATTCCACCAGCATAGACTCCATCACAGCCCTCCAGATCACTTAACCCCTCAATGACCCAGGCAAACCTCCCAGACCATTCATTGTAGAACTGCTGCTGTTGTTCTATATTGGAATTTTCTCAATGAGAATTCCATATAAGAATGAAAATACAACTCTGGTTTAAAAAAGAAAGTGAATAAACCCATACGTAAGTTTTTTAAAAAGTGAATAGACCCATACATACAAAAGTTTAAAACATTCAAAGCTAGAAAATTGGTCATTTGAAAGTTTACTTGGATTTTTATGTATTGACTAATATAAGCTTTGAATCCATACATGAAATTCTCAGAAATCACTTATTCTTCTAGTCTCACTAATTCTCCTCTTTTCTTTGTCTTTTCATTGCCCATTGCATGAAATACAGCAATACCTACCTTCAGTTCTACCATCTCTGTTATGCCTTTTAACATGAAAAGTATAACAGTGAAGAAATGGGCAGATCTGCTTATTAGTTTAAGCAGAACCTGCAAAGAAAATAATAATTGCTTCTGAAGGTGCTAACCTGTTACCTTTGCAGGAATAGAATAAGTAAGAAATCAAGTGGGATGAACTCAAATAAATAATGTGAAATAAAATATGAAAAATAATATGGAAACTGGTTTGACAAAATGGATGAAATAAATAAACAATTTGATTCTAAGTGATGATAACTAGAATGGCAAAAGAAGAAGTAAACTTTTTCCAAGGGATGGTGAAAATTGGAAATATTCAAATTTGACCTACTCCAAAAAGGGTGGCTACATTCATATCTATCAGGAAATAACCGAGATGAAAGATCTACAGATCAAGGTAGAAAATTGCCACCAAAACACAGTAATTATAGGAATAGTTTATTTGGATTGAAGATGGTTACAGGATTTGACGAAGTCAGGAAATCAAAAAATATTTATTCTTTATTGTGGTGCTAGATATTATGCTAAGCTCTGGGGATGAAAAAATAAAAAGGCAAAGGTCAGTCCCTGCCCTCCAAGAGCTCACAATGTTATGGGAGAGGTAACAACCAAATAAATATGCATAAATCAGCTACTTACAAGATAAGTAAGAAATAACTGAGGGGGAAGGCACTAGAATTAAAAGACATTGGGAAAGCCTTTCTGTAGAAAATGGATTCTACATTTAGGACTTAAAGGAGGCCAGGGAAGACAGTAAAGGGAGATGAGGAAGAAGAGCATTCTGGGACATGGTGGACAGTTAGAGAAAATGTCCAGAGCCAAGAGGTGAACTGTTCTGTTCTTAGAACAGCAAGGAGAGGTCAATGTCACTGGATCAAAGAGTATGTGGTAGGGAATAAGGTGTAAGAAAACTGGAAAGGTATGCAGGACTTAGCTTATGAAGGGTTTTGAATGCCAAAGATTCTAAAATTTTGATCCTGAGGGGGCGGAGCCAAGATGGTGGACTAGTAAGACACACTTATGCAGGGTCTCCCCCAACAGTCCATAAAATACCTGTAGAGAGGGACTCTCAACAAATTCTGGAGCAGCAGAAGTGGAGAACAACAGAGTGGAGGAGATTTCCAGCCTACGGTGACCTGAAAGGCCCACAGAAATGTCGGTTGTGCTGGATGTGGAGCAGAGCATGGAGCCCAGCCCAGCCTTGACCAAGTGGCATGGCATGACGAGACTCTGGGAGGAGGACACCGTGGGGGTGGAATCGCCAGTCGCAGCAGCGGGCCCTCAGATTCCTCGGCCCACAAGCGCCAAAGGTCAGTGAAGGGGTTTTATCAGCTGGCCAGCAAGGGAGAAGGGCCTTCCCATAGCTCTGGCAGCAGGCAACAGGCAGCAGCCACAGAGGGTGAACAGCAGCCTGTATAGACTGTGCCATTGTTGGAGCGTAAAACCCCTGGGGGCCCTGAAGAGCTGAGTCTTACCTCAACCCTGGGTGGAGGCCCTGACTGAGCTGGTCTTTGTCTCACATTGAACAGCAGTCCCCACCCCCACAGTGCTGGCTTGACAGAACTGGAGGCCAGGTGGCTGTGGAAAGGTATCTGCTAAGATTCTGGGCACAAAAATCCCTCTCAGCATCCAGACCAGTATAGGCTTGATCGTGCCACCTCGGAGGAACTGAGATCTTACAGATTCCCAGAGTATACCCTACTCTTCACAAAGGACCCAAAAGTCGAGTAACTAGTTAGGAAAATGCCCCAAAAAAGGAAAAAAATAAGACCATAGAAGATTACTTTCTTGGTGAACAGATATTTCCTCCCATACCTTCAGATGAGGAAGAACAAAACTTACCATCAGGGAAAGATATAAAAGTCAAGGCTTCTGTATCCCAAACATCCAAAATAAATATTCAATGGGCTCAGGCCATGGAAGAGCTCAAAAAGGATTTTGAAAATCAAGTCAGACAGGTGGAGGAAAAACGGGGAAGAGAAATGAAAGAGATGCAAGAGAAGCATGAAAAGCAGGTCAACACCTTGCTAAAGGAGACCCCAAAAAATGCTGAAGAAAATAACACCTTGATAAATAGACTAACTCAATTGGCAAAAGAGGTTCAAAAAGCCAATGAGGAGAAGAATGCTTTCAAAAGCAGAATTAGCCAGATGGAAAAGAAGGTCCAAAAGCTCACTGAAGAAAACAATTCTTCCAAAATTAGAATGGAACAGATGGAGGCTAATGACTTTATGAGAAACCAAGAAATCACAAAACAAACCAAAAGAATGAAAAAATGGAATATAATGAGAAATATCTCATTGGAAAAACAACTGACCTGGAAAATGGAGAGACAATTTAAAAATTATGGGACTACCTGAAAGCCATGATCAAAAAAAGAGCCTAGACATCATCTTTCATGAAATTATCAAGGAAAACTGCCCTGATATTCTAGAACTAGGGGGCAAAATAAATATTGAAGGAATCCACCGATCACCTCCTGAAAGAGATCCAAAAAGAGAAACTCCTAGGAACACTGTGGCCAAATTCCAGAGTTCCCTGGTCAAGGAGAAAATATTGCAAGC
>CM053770.1:342327263-342444516 GCA_028658325.1 Potorous gilbertii
GAATCCACCGATCACCTCCTGAAAGAGATCCAAAAAGAGAAACTCCTAGGAACACTGTGGCCAAATTCCAGAGTTCCCTGGTCAAGGAGAAAATATTGCAAGCAGCTAGAAAGAAACAATTCCAGTATTGTGGAAATACAATCAGGATAACACAAGATCTAGCAGTTTCTACATTAAGGGACTGAAGGGCGTGGAATAGGATATTCCAGAAGTCAAAGGAACTAGGACTAAAACCAAGAATCACCTACCCAGCAAAACTGAGTATAATACTTCAGGGGAAAATATGGTCTTTCAATGAAATAGAGGACTTTCAAGCATTCTTGATGAAAAGACCAGAGCTGAAAAGAAAATTTGACCTTCTAACACAAGAATGAAGAGAAGCATGCAAGGTAAACAGCAAAGAGAAATCACAAGGGACTTACTAAAATTGAACTGTTTGCATTCCTACATGGAAAGACCATATGTGTAACTCTTGAAACTTTTCAGTATCTGGGTAGCTGGTGGGATTTCACACACACACACACACACACATACCACAGCACAGAGTGAATTGAATAGGATGGGATCATATCTTAAAAAAATGAAATTAAGCAGTGAGAGAGAAATGTATTGGGAGGAGAAAGGGAGTAACGGAATGGGGCAAATTATCTCTCATAAAAGAGGGAAGCAAAAGACTTTTCAGTGGAAGGAAAAATAGGTGAGTGAAAAACATGAAGCTTACTCTCATCACAGTTGACTAAAGGAAGGAATAAAATGCATACTCATTTTGGTAGGAAAAACTACCTTACAATACAGGAAAGTGGGGGAGAAGGGGATAAGCAGGGTGGGGGGGATGATGGAAGGGAGGGCAGTGGGAGGAGGGAGCAATTTGAAGTCTATAGGATCTAAAGAATAGAAGCAATGGGGGGCAGGATAGGATAGAGGGAAATATAGTTAGTCTTACACAATATGACTATTATGGAAGTCATTTACAAAACCACAAAGATATGGCCTATATTGAACTGCTTGCCTACCCAAAGGGAATGGGTGGGGAGGGAGGGATGAAGAGAAGTTGGAAGTCAAAGTTTGAGGAACAAATGTTGAGTACTGTTTTTGCTAATAGGAAATAAACACAGGTAATGGGGTATAAAAAGTTATTTGGCCCTATGGGACAAAAGAGAAGAAGGGGACAAGACAAGGGAGGGTTGTTAGAAGAGAGGGCAGATTGATGATAGCAGCAATTAGAATGCTTGGCGTTTTGGGGTGGAGGGAGGGGAGAAAATCTGGAACCCAAAATTTTGTGAAAATGAATGTTAAAAGTTAAATAAATAAATTTAATAAAAAAAAATAATAATAAAATTTTGATCCTGGAGGTGACAGGAAGCAAGGTTCTTAGTTGAATAGATGAGAGGCACAGGAGCTGTGGGAAGTTTGAAGGTGGAAGAATCATTATGGAGAATGGAAAAGGGAGCTGAGGCAGCATAGTAGGATTGCCTAGCAGCAGTGAAGTATGAGTTAAGGTTGTATAACAATAAATTTGTATTGAACTCAATTAGATTTCAGATTTTCTGCACCTTCTTTCAGCATCACCTGTGTAAGAGTGAAGACAACAGATTCTGGAAGTGAGTCAAGGCTTTGGGGCACAATATAGCAATGGTGTTTAGTCCCATGGAACATGGAATCTTAGAGGGAATTATTGGGATTCTCCCTGGGCCTTTTTTACCGTCTGATCCCCCTATCTGGAAAGCATTTCTTACTTTCCGGCACTATACTGAAGCCTTTTATTTCCTTCAAGACTTAGCTCAAGCATCATTTTCTAGATGAAGACTTTCCTGATTCCCCCCTGCTTGTATATTCCCTTGTATTTGTCTTATATATACTTACATTTGTACATGCTTACACTTGTATATATCTTGTATATGCTATGCATACCCTACACATATGTAATGTTTATATTTGTGTATGTGAGGATGTATGCATATATATATGTATTTACATATGTACGTAGAGGGTCGGGTGCATGTAAATCTAGTGCCTCTCATTAGCTTCCTTAATTAATGCAACCTTTCCAGCAAAGAGGCTGAGAGCCTTGAAAATAGAGGAATGTTCTGTACCTAATCCCGGTTGACTAATAAATTTTGTTATTTTATCAAGTTTCGTGAAGTATCCTTTGGACAATGTGACTGTTTATAGTACTAAAAGTATAAACCAGCTGTCCTAGTGTCATTATTTTTATTTTATTGCCATGGCCCAGCCATGAGCACTGAATATAAAGCTTCATTTTCCATTTATGATTTTAGTTTCTCTAGTTCAAAGATTTACAAGTTTCAGTGCATGAACTTTAAAAAAAGTGAGTAAATAACTATTTCAATATAATTGGTTTACTTACAATGCTAAAATTAAAAGCATTATTATTCTTTTTTTAATTAGTATTTTACTTTTCCCCAATTACGGAAAAAAGAATTTTCAACATTCACTTTTAAAATTGAGTTCCAAATTCTCTTCCTCCTTCCCAGCCTTATATTGAGGTGGTAAGAAATTTGATATAGGTTATACATATGTAGTCATGCAAAACATATGTCCATAGTTGTGTTTGCCCTTCATTCTTCAGGAGGACTATGACTTCAAGATGATGACATGACTTGCAGTTGACTTTGATTTGAGTGAGGGAAGGCTCCATAGTAGTCATATTGTAAAAGAAAACATAGAGCAAAATAAAAACCCCAAGAAAAATAAAGTGAAACAAAGTATACTTCAATCTGTATTCAGATTCCATCATTTTTTTCTCTGGGAGGATGCATAGCATTTTTCATCATAAGTCCTTCAGAGTTGTCTTAGATCATTGGATTGCTGAGAATAGCTAAGTCATTCACAGTTGATCTTACAATATTGCTATTGGGCAATAATACTGCTGGTGTGCAATGTGCTCCTAGCTCTCTATTCATTTCACTTTGCATCAGTCTATATAAGTATTTCTAGGTTTTTCTGAGAGCATCTTGCTCATCATTTCTTATAGCACAATAGCATTTCATCACATACCACAACTTGTTTAGTCATTCACCAATTGATGGGCATCCCCTCAATTTCCAATTCTTTGCCATTAGAAAAGAACAAACATTATTATTCTGAGAATGTGAGAGCAGACTTCACCAGACTTATGACACAAAAAAGCAAAAAACCTGTTTCAATCCAAATAAAATAAAAGCATAGTCACAATTAGTTTTCATGTGTCATACCATTCTACTAAAAACACACCATCATGACCTTCTATAATTAAGTCTAGAAACTGATTTTGCAGACAGATTATTTAGAGCAGACATCTTTACCCTAATTCAAATACTTGCCTTCAGTTTTTGTGTGACTGGTGTCCCTCATGTGGGCTGTTACATATGGATAAGTCACATCTTTCCATGTAGCCGGGAAAGGGATTCAATGAGATCACAAGGATATTGGGTCACATGAATATAATGTAGGAAGGTATTAGATATAACTTATCCAGAGTGTAAATAAACAGGTGATAATGAGGTTTGTTGTCCCCAGTTAGAACTTTGATCAAAGTAAGCTTTTCTACATTTCACATATTAAATTAAGGAGATAACGGGACCCTCTAATTTGCTTCTAGTCCTGACTAGAGAAAAAGCATTCCCCTGCCCTTTGAACTACTTCAGTGCCTTAATTTTTATATATGTTTTTCCTCTGAGTATGACTTGCATTTCCATGAAATATTTTTCCTGAATCCACAACAGATGCAGAAAATATCACTTCCTTCACAGTCTAATTGAATGGCTCCATTTTTCAGATTTGACTTGAGAAATGGAATTTCATTTACAGTTAGCTGAAATTTTAGCGTTTTGAGTATTATAGGAAAATAAGAATCACAGTTAGGAATCTGTCAACATCTTTACCTCCCCAGGCCCAATGTTTTTTTGTCTGCAGTAATTTTAAAGTTATTTGGGAGCGTTGAACCTCCAAATATTTCTGCCAGCAGACTGAAATTCCCTTTACTTTACACTACTTGACCAGGGTTTCAATGAAAATCATTGTTCCTTTCACCGATCAGGGTATGCACTAGAACTTTTGCCTGAGCTGTATGCAGCTCAGCTCAGAACAAGCACCCTATCCATTTGATTGGAGAGCAAATATGTCAGGCCCCAAAAATAGTTCTTCCTCTTCCATTGTAAATAAAATGTTTTTCCGAATCTTAAGGTTTAACTAAATTAAATGTCAGCTATTATCTTCTGCTGCTGTTTCCTCTAATTCCCGCTTCTTCCTCTCCCTTTGGGAAGGGAACCCCTCCTCCCCCAGCTCCAGTAAGATATTCGCCCCAGGACCAGGTTCCTACTTTGAAATTCACAAAGGAGGATGGGAGCCCTGTGGATTTTTCTAAAGGAAAACCAATCAAAGAATCCTGAGCTGTTCTTCTCTCTTTCCTACCCACCAATCAGACCTAACCGCTGACACATACTTTCCCTTCCCCCTCTCCTCACCCTCCCCTGATGCTGCTGCTGGATAAAAAGTTACTAAGCCGGTGCTGGGGGAATCCATCCTTCACCTTGTTGTTTAATGGAATGAATTCTCTCCTACTGTACCGCAGGTGATCTAAAATTGCCTTTGCCTACAGGTTACATTTTGGCAAGTATCGAAAACCAAACCAAGCTCAATATCGGTGAATTTGTGTTGCTCAGTCCAAACCGAAAAGGCGTACAGGTAACTACTGACAGGTATAATAACTTTAAGCCTTGCTTCTCCCCCTTGTCCACATTTCTTCTTTCTTACCCCTGGGAATTACCTTTTTCAGAGTGAATAGTTTGGGGACGGAAATATTTTTGAATATTGGATGCGGAAGTAAGATTTGGGGGCCGGGCTTCTGAAAAGTGACGTCGTCTTACCCTCTGCCCTGGTTGGCTGCCACACTTTCCCACACGTGGCTCTTGGGCGGAAGGTAAACACTACCATGTGGACTTGCTGGAAGCCACACCCCCACGCCAAGGCGTGTGTTGCTGGGTGCTGTTAAACAACTACAGGAATCACGGAGTGCCCGCTGCTCATGCTCATTGGCTACCGAGTCAGCGAATGAAAACTAGAATGAAAACTACTGGGCGCAATTACCGCGGTTTCCTCTCTACTCCCCGCAGCACCCTGCCATTGAGTCATTCATTCTGTGGCTCCAGCGTACTATGCTCTGCTACGGTCAGTTCCCCACGTGCCCTCAAGCGGGGGTGTGGCTTTTGAGGAGCCCGGGAGGTTTGTGTTTACAGTCTGCTACTCCACGTGGGACAGTGTCGGGATGCATTTAATCAAAGCTGGAAAAGACCCTTTACCATGACTAAAAGTATTCCCTACTTTGTGGTTTCTCCTCAGTCTTCTCTCCTATTATGCTTGGCTCAAGAGCTGAAGGGCTAAAAAATGGTGAGAGGCAGGTTGGTGGTTGTCCTATCAAGTGTCTTCAAAGCAATAAATTGGATGAATTTATATAGGACACTGGCATGACATAAGACTTATGAGAATAGGCCAAAGCAGACTACAATGGCCAGAAGACTGTCACTGGACATCTAGATACTACTGGTGTGACCATTTGTCAGCTAATTTGGATATGCTGTATGTAGAGAAAGCTTTGTTAGGCTCTCAAATCCAAATAACCAGACCACTGGCTTATGCTTGATAGGATAATCTAGGGGATTTGGCCCTGCGTGCCACCACAGTTACTCTGAAAGGCCCCTGAAGGCCCAGGCCCCTTTATTACCAATCTGATGACATATCCTCATGATCCCCTTAAGGCTTTCACCATCCTAGTTATGGAAATGCCTGGGCTATGGGCCACACGAATTGAGGGGCTCTACCCATCCTTCCATTGGCCACACCTGAAGGACAGTCGTCCCTGCAGTGGCTTGAGGGAGCCGCATGGAGTTGTGTGGCCGGATAGGGACGCACGGACAGATGGGGGGAGACGGGGGAAAGACAGGGCAGAATTGTAGCAAAAAGAGAGGGCAGGGATGGTGATTTCTAGGCCAACGTTTACGTGGGGGGGCAGGAAGGCCTAACGTGGAAGTCCTAAGAGGATGTGCATGTTTCACATTCAGTGGCCTCCTTCCTCCCACATTAGCCTTCCTGAAAGGGGCCCCGCGGGTCCGAACGGCCCCCACGGGTGGGGAGGGGGGGTGAGATGGGGCAGTGCCAGCCAGGGAGTGTCCAGGAACCATCGGGACAGCCAGGGCGCGGCGGAACCGAACCGAGGAGGAAGAGCCAGTTCCTTTAAAGTTAATACAAAAATCCGAAAACTCCTCCCCACTCCGGGGCGCGTTTCAAGCCACCCCTTTCTCCCCCCACCCCCCACCCCCCACCCCCCGCTCACCCCTCCCTCACCCCTCCCACTAAGCATGGCCTGTCAGCGGGACCGACTACGCATGCTCCTCCGTGCTTCGCTCGCGGCTGGGGCTTTCTTCCCCGGTCTCCTCCGGCGCCCGCTTCGGACGGGGGCCGAACAACAAATCCCAGAAGCCCTTGCGGTGGCCCGGGAGTAGAACGGCGGTTACGGGGGAGAAGGGGGAGATAAGGAGTTCCTTGGGATTGGTTTGTGTCCGCGGCGGCGGGAGGAGGCCAGCCCGGCGCCTCGGCCTGTGGCTACTTCTGGAGTGGGAGCTCCGGTGGCTTCCTTTCCCTCCCTCCTTGGCCCGCCACCTGCCCCCGCCCCGCGTGTAGGCGATCCCGCGGGGGCGGGGCCCCGCTCGGTGGCGGCGGCGCGGAGAGGCGGGAAGGAGCCCGGGGAGGAAAGCGAGCGCGGCCGCGACAGCGGCGCCTGAAAGGGGACCATGTCGGAAGAGCAGCCGGAAAAAACGGGGGAGCCGCGTTCCGAGGTGGGTGACGGTGACCGCCTCGCGGGGAGAGGACGGGGTCGGGCGGCGGGCTGCTGGGGGGCCTGACGCCACGTCCACCCCGGCCCCGCGTGCCGATGGGGCGGAGCCGCCCGCAGCCCCCGGCCGGGCGGCGTGCGGTGGGAGGGGGCCTGCCTGGGGCCGGCCGGGGGGCGGGGGCCTGCCTGGGGCCGGCCGGGGGCGGCCGCCTCGCCCCGAGCGCGCCCGGACCGGCCCCGCCGTTGGCCCCGGCGGCGTTGTGAAGGAGGAGGGACGAGCATTGTGAGATGGGGCTGACTCGGCGCCGCCGCCTCTCTCCTTATTTGGGGAGGTCTTTGTCACCCGGTGACCCGGGCCGGGGGGAAGCCCACCCCCCTCGCCTGTCCCGAGCCCCTGGCGGCGCCCCCGGTCTCCCCGACCATTCCCCGGGGCATGCCTGCGCCTGGCCGGGTCCTTCGGCTGATCTGCACCTTAACATCGAGCTTCCCCGAGCGCTCCCGTGGGTTTCCTCCCTTCGCTATTAGTTCCGGGTGCTCCTGCAGTGTACGTCTCGGGGGAGTGCAGAAAAGTGGTGCCGAGAACTACCCTGCCGTGGAGTTAATAGAGGCTGGCTTGTTTGTGTTGTGCAGGTCATGGAAGTGTCGTCCACCGAGTCTGAGACCGAGTCACCGAAGGAGGACCCTGAGGATGACATTCAGTTTGTCAGTGTAAGTAGCTCTTGCCTTCAGTTTCACTGTAGTAACTGGTGCCTTTAGGCCGTCTTCTCAGGGTCATCGTAAAGATCGCTAGCCTTCCAAGCACTCTCGGGCATTCCCTTGTCTTGAACCACAAGCACCCAAGTTGGGTTTATGTTAAAATGATTACCCCATTTTACAGATGCGAAAAGTGAGGCACCAGAGAGGTTAATAACAGGACTTGCTGCTGGAGCAGCCTCAAGGAATTGTCTAGCTTTTTTTTTTTCTAACTCTAAACCTTGAACCATGTAAAGTCTTTTTAGAACAAGAAGTGACCTTGGAGGTCATCTGAACCAACTTCCTCAATGGGAGGCTTTGAAAAGATAAGTGTCTTATTCAAGGTAACACTATTTGGAAATGGTAGAGTGGGAAGCTGAGCCTTATTTCTGTGCCTTGTTATTTCCCTTACACCGTAAAGTCTCACCAGTTTGGAGTTTAGCTGTTAAGCAGCTTCACCTTGCTGGAAGAAGCATGGCATTTGAGAAGCATCTAAGAAGCTAAAGTAGATATTTCAAAGTCCACATACTTCAGTTCATCAAATATTTGTCATCCATTTGTTTTTGAAAGACACTGCTAGGTGATAGGCATGCAAAAATTTCTCTCTTTAGAGTTTACCCCCTGACAGTGGAGATAAAACATATACACAGATGCAGAGTGAAATATATAAGGTCAAAGGAGAAAGCCAAAGTGCCGTGAGAAATTTGAGAATGATCATGTTTCAGGTGGAGGAAGAGTGGTCCCCAGGGCTTCACGGAGAAGGTGAAACCTGAGTTGAACCATTAGATTTTCAAGAGTGGAATTTTAGCAGCTAGAGGTGGGAGAACAGAACGAGTAAAAAATCCAGAGATAGATAGCAGAAGGCAGAATGAGAATAATGGCCAGAGAGAAAAAGCTAGAAAGGTAGGTTTGAGAGAATTTATAGATGGTCTTGAAAATACTAAGGATACAAACTTATTTTATATTTATCAATAGTTGCAGGGGCCACCAAAGGTTTTTTGAGGAGAAGAGTAACATGAGAGCAGTGTGATAGGAAGTTTGTACATTAGATGATTTGGAGAAGGGATAGATTGGAGACAGGATGAATAGATAATGAAACCTTTTCTTTCAATAGTTGCAAGTTCAAGAGAGTTAATGAAGATCTGAGCTAGCGTGGTTGGAGTGGAAATTGAGAGGAGATTATAGGTGAAATATTTCAGAGGTAAATAAACACAGATCTTAGCAATAGTTTGGATGTAAGGGAGACAGAAGTCAAAAATGACTTGGAGATGGTGAGACTAGGTGACTCAGGAGGTTGATGGTACCATCAATAGAGAACAAAAGAAGTCAAAGAAATAGTAAAGTAGGGAGAATGGAAGGTTTTGGCAAGGTAATTTGGTGTTTAGTTTTGGGCATAATGAGTTTCAGGATCATAGCCCATTTGCTGTTGTTTTAGGTACACTAACAAGTATTAATGATCTCTTAAGTTTACAGTCAACTGGATTGGAAAGGAACTACTGTAGAATGTAGTTAAGCACAAGGACAGCATCTTCAGTAAATAAATAGAGAGAAGACTCAAAACTCCCCAAAAGCACAGCTTGTGTTAGGATCATTTACTGTTGAAGCAGAATTCCCCTTATAATAATCATGTTATCAAGAAAGTTCATGTATGTTGAGTACCTATTTTAGATAATATTCATATCCGTAGTGGATAAGATGAGAAAGTTTTGGTGCTTAAAAATAAAGTCATACAGTGGAAAGAACACTGGATTTGCATTTAGAAGACCTAAGTTCAAGTTAGAGCTCTGCCACCTATTAGGCTATCTCTCAAGTTTTAAGGAAAACTGTGCTGCTATGTTTCTGTATTAAATCCTCAGCCATCCAGAACAACTTATTTGACTAAGGTTTTATAGTAATTCTGATTTTCCTAGAGCAGGAGTCAGGAACTTTGTGGTAGCCTTAAGGGCACATACAGTCCCTCCCCTCAAGTAAGGTCCTTTACTGAATACAAACTTCACAAACAAATCCTTTCATTAAGGGGATTTGTTCTGTAAACTTTGGATTCAATCAAAGGGCTGGACTTGAGGACCTAGAGGACCACATGTGGCCTTGAGGCCATAGATTTCTCTAGGTCCTGTAGGACCTAGAGTATCTCCTCTTGTTGATCTTGGTTGGCACATGGTTAAGGCCTACTAAATAAACCACTTGTTATGAAATATTTAGGCCATTATCTGGTCACATTGTTATTCAAGTAATTTAAGTAGGATTGTTTGGAAAATCTTCACTAAAACAAGCCCTTTGTTTTCTTATTAATTAGCGTTAGGGTGGATAATCTGTCCCTAATACTTGGAAACATTATAAATAATGTCTGGTACAGTGGGAACAATATTAGGTTTGCACTCATAAGGGCCTAGGTTTGAATTGCAGCCCTAGAAGTTTATAGTCTGCATCATGTGTCACCCTTTCTGATCCTCAGTTTCTCATCTGTATAAATAGTGGTTTGGATTAGCTGACCTCTCCGAGAGCTACTAGAGGTAAAATTTATGCTTTTACTGTGAATGATTAGAACATACATGTGGGACTAAATTTTAAGCATAATATGTACAAATTTGCTTAAATCTGAGAGATGAGTATAACTTCTGAGTAGGGGTGTGGGCAGAGGGATTAGTATTTTTAGCTTGTCTTCTTATAAGGTAGTAGCTTTTTAAAAAACAAATGGTTGTTGCATCATAATTCTTTTTTTTTTTTTTTACTCAGGTAAGCACCAGAGTGTACTTCTAACTGGATCACAGCATCTTTTATTCTTAGCCCTAGTACTGAGAATTGGAGGAAAAAAATAAAACCCTAAGACTCAGATACTTTTTAATTATGTGATCCTGGACAAGTCTTAACCTTGTTTTCCTCCGTTCTTCTGTAAAATGAGCTGGAGAAGGAAATGGCAAACTATTCTAGTGTATTTACTAAGAAAAACCCAAATGGGGTCATAGAGAAAACTACTCAATAACAGCGAGATAAGAATCTAAAAAAGCTAAAACACTCATATTAAAAGATGAATTGATCAAGCTTGAGTAGATTTTCCCAACTTATATCTGTATCATAAATCAAGCATCAAGTAAGCACTTATTTGTAAAAACAAGATCATCTTTTATCCTCAAGGAGCTTAGATTCTAGGGTGGGGGAGGACAACATATAAAGGGGAGCTTGTTGTGAGGGTAAGGCTACTGATGAGACAGGAACTTCAGAGAGCAAGGCCAGTAGAGAGTGAAGTCATTGTTGCTGAGACCCCCCATAAAGTGGTGGCCCAGCTAGAGACATACCAATCCGGATGGTGGGCTGCACCCTTTTTGGGATATCCTTATGGTAGTTTTCTAAGAGTCCTATGTATTTTGAATATCTTTATCTTCCAAATTACTTTTTTAAGACTAGGTGTGATATGGTTGTTTACCTTTCCACTCCAGAAAGCATAGAATATTAAGCTGCTTGTTGCATGGAAATCTGGATGTTACTTACTTTCAAGAGTGACTAGTACATTTAGCCTGTTGATTGTTTTGTCTCGATAAAAATTGCTATTTTCTACTATAGTTTTGAATGAATTTTCTGAAATTGTAGGCATAAAGCTCAGGGAATTTTATGGAGGTTGTTTTAAAGGACGTAGTGCATCCAGGATTTTATCTATCTGTATTTTTATCTATTTATTTATTTTGGGGGTCTTGATGATTTCTGAAAATTTAATTCCTTGACCTATTTTCCAGGTCAGTCATTTTTGGTAGTAAATGCTTCACATTTTCTTCTATTTTTTTTTTCTACTCTTCCAATTTTGTTGTATTTCTCCTGTTGTAGTATCATTTAGTTCTGTTTGGTTCATTTTAATTTTCAGGTAATCTAATACTTGAGTACAAGTTTTCTAAATTCTATTTCAAAATTATTTATTCTCCTGATTCTTTTCTCTGGAGCTTTCTAATATCACTTATAAATTCATCTTTTTACTTTGTGCTTGTTCCAGGTACTCTTTGATATAGTATTTCTGGCCAAACCATTTTTCTCCTCAGACCCTGTGCTTTGTCATTTTTGTTGTTACTCTTTCTTAAGTTTTTCCCTTGGACATTTAGATCTGTAGTTTTTTTCATTAGTGTTCTCTGTCTCTTGTTTACTCAGTTACTGTTTTGGACCTTTGTGCCCCCTACTAGGCTCTACTCCCTCCTTGCATTTTTGGATGAGGTTGTTGGTCCTTGAGTCTAAGCTCTATTTCTTGTTTTTGGCTTCTACTTTCTCTCATTTGTCTGTCTCCTTAGAGCCATGGTAGGTTTCAAACCCTCTTGCATTGTCTGTTTTCAGAGCCCTGTGCTCTTTAGGACCCTCAGTCAGATCGGGAGTGCTGTGAATTGCTTCTGTCTCTCTTTCTCTGAGTGAGCAAGGCTAATTTCCTGCCCTATTGCCTCAGTTTCTCATCCTGTACATTCTTCAAGAATTCTTGTTTTCTAGCCTTCGGGATAGAGAGGCTTCAGGTGCTCCTGAATTCTCTAATCAGTCAGGAAGTACCTGTCTTGCACTGGACCCCTTTGTGCATTTGTGGGCTGGAAAAAGGTGTTCACATTTGGATTTCTTTTTTAAGCATTATTTTGGTCTTTTGATCTTTTTTAAGATCTTTGCTGGAGTACATGTGTGAGACCTCTGTAGTCAGTCACACAATCATTGTAACTTAAAGTGAGAGATTAAAGAATTTCATAATTCTCCGTGGAACTATGAAAGTCAGCGGGAGAAAACCGAGGTGCCTTCCTGTTCCCCAGTTTTAAGTACTTTTTGACTTAGAATAGGACAGGGTTTTTTTTGTTGTTTGTTTGTTTGTTTTTAAGAAAAAAGTTTTGATTACCACAGATCTTAAAGCATATCCCCAAAAGTATATATGCAAAAATTTGCTTTCACCACCATGTTCTTAAAAATTCATAAATAGCTGTAGCATTAGTGTGGTACAGTGAATTTAGAGAAAATGGGTCTTAGTTTGAATCTTTACTATCTGAGTGACCCTATTAGGGAAGTCATTTAACCTCCCCGAGCCTTGGTTTTCCTATGAAAAATGAAAGGATTGAACTAAGTGTTCTTCAGACAAGATCCAATAGTTCCCTCAAGATATGATAAGTTATTTTCTTCTTTGATTAATTTTTCTGATTAATATATTGATAGTTTCCCCAGATTACTGAAGCAGTGATATATGCTGCATTGATTTAACATCTTTTCTCAAGGGATTTTAGTCTAGTGTAAAGGATATAAAACCTTTCATTTCATTGAAATCTTAGAAAACATTAGAACATTCTCCTTTAACAATCTATATAATGAATCTCTACTTCCAAATCACCTGAGTCCTGTAACAGTCTGTTTTCTTATACATACCGTGAAATAAGAATATTGGTTTGTTATTAATGGTACAGGAATTTTTGATAAAAATGATTGATTGTAAGGCATTTTTAACTCAAAAAAACCCTACATACCTATTTTGTATCAGGTGATGTACTAGACTAGAGGTTCCCAAACTTATTTGGTCCACTGCCTCCTTCTAAAAAACAAAATTACTCATTGCCTCCCTAGAAATCTGTTTTTTTTAATTCTGTAACTTTTTTTTTTTTTGGAAATTTGCATCATTTCAAAAAAATATGTATTTTAAAATGATGCATCTTAAATTTAATAACTTATTGTACATTGATGGGAGGTTTTCCAGCATTGAAATTTTGATGACACAATATTGCATCATGTAACCACTTAGTATCATGTTGTAAATAAGTCATTACATGCTCATATTCCTGCAAATGCATGCTGGACTTCCCAACAATGCATGGCATGCTTACCCTTGCTTATTAAGACCTGTCTCGGACTTGACCACTCATGGGTTATAACTTGCATTTTGTTTGTTTATTTGGAAAATAATATAAATCACTATGACTTTAACTATGCAACAGATGAAATATATATGAATGGTTTTTCAAAATTTTCTTTTTTCTTATGATTCCACCATCCCCTTATTTTTATCCAGTGCCCCCCAACTGCACTCAAGGCTACTACTGCCCTCCCCTCATTGTTTTGGGAACCTCTGTCACTGGGGAGACAGACAAAAGGTATAGTCACTGCCCAGGAGGAATTTACATACCATATTCCATTACTTTGGAAATGAAAGGTCCGAAAAATAGTAGTTTATGAAGTGGAGACAATACCTACCTTTTAGATAACTTGTAATATAGACATTTGCTCCTATTTAAATATGACTTTTTAAAGCAAGTTGAAAAAAATTTTTTTAGTAGCGAATTGCTCTTCTAATCTTAAGGCCTAGGAAAGGAAGATCCTTCTAGGCAGCAGCAGTGTCTACTTTTGTGATTTATGTAATGAATATTGATTTTTAAAACTCCTTTTTTATGACTTGCTAATTAATATACATTATTGTAATCTCTAGTACAGGTATTACCTCGCTTTATAAAGTGTGTTCCTAAAGTTTTGTGCTTGATCTTATGCTCTGCCTCCCAGTCTTTTAATCTTTCCCTGTCAACTGGTTCCATTTCTGTTGCCTTCAAACATGCCCAGCTCTCCCACTAGACCCTATCACTCCCTCAAGCTATTACCCAATAGCTCTTTTCCTTTTTCAGCTAAACTCCATGGAAAAGCGCAATTAAGAAATGTTTATATTCTTTATTTTTGTTCAAAATTGTCACAGTTTTGAACACAATTGTCTAAAATTCTGTGTTTTTAACTCCTTGTTTATTTTTTGGTCTGTATTTGTGTAGTTTATGACTTAAAAATAATTTACAATCAATTGCTTTGAGTTTTCCTTCTTTCAGTAAGTTATCAGTGTGTTCTTTTCTTTTGTGCTTTGCCTTCTTATTCTAAGAATATGTTTGAGTATTCCTTTCAAGATTTCTTGAAATATGATGCCTGTGCTATTTTTTGATTATAGCTTTCCCGTAGTCCAGTGATTTTAAAAAATTATCTTAACTTGATTTCTTTCCCAGGTCATTTTTTTTAATCCACCTGAAAAATGCCATCGACCTTCAGATAGAGAACTGAGTACAGATTGAAGCATATTTTTTTCTTCAGTTTTCTTTACAACATTGCTGAATATTTGCATGACTTTATATATATATATTACATATATATATATATATATATATATATATGTAATGGATGTTGTATTTCTTGCCTTCTCAATGTGTGGAGGAGGGGAGGGAGAGGAATTAGGAACTGAATTAAAATATTATCTCTCTTACATTTTCTTCACGATTTTTTAATCTTTTGAATTTTAAAAATGTTTCTTGTCTGTTAATTCTCTTTCCAGTTCTTTCTTCTGCAGCTCTCATTTATTTTTCACTTCTTTCCTCTAACTCTTTATTATAATATTTTTTAAACTTTTAAAACGTTCATGCATCATTTCGATTAGGAATTTTAATTGATCTTGTGTGCAAACTCTATATGGGTGTATGTGTTTTGAATCTTTGTAGGAAATTTGAAATTATTCTCCTGGCACTATGTCCTGGGGGCATCCCTGGTGTCTTTTTTTATTGTCTTCATTTTCCCATCCTTTCTATATCGATTGGGACTTTGCTACCGTATAGTTACAGCTCTACAACCTTCTGCTACTGATGCTGGTTCTCAGTTCACTCTTAGAGGATATCGCCAAGGCCCCTTTCTGCTCACAGATTGGCTTCAAGTTTCCCTGATTGATATTAAACAACTCTTTGAGAGAAATGTGACTAGCTCAGTATTCTGGGGCCCTCCCTTTTCCATGGTTTTTGCCTTTTTCACTTGGCTGTGGGTCTGATTTGTGATCTTAGGCTGAAAAGATGATCCATTATTTTTTCCTTGGATTTTGCTATTCAGGCTGATGCTTTTCTGAAATATTTGGATTATTAGTTGTTGGGGCATCTGGGCTATACTGCTTTCTTTTAATTCTAACATTTTGACTAGTCTCCTAGAACAAGAGAAATTGAATGAAAAGATTTTTTAATTCAGTTCAAGTAAAAGTATTTTATGGAGTGTCTAGTCCTTTTCTAAGTGCTTTTGACAGTCCAGAAGTACAAAATTGGGTCCCTGTTTCTAAGGAGCTTACAGAAAGGAGATAGAGATAGGACTAATATCATGAAACTATTGACAGTACAAAACAATATAATTGCTTCAGTGCATCAGCAAATCTAGAATCTTATCAATGTGAGTACTCCTGCCAACTTCACAGGTTGCAGGTCATCTATGATTCTGATCCATGATTCTGAGTGACTTTTGTCCATGCTGATCTTTCATAGGGGGTCCAACACGTAGGAAACTTTCTTCAAGATTATACATACAGATGTAAAACTTCTGAAGTACTTGGTCTGCCCATCTGTCTCTTACTTCACTGTGTAACTGACCCCAACTTCTTCTGTAATCATAAGACGTGGATAATGTTTTGAATGCACTTTCTTTGTATAAATCATTTATAATAATATGCTGCAGCCTGTTAGGCTCACCAATTATAATGTTCCATGATTTGTAGCCAAAAAGCTAGAATAATATTAGTGTTTTGTTTTTTTCTTTAGAAAGACTCTTAGGTTCATTAAAGCACTGCACATTTTTCCAAATGCCATCTATTCTTCTTCCTCCAGTTTAATTCTAGACCCAATTCATTGTCTATTAGCAGTGTCTACACTTATTCATGGATTAGCTAAGCATATCGAAGTCTGGGCAGTTGGCATTCTTCTTTATCAATGGGTTTTTTTTCTGGTATGGATTTTTTGACTGAATTATTGATTGTTTTTGAGTCTTATTTAAGAGATTCAGTGGTAACACTGAATGGTAGCACGGTGGTAGCACAATGGCTTCTGAAGGACTTTATAAAGAATCCCTTTTCCATTCATACTTTGTGCTGGATGCTGCCATGAAGATGACAAACATGTTTGATAATACACACACAGACACACATATATATATATCTGTACTTTTTGTTCTAGTTATTGTTAATATTGTTAGACAAAGTTAATTTCTTGTTGAAGCTTCCAATGAAACGTATATGGGTAGCTCCTTTTAGAGGAGAGCCTTTCAATCTGCATTTTGTTCTGTTGAATTAATTACTTTTCATAGTCAGCATAAACACAGTGAGAACTTGTTCTTTCTGTACATTTCTAGAGGTTATGTGACAGTAAAGATGTGCTTCTGATGTAGGCTGCTTTGCACATTTTTACCATATGTAGAACGTTTTTGTAATATTCTATCATGAGAAAGGAGGCATATGGGTTGGTAGTTAAAGATGTCCTCTCTGTCACTATTGGGTTAGTTGGTAATTGTCATGATTCTTCCTATCATTCAGTACTTTTCTCTCAAGATATCTTGAGAATTAATCTGTTAGTACCCTTAAAATTATTTCCTGGATGGAACTCTTGTTTCTACTTGTTTGTACTAGCTCTTCTTCCTATCTTTGTTTTCTTGAATACCTTTTCTACTTCAGCTTACAGCACACTAGGAGATGAAATCATAGGTTTAGAGCTAGAAGAGACCTTTGAAATCTCAAATAGTCTAATTCTTTCCTTTTACAAATGATGAAACTGAGACCAAGAAAGAAATCAGTGAACTTGTCCAAAATCACACTCATAGTTGGCATACAAACCAAAGTCCTCAGACTCCAAACCTGAGAGATGAGTAGTTCAACAAAAGCCCTCCTCCAAAACCACATTGTAGTGTGAGCTCTCCAACTTTATTTTGGACAGAGTGCTGGCCTTTTCAGATTCTACTATGCTAAAAAGGCTTCAGATATATTCCCAGCAACAGACCACATGAAGACCAATTTAGCTAGATAAAGATTATCAACACCAGTAGACTGATGATCAAAGATGACCAAATTCATTTCTAACCACCTCTGCCATTTCTCTTCCAATCTCTGTCCAGTTCTGTTCTCTTGTTTTGTGCCCTCTTGAATCTCTTTTCTATTCTAAATTTCCCTGTATTTTAGATGTCTTGTATTGCTTTCATATTCTGGCATTGCTAGAGACCTCTCCTTTGAGATTTTGCCCATATATGTCACCTTAATCATATCATGGTGGCAGTTTTCCGTTAGCACCAATTTCATTCTCCATCCTTCCTTAAAAGAGTTCAATACTTGACTCAGTCTTTCTCTCTATTTTATCCCCTACTTTTACATTTATAGGCTTCTGTATATATGTTGACTTTCTCTTAAATATCCTGACTTTTTAGTTTATCAATTTCAACTTTCATGACCTGCTTTTTAAATCTACTTTAATATAATCAAAGAATTGGAGAGTTGGAAGGGGCTTTAACAAACGTGGTTGATTCTGTATCTGAACAAGCGGCAATCCAACCTCTCCTTGAAGATCTTTAATTAAGAGGAATCCACCACATCCTGGGACATCCTACTCCACTTTTAAAAAATTAAGTATGTGTATTATACACACACACACACACAACACACACACACACACACACACATCTATACTTATTTTTCAAAGCGCATAAATCTGCCATCTTACCCTCCCTCACCCAATTCCCTTCCCTCATTGAAAAGTAAAGAAAAGCCCATTGTGTATCATCAATCAAAATAGAAAGCTACATTATGTCCAAAAAATATTTTGTCTCATTCTGCTGAGGTGATTCTATCATGAGGTGATTGGTCCTGGAACCATATGGATATGGAATGACATCCATAATAATAATGGAATCATTAGTCCTGGAAATAGGAGAAGTTAGTCATTACTCTGATCAGAGTTCTTAATACTTTCAAAGTTGTTTGCCTTTACCATATTGTCATTGTGTAAGTAGTTCTGGCTTTGTTCGTAGTAAAAGTGCACTGTAAAGTCAAGGCTTAAATATAGATATGTGCCTTTCAATCAGGGGGTAGACCACAAAGGCAGAACATTGTATATAAATTAATAAGGTAATTCATTCACTTTTCAGCATACGCTTCTCAGGAGTTCATTCTTCATACTGCTTTACTCCTGTTATCTGTTAATATATGTGTTTGTTTTCTATCTGATGAGTTCCATACCATCAAATTCTTTTACACAAGCATGCCTCAGACTGATCTTTAATTTAGGTAGCACAATGTTACTATTAGTTGGATCCTATCCTCCTAAGACCTTCTCTGTCAGCGTGTTGCAATATATTCTAGCCTTCCAGGACAATTCCTCCCAAACTATCTGATATTTCTTAATTTTACTAGCTCTGGCTGATTAAAAAGACAGAATATTTTCTTTTAAAAATATATTTAGTATTTTTTCCCTGTTACATGTAAAAACAATTTTAACATTCGTTTTTAAAACTTTTTGAGTTCAAAATTCTCTCCTTCCTTCCCTACCCCCACCTTGAGAAGGCAAGCAATTTGATATAGGTTCTACATGTATGTCATGCAAAACATTTTCATACTAGTCATGTAGTGAAAGAAAATAGAGCAGAAAAAAAACCCCTAAGAAAAACAAAGTAAAAAAAGTACATTAGTATATGTATTCTGACACCATCAGTTCTTTCTCTAGGAATGGTAAGCATTTCATCATAAGTCCTTCAAAGTTGTCTTGGATTGTTATATTGTTGAGAATAGCTAAGTCATTCATAGCTGATCATCAGTATGGGTGTTATTTTGTACATAGTACATTTCACTTTGTATCAGCTCTTGTAAGTCTTTCTAGGTTTTTCTGAGAGCATCCTGCTCATCATTTCTTATAGCACAATTGTATTCTATCATAATCAAATACCACAATTTGTTTAGCTGTTCCCCAATTGATGGGCATCCTTTTAATGTCTAATTCTTTGCCCCCAGAAGAGGGTTGTTGTAAATATTTTTTTACATACAGATCCTTTTCCTTTTTCCTTTTTTTCTTTTTTGAGATACAGACCTAGCAGTGGTATTGCTAGGTCAAAGGGTATGCATGGTTTTCTAGCCCCTTGGGGGAAATTCTGAATTGCTCTACAGAATAGTTGAATCACTTCACAACTCCACCAAGAATGCGTTAACGTCCGCCTTCCCCTCCCCTCCCCACCATCTCCTCCTGCATTTGTATTAGCTAGTCTAATAGGTAATGAGATGTAGTAGCTCAGAATTGTTCTAATTGCATTTCTCTGATCAGTAGTGAGGTAGAGCATTTTTTCATATGGCTATAGATAGCTTTGATTACTTAATCTGAAAATTGATCATTTCTTTGGATCACTTATTAATTGGAGAATGACTTATTTTTATAAGTTTGACTCAGTTCTCTATATGTTTGAAAAATGGGGCCTTTATCGGAGTAATTTGCTTCAAAATTTTTTTCACAGTTACTATTTATTGCTAACTGTATTTTCCTCCATCCTATTCTTTCCTACCCTGTTTATTCTGTTTTTTCTCTCCTTGCACCCTGCCCCTCCTCAAAAATGTTTTGCTTCTGACTACCTCCTTCCCTAATCTACCCTCCCTTCTATCATAACCCTTCCCCCTTACACCTTTTCTTATCCCATTCCCCTCCTACTTTCCTGTAGGGTAAGATAGATTTCTATACCCTATTGAGTGCATATGCTATTCTCTCTTTGTGCCAGTTCTCATGAAATGAAGGTTCATTCATTCCCTCTTCTTCCACTCCATTGTAAAAGCTTTTTAAATTATATACCTCTTTTATATGAGATAATTTACCTCAATCTCTTTCCCTTTCTCCCATCACATTCCTCTTTCTTCCCCTTAATTTTATTTTTTAGATATCATCCTTTCATATTCAACTCACATCTGTATTCCCTGTCTAAATACACTCTTTTGTGACCTAAAAAAATAAGAAAGTTCATATGAGTTACAAATATCATCTCCCCATGTAGGAATGTAAACAGTTTAACCTTATTAAGTCCCTTATGATTTCCATTTCATGTTTTGCCTTTTTAATGCTTCTCTTGAGTCTTGTATTTGAAAGTCAAATTTCCATTCAGCTCTGGTCTTTTCATCAAGAGTGCATGAAAATCCTCTAGTTCGTTGAATGTCCTTTATTATTCCCCCTGAAGGATTATCCTCAGTTTTGCTGGGTAATTGATTCTTGGTTGTAATACTATCTCCTTTGCTTTCTCTAATATCATAGTATGAGCCTTCTGATTCTTTAAGTTGGAAGCTGCTAAATCTTGTGTTAACCTTGACTGTGGCTCCACGAAACTTGAATTGTTTTCTTTCTGGCTGTTTGCAGTATTTTCTCCTTGACCTGGAAACTCCAGAATTTGGCTTTAACATTCCTGGAAGTTTTCATTTTGGGATCTTTTTCAGGAGATGATTGGTGGCTTCTTTCAATTTCTGTTTTACCTTCTGGTTCTAGAATATCAGGGCAGTTTTCCTTGATAATTTCTTAGAAGATGATATCTAGGCTTTTATTTTTGTCATGGCTTTCAGATAGTCCAATAATTTTAAAATCATCTCCCCTGGATTTATTTTGTAGGAAAAAACACGTTTTTCCAGTAAGATATTTCATATTGTCTTCTATTTTTAAAATTCTTTTGGTTTTGTTTTATTGTTTTTTGATTTCTCATAGTCATTCACTCCATTTGCTCCATTCTAATTTTTAAGGAATTGTTTTCTTCAGTGAACTTTAATACCTTCTTTTCCATTTTTTAAGGAGTGTTTTTCTTCATTGAATTTTTGGGCCTCTTTTTTTTTTTTCCATTTGATCAGTTTTGTTTTTTAGGGCATTCTCCTCATTGGCTTTTTGGACCTCTTTTTACCATTTGGCCTGGTTTGTTTTTTAAGATGTTATTTTCTTCAGTATTTTTTGGTGTTTTCCTTTACCAGGCTGTTGACTTGTTTTTCATTATTTTCTTGGATCCCCCTCATTTCTCTTCCCAATTTTTTTTCTGCTTATTTGATTTTTAAAATTCTTTTTAAGTCCATGTCCAGAGACCAACTCATATTTTTCATGGAGGCTTTGGGGATGTAGGAGCTTTGACTTTGTTATCTTCTCAGTGTGTGTTTTAATCTTCCTTGTCACCATAGTAATTTTCTATAGTCAGAATTTTTTCCTGTTGTTAACTCATTTTCACAGCCAGTTGCTTGACTTTAACCAGACACTACCGTGCCCTTACTTCCAAATTATTCTTCTGTAGAACAACTTAAATAAATAGGAAGGTCTTCAGCTGAAAGTTATGTTTGATTCTTTACTGTATCACTAAGAAAATGATGGTTCAGTTGACCCACTTTGGTTGATGCCAGAAGATTCTTTGAATGAACACTTGATTGCTATCTGTTGCTATAATTAGTAGCAAGTTCAGCCCCATTTACTCACACACATGCACACACACCCTAAATTTTATAGGGGAAATATATGGACTTAATACTGGCTCTATGGGAGAGGTATAACTATCTAAAAGCACTCTTGGTGACCATACTGTTCTTAAGGTGGTATAAGACACATGGCAAGATGTGTGTATATGTTGCCAGGGAGCCAATATATGCTTTCCATGAGAGATCTGTTAGTAGTCATGTTAGTTATCATATTCTTGGCAGAATCTATGCAGTTTATTCTTGTTTAGTCCCTTTTCATTATTTATTTATGGTTCTTTTCTTGTGTTGTAACTTCAAAGTTTCTGTGCAGCTGTGGTCTTTTCAACAAGAACACTTAGTATAGTACTCTTTCCTTAAAGATCCATTCATCTTTCACTTGACAGCCCTTCAAATTCTTGAAGACCATTTTGCTGGGCTAAATAACCCCAGGGCTTTAAATTGGTAATCATATGATACCAACCCAAGGCAGAGAACATAGTGAATTTGAAGTCTTGGGGGTATCTTACACTCAACATATCCAAATTAGAACACATTTTTTTCTCCCAGATTCTCTTTCCAATTTTCCTGTTACTTTTTATGGCACACCAGGTGGGGATCCTGAGGCCCTGAGGCTCCATCCATATGGTCCTCAAGTATGATCCTTTGATTGAATCCAGACTTTACTCTGTGATCTGCTCTAGATCAATAATTTAAATTAACCGCACTTACCTATAGGGTGCCTCCTTTTCTCTTCCCTCTTTTGAAAATCAGTGTGTGACTTTTTCTAATCCTGCAGTAAGTATCTCTCATTTCCCATGATCTTTCAAATATAACTAACCATCTTTCACCAGCCACCTCTGCCAGTTCTTCTGAGAACTAAGAACATGGCTCATTTGGACCAAGTGACTTGAATTGAATTCATCAAGGGCAAGTAGGTGCTGTTCTACTATTTCCTTATTTATCTTGGGTATTAATTCCTTATAATCCTTTTTTGTTCTTTCTCAGTAGAGATAACAGAAGGAAAATAAGAATTAAGCAGCTGTATTTCTTCTCTTGTTATTATTCCAACCTTTCCAAGCAAAAGTTTTATTCCTTGATCTTTCTTTTCCAATTTAGCTAAAAACAAACTACCCTTTAATTCATACTGAATTCTAAAGCTCCTTACTCTATATTTACAGAATTGGGGCATACCTTAATAATTATCCCCTTGTATGCTGTTCCTTCCATCTTCTGTACATATATTTTTAATAAAATCTAAATTGGTGAATTGCCTGTGAATCCACGTTAATATCTTCATATAATTCTCAGTTTTAATCTTTGAAATTTTTGTATCTTTGTGTCTTCAGAGTTTTATCCTTGAGTGTTTTTACCCTGTGTTAGCCCTTGGGGGCATGCATATCTTGCCTGTACCTTTTGGAATCTGTCACATATCTAAAGTTCATGTCACACAAATCTTCCATCACAAACCCTAGCAGAGAATGGTCACGTTTCCCCAAGGGTCCATCATTTACACTGTAGCAACCGGTTCCTCCCTTTAGGTAAGCATCAGATACAGTTTAGAATTTTACTGGATTGGTTTCTCTGCCTTTAGGAGGGTGAAATTATTATGTCACAAAGTTACTAGAAATTTGCTTTGAGCAAAGAGGGGGTGCCAGAAGATATCTAGATTCTTTCTCTACAACAGGTTTAAAATATATCTCTTTATTCCTTAACTATTTTTCTCTTTCCCTCTGTTTGATCTTCACTGTACTCTGATGACAATCATTTCTTTTTTCGCCATCATTGCTCTTTACCCAAATGCTTCCCACCATACTTTCCTGTTTGGTTCCTGATTTTCTTCACAAGTCTATACGGCACGCCTAACTTTCCTGTTTTTTGTTATTAAAGTACTCATGTTCCAGCTGTAAGTTTAATCCCATTAAGACTTTGCATTTGCCTTCTTGCATTAGAAGTACTTGTTCTTGCATGTTGCCTAAACTTTGGGCATTTGTATATGACATTTGAAGCTATGGGCTTTACTGGCTTTTTTCTTGGATTTTGTCTCCTGTGCACTTTTAGGTATCTTAACGCTTAGGTATCACTGTAGTCTGGTGGAGATACATGTCCAAGTCTGTCCTTTTATTTATTTATGTTATAGTTTTACTTTTCTGAATTAGATGTTAACAGGTTTTAACAATCATTTTTTTTTGAAGTTCTGAATTCCAAATTCTATTTGTCCTTCTCTTTCCCCTTCCTTGAGAAGGAAAGAAATTTGATATAGATTATACATGTGTAATCATAGAAAAAAATTTCCAAATTAGCCGTGTTGCAAAAGAAAACATCAAAAAACCCCAAAATAATAAAAGTAAAAAATGAATGCTTCACTCTGCATTCAGACTCCATCTGTTCTCTCTCTGGAAATGGATAGCATTTTTCATTATAAGTCCTTTGGAATTGTCTTGGATCATTATATTGCTGAAAATAGCTAACTCATTCACAGTTGATCCATTGTACATTACTGCTATAAATGTGTACAGTGTTCTAAGAAGCTCACTTTACTCCACAAATCAGTTCATGTAAGGCTTTCCAGGTTTTTCTGAAAGTATCCTGCTCATCATTTCTTATAGCCTCTCTTGCCTTCTTGTCCCACTTCACCAATAGACTATTTCCAATAGACAGTCTTGAAGCATCTTGAAGTTAACATGTCTGAAACAAAACTCATCTACCCTATTCCCCTTTTGTTTCTGTTGAAGACACAATTTCTCTTGAATGGTATTGTGGATAGAGTTCTGGATTTGGGGTTGGAAAGGAAATTAGTTCAAATCTCTCCTGACTTTAGCTGTGTGAGTCTAGGCAGGCTAGGCAAACCTACTGAGCCTCAGTTTCCTTGTCCTTAAAAAAGGTCATAATAGCACCTCCATTACCCAGTTGTGACAATGGAGATGACTCTAATATAACAGTAGCACCTGCCTTGTAGAGTTTTGTGAGAAAAGAGGTAAGTGCTTTGCAAACTTTAAAGTTCAATCTAAATATGATTAAATTAAAATTTTCTAGTAACCCAGGTTAAAACTATTCATTCTTTCATTCTTACTCACATCCTTAAATCTAGTCAGTTGCCAAGTCCTGACATTTCTACATCTCTCGCAACACTCTCCCTTGCTTCCTTTCCTTTCTTTTCACTCGTCCAGCCGCTGCCCTAGCTCAGGTCCTCAGCACTTCATGGTTGGACTTTTGAAATAGTATCCTATTTTGTTTCACTGCCTTACCAGTCTCTCCTCTTAACTCCATTGGTAACAACAGTTGCTAAATAGATATTGTTAAATTTAAATATTACAAATTGGGCTATATTGCTGCTTCCTTGTTCAAGAAGTGGTACCCTATTATCTCTAGGATAAAATAAAATCTCTGGTTCAGCTTTTAAAGCCGTTCACTTGCTTAGTTGCTTTCTTCCAGGCTCAACTGAAGTGACTGATTCCTCTCCCAGATTTACTTTGTAAATATTTTGTATTTACTTATTTTTACTAAGTATTGTTTGCTCCCAATTGAATATAGTAGGCTCCTTGAAGGTACTTGATTTTTGTCTTTGTATTCCCTAAATTTAGCACGTGCCTGGCCCATAATAGGAGCTTAATAAATGCTCTTATATTGTTCATCTCTTCAAAAACCTAGAATGCTTTCCTACCACCTACCAAATCAAATACAAGCTTGTCTGCCTGATTTTCAAGGACCTCTTTAATTTTGAATGAATAAAAGACCTTATGGAGCAATTTTTTTTTTGCTCAAATCGTGTAGCATAAGCCACAACTGTTATAGGAATTCAGAAAAGAGGGAGAACAGTGTACTAACAGTGGTTAGTAGAAAAAGGCTAAGTAGTTAGTACTTAAGACACTGAAATGAGAAGAATTTGGATAGTTGGATGGAAAAGGGGATGCTATATTTGAAACCACTGCACAAAAGCAGAAATAAGAATGACATATATGCAGTACGAGGGTAAGTAGTTAGTACTTAAGACACTGAAGTGAGTAGAATTTGGATAGTTGGATGGAAAAGGGGATGCTATATTTGAAACCACTGCACAAAAGCAGAAATAAGAATGACATATATGCAGTACAGTGAACACAGTAGCTTAACAGGAACAGAGGTATCATGGAGTAGTTGAGTATCATGGAGTAGTTAAAAGTAAAGTTGGATCCAGTGAAGTTAGCTTTGCTTAACAAGTCATCACAATTTTTCAAGAGGAATAACTAAATAATTAAAGCGTTGTTCAAGGAATAATTAGTTTGGCAATGGTATATAGGTTAGCTTGGAATGGAGGCAAGAGTGTCAGGATAGGTTAACTTCTCTTTGGAGAAATTCTTGGTAAAGTGTGGTTCTCTTGCTGACTTGTGAACTTGAGTAGTTTAATTCAGAGGTCCTTAATCAGGTCTCTATGGGATATTAAAAGGCCAGACTTCCACTATCTATCTAAAGAGTTTTCAGAATTCTCTCCAGGAACTGGAAAGAGTCGTGAATGAATTGTTACAGCTTATGACTTGCTGCCATTCTAGTAGTGTTGGAGTGACTGAATGAAGCTTACTATGCACGTAACATGTTCTAATGGAAAAGATAATACTTATGGAAGGTTTCAGTTGCAAGTCAGATGGATGGGTCCAGTAGTCCTTAAGGTGTCTTGGTAAAGCAGATGGTAATACCTCTTCTTTAATGCCATTTCCACTGATAAAATCCTATTATTTTTCTGGTGTTGAACCATTTAACTATCCCAAGGACTTTGGTGATAAAAAATTTCTTTTTTGGGTCTTTAGCAGCTGTGGCTGTAGCCCCCTGCAGAAGCAGTGGCCAAGCTGTACTTCCATAGGCTTGCTTCTTAAGATGATACGTAGTCAGTAGACTGGAAATACTGGTATTCTGAAAGCAAGATCCTGGCCTGTCTCTGTTGTCACGGTCTGAGGACAGGTGGTAGTTTCACCTGCCTTGTTCACCCTGCCCTCCTGTCTTTCCCTCAGGGTATCTTACTACTTTCACTAGGCTGGCTTGCCTGCTTGCCCTGTGAGTGACACTTAATTGACAGCTGGGCATGGCAGTCTCTTTCTCCAAAGGAGTTACTTCCCAGATGCTGGCTTTGAGACTGAAAACAGGACTAGAGATCTGTGGGGGAGTGAAGGGATGCTGTCAGTCCTTGTGCTTATCTTGCTATTGGTGGCAGTTGTTGCTGATGGTGATGAGGAAGACAGTCTTCTCCACAGTAATTTCTCCCTTCAATAATGGAGGTTACATATTGACCCCAAGTGTTAGGAACCAGTTTTCTCACAGTGTTTCTTAACAGTGAGGCTAATTAATCAACCATAGTAAGTCATTTTAAGAGTTGAGAATAAGTGTTGCAAGTAAACTGGAAAAAAAATAATACAGGTTTATCATAGATTTAGAACTACGGAAACCTCAGCAGTTATATATTCCAACCTATCCCCACCCCCATTGTACAGATTTTTTTGACATAAAGGATGAGTTGAAGATGACTCTTAAGGTTAAGATCCTGCATGATTGAGAATGGTGGTATCAAGGACAGGCCTGTCCAATATAATACACCTTTTCATACCTGATGAAAAAATATAACCACATGATAATTTGGTACCAATTTCTTCCCTTCTTTGAAAGGGATCAGTTTATTTCATAAAAATTTTACTTATTATCCTTGGGCTTTATAATATCTTTTTGTTTATAAGCTCTTACTTGCATGGTGTCTGTGAGTTTTCCTTCTTAATGCTGGCCCCTTGCACCTTTTAGCCAAAAAGTATTTGGTTAATGGCAGAAGCTCTGATTTGAAGAACTGTTCAGTGATTTGTAAATTTTTTTCTTTTTTTTCTTTCTTTTTCTTCTTTTTTTAGGAAGGGCCATTGAGACCAGTCCTTGAATACATTGATCTGGTTAGTAGTGATGATGAAGGACCTAGTACTTCTCATATTAATGTAAGTACATTGCATTTTACTTATGATATTTTCCAGTTCTTCAGTTAAAATGGCATTTTCCAAGAATAAGGGCAGATTCAGTCATTAAACTAGTTGATACTTTTTCTGCTCCTGAGGATTTGGTGATAGAAGCCTTCAAGATTTGCCTGTATAGCTCACTCAGGTGGGCTAAGAGAGAGCAGTACACCCAGAACTTTCTCTAGAGACTAACTTCTACTCTTAGTTTTCCTCTGCCACCCTTCCATTAAGGATACGAGAAGACTTCAAAATGATTAAGGTAAGTCTTACGTGAAGGTCTTGAAGTTGGTGTGAATAAAGGGAAAATGGAAGACTTCAAGCCTTTTGATTCCTATTCGTCTTTTTCTTTGTTGTTTTCATTAGACATGTTATAAGACCAAGGCCTCCAGTCCTGGAACATCAGAAATTGTTTTTTGGAGGTTGGGGGGACACATTCCACCTAATTCTTCTTGGTAAAGAGGGAAAGGACTGAAGTATTCTTTAGGAAATGGGGTTCCATAAATTGTTATTCATTCCCTAACTACTTGACTAGTCAACAACCCCATAAATCCCTCTTCCCAAATGTAAGCATTAGTCACTTATCATTTATGACTTCCTAATTATGTCACTCAGACCCCACTATGGGGAAACAGACATAACAAGACCCAATTGTTAACTTTGCCAGGTAGGTTTCCAATAATGATGTAAGGAGCCAACCTATATCTTAGTTTTTGGTGGATTGTGTGACCTGAACAACTCATTTCACCTCTCTGAGCCTCAGTTTCCTTATCCATAAAATAGAATGAATCTTCACTGCTTGTACTACTTACCTCATGGCATCACTGGGAAGAATGCATGAACTAAATGTGAATTATTAGTATCCTTCAATAGTAGATAGAAAACTCTTTGCTCCCATTTCTTCCATATGACTGAACAGCTGACCACACTTTTTTTTTTTAACAAGGGAAAAAAGGAAAGCAGAAGTGGCCCCAAATAGTGATGACACATTTTATTTCAAGTAGGCCCTTCCTCAAGTAGTCTTTTCTATTGCCATGTCCCCTATTCTTAGAAAAGGAGCTGAGGTTTTTTTAAGTGCCAGTGGCTTTTCTACCTCACCTGTTCCCAACATGGGATCAACTTAGTGGTGGGCCAGGAAATTGCCCATTTTGAACTGTATTTGGCAGACAAAAAAAATGTGATGTAAAGTATGGGCACAAACATATGCAATCTAATAGCATCTCTTTGTTTCTCCCTTCCTGCCCTTTAAGAGATGGTTTAATAGTTGATAGTGAAGACCAGGTATGAGAAACTGAATCATATTAACTGGGCCTCCATAATTTTTTTGCCAAGGGAATTTCATTTTTTGGTATTAATAATTCTTTTTCGAGTTAAAGTATCTGTTCACTCACTGGACATGCATCTCTCTATCTGAAAATGTAGTAGTAAAAACATTTTTTTTCTCTTGATTTTTCTGGTCAAGTGACTCTGCTAAGGAATGCTTGAATAAAGAGTGCCATCCTCTTCTAGTGAGCACCCAGGAATTTTCTCCAACTATAGTAGTTTTGCTTCTGTCACAGGACCTGTTGTAGGAAACTTACATTAGTCATCTCTTCTTTCTTTGAGAACGTCAAATGCTAGAAACTAAATCAGTAAAGGGATTCAGAAGTGGACCTAGCCACAGGTAAGGGGCATATATAATCCATCATTAGGTTATGAGGATCCTATCTTCCTCTATGCACCTTACTTCACAAGAACCTTTAGATCCACTAGAAATCAAGGGGCAGAGGGGTGGTGGAGATCTATCTGCTCTTTAGAACTTTACAAAAAGAACAAAATTCATCTGGTGTATTTGAATATAAATGACTAACTTGTCCTGGATCATGAACTCAAGCTCAGAAGCAAGTTAAGTTTTCCATCTTTCGAGATTGAGAGATTGCTTTGGTTTGCTGGAATATCACTTCTCATGGAGGAATAAAATGAAATGAAAATTCAGACTTGTTACAAATTCCTTTATTGTGATGATGAAGGCTAATTATTTTTCCTGTACCTTTCTAATTTTGCAAACCCATTGAATAAAGAGAATAGATCAAAGAACTTAAAGATAGTAGCTGTATAATCTGAAGTCAAATTATAAGAGTTCAGAATTTGCCATCAGCAGGTGTTTGGATACCCCATCCCATCTATTCTAAGAAACATCATCAGTCAGATCTTTAAGTATACTTCTGCAGTCTATATGTGTGTGTGTGTGTGTGTAATGTATGTGCATGTATGTATATATGTATGTGTGTATGTGTATACATACACACATACATCTACCCTGTGGTCAAGAACACTTCACTTTTCCAACCTTTACCCTTCAGCTTGATTGTAGAGATAATAAGACAATAAATGAAGGAATCTGATTTTCAAGCTAGATTCTACTTCAGAAGAAATGGATGTCATGGGCTACAGGTTCTAATGAAACTGCTTTCATTGTGACATCCTCTATTAACTGTGCCCTGTGTGATTTCATACTCTAGCACATGGTACTAGACCCAGAGCTTATTGAGACAAAAAAGAAACAAATCATTGCTCATAGAGTAAATGGAGGATGACTTTTGGTAACTTTGTACTACAAAGTTACAACAAATTCTTTGACCTCTTAGAAGCTTTTGATGACAAATTTTGCTCTAATCTGTATTACTTTGCAAGGAAATACAAAAGATCTTATGTGTTATGTTTTGATGATTTAATAAATACCATCATTATGAATTAGATGATGGTGTTGTGTTGCCAAAGAAGATTATGGTAAACTCTAGATTTCTAGCAGCCTTCAATTCCACTGTAACTGATCATAAAACACAGCACAGGAGATCAGATATTGTCTATTACAGAGTTCATAAGCACTATAGGCACAAGAACCCTAAGTTCAGGAACATCCTCAGAGGAGACTCTAAACTCTAAATTTCTCTATCCCAATTTTATGTAGGATTTTGAACAATGACATAGTGAGGGTTGAATTCTAAATATAATGTGGTTTAAGTATTAAATAGTTTACTGTTGCCTTGATTTGGAATGAAATACAATGCTTAGAAGATTAACACCTTATTTTCTAAGTGTCCTCTTTTTCTTTTCTTTTTTCTTTTTTGTCTGGAGAAGTCTGGGATAAGGATTCTGTGATATTCTACTACTGTTAATTTCTAATCGCGAGGAGTTCAGAGCAGGTTAAAGTCATAATAGTCTTTAGGAGGTAGGATTTTAGCATGACAGAAGAAAGATTTAAAATATTCTCTGTAGTTAAATCTTTACATTCTCAAGCCTAAAAGATTTCCTATGTGTTTTACATCTGGAAACATCCATCACTCCTGTTAGACCATAGAAAATTCTTTCACTTCCAAGTGACTGAAATTTGAGCTCTGCTTCCTAGGACTTGATGAAACATATTCTTGGTACCATAAGAGAGTCCATGTCTTGTTATGATCAGATTACCAAGAGCTCATCTCATTCTCCAGTCATGAAACTTTTTTGAAAGTAGGACTCAGTTTGAATATTGCCAGACTGACTTGATTGCAATGATTGGATTTCAGGGGCTGAGTTAGACACTATCTTATATTTGCATCATGAAATTAGTATAGTTTTTACAATCCCAGTTGCTTGTTGTGGAGTCTTATTGGTAACTAATATCACTGAGGTAACTATATATGAGTGAATGTCATTAATGTGGTTTGTTCCATCACCCTCTCACTTATGAATAACATGATCTTTGCAAGCCTCTGTAACAGTAATCTCTCATCATTGGCCGCAAACTTCTCATAGATCTTTTAAAAGAAACCCAGTCCAAAAATAGCTACTTCTGTTACACTGGGTAACTCATCTAAAGTCTTTACAAAACATATAGTGGTCACAGGCACTATTTGGGAACTCTGGAAGTAAGGATATTATTCACAGCATTCATGTATGCCTATCAGAATTATTAGGAATGTATATTTTAAACAAGACAGAACCTGGTTTCTGTTTTAATAAATGGCATCTTAATTTGATCTTAATTTTATCATAGGAAGATACTAAGGCCCAAAAAAGGCCTGTGGGTTCTGGAATGTGGATTGATATTTTCTAGTAAAAATCTTACAGTTGTGATAAAACTGCTCCAGTTTAACCCCTTTATAATGCTGTAGATCAGGTTCTTTGCAAATAAGAATAACCACAAGCTGCCATAGTTCTGCTAGCTATATAATTCTCCCTGTCAGTGATTTACTTAAATAGAGCCAGGAATCTGCATATGCCTTTACTTATTTCTGTTAATCTGGAAGAAAGTAACAACTGACAGCTGCTCTTAGTGCCTTCTTATTGGCCTCACTAAAGCTAATCATTCAGGCTTTGCACAGTATCTCTTGTCCTAGGCACTGAGCAGGTCCTCTGTCCTACTCCCTGGGATTCTAGTTTTCAGGGTCCCTTCTGAGAGAAAAATTGTCCAAGTGGAATGAGTTTTCATTTTCTTCTAGGAATCAGAATACCCTCAAGATACATTTGTAATCTCTTTTAAAAAAGATGTTTGTAATTTCTAAGATTAAACATCTAAATAAATCCTTCTACTTTATCCAAGTGTTCTTGAATACCTCTAGTATTCTATTAGCAATTTAATCTGTCGTGGCTTAGTCTTAAGTCTTGGTCTTAAGTCTGGACTTAATCTTTATGGCTTCCATATTTGTCTGCCATCATCCCAAGAACCTTGGAGACATTGACTCTTGTTCTATATTATGTTACTTCATAAGCTTAGTATTTAAGTCACTGTTTTGTTGACATATGGAAAGACTTAAATGAGCAGATGCGGAATAAAGTGAATAGAACAAGGAGAACAGCATATATAAATAACACTGTAAAAGTGAGCAACTTTGAAAGATTTGAGTTCTGAATAATGTGATGATACCAGCCATGATTCCAAGGACTGATGATGAAACAAGCTGCCCACCTTCTGAGAGAAGTGTTCCATGTATAGACTGAGACATGTATTTTTTGCATATGGTCAGCGCAGGAATTTGTTTTGATTCACTATACATACTTGTTATGGGGGTTTTTCCCTCACCTCCAACCTCTAATGGGGGTGAGATGGAGAGAACTAAGGACTTTGGAGGCCCATAATATAAATGAACTTGACCATTTTAAGAGTTTTCTAGGAACCCTCATATGGCAGTCTATGTTTATACATACATGTATAGATAAACCTATAACCCTCATACATATGTCTGTGTATCCATCCATCCATTTATCTCAGTCTTTGCTTTGAAAAAAAACAATTTTTACCTGAAGAGAAAAGCCATGACTCATTCCATTGTGACTACATTCAGACACTCTTAAGAAAAAGAGTCTATACAGAACAGGCCTGCACAACTTGCTTGCTGCTTACAACCCTTGGGTCACTTGCAGGACGTCAAAAATTTCCTCTACCTTCAAAGGATGTTTTCCTCAACATTTTTCAAGAGCCACCTGAAATCCTTTGACTTGCCACAAGTGGCCTGGCAGCCAGTCAGAAGAAAAAGTCATAAACAACCCAAGGACCGCGAGTTGTGTAGGCCTGACACAGACTAAAACTTGGCCACGGTTTTATAATATCTATTAACTTGCTACATGGAGTCTTTATGTATTCCAGTAATTATTTCTAGTGTATGTAACATGTACTATACCCATCTCAACCCCCCAACATCCCCCAAAATTTAGAGGTCCTCTGCATCACTAAATTGATGACATGTCCTCATTACCTTTTGAAAAAGTAAGATGCCTGTAGATAGATTTCTCCAAAGGTACTTAGACAAAGTTCAGTCATTATACTCATATCCACAAATGTCCTTATGCATTTGTAAAGCAACAGCATTGTTATTTTCATGTTACCAAAACAGCTTTTTCCTGTTCTTGCTTTCTGTTGAATTAAGCTACTTTCAGAAACTTAGACATGAGAGTTAGATTTTCATAGGCCAGTTTGTGGGGATTGTAGTTAGTAAGTAAATATGTTTAAAGTGTTTATTGGTCACTGTGTGCAGTCACCCAGAGTAGGCCTCTACAAGGTTATTAGCCTTTTGAGCTCTATACCTCAACATCCTCCAGAAATGAATAAATTAATGATAATCTTAGATGTGTTACTTTTAAGAGAATTATCTTTAAGGGCCCTGAAGTTCCTTTAAAGAGATTTTTTTCATGATAGATATAAAATGTATATCAAAATAGTTGAACTCTTGTACATATTGTGTGCAGAGACAGTGATTTATGTTGCCTTTTCAAGTTTCTCTCAAAGGTTTAATGTACTTTGAATTGCTTGTATTTATGTTAAACTCCATGGACTAATCTTTGATATTTCAGAATTTGTCTACAAGTCTCCCAAAGAATTGTGAGATCTAGATTTTTCCTTCACTTTAACTTAAGTAGGATTTAGTGTGTTTTTTTTCTCATTTAATTATGATAATTCCTTGAACTATAATTGGCACAATTATCTGGACATTCAAGGCAGCTTTTAAAAAATATCAGTGTGCACAGAGTTGCCTGACTCATTCAGTTGGTTTGCAAGTTTAACATTATCCTCTATTCAAGTAATAACATTATCTTAAATTGTTAGATTACTGATAAATAGCTTTGTTTACTTACTAAGAAAAGGAAATAGAAATTTAGAGGGAAAACGTTCACTAGAAAGAAAATTGTTTTGAGCTTATGAAATCTTACTTATCACTGTAATTCTGTCTGTTTTACTCATATTGTACAAGGCATTTTGGAAGAAGTGCAACTCTTTTTTGGCCACTTCATTAGTGTACTAAATGGCACCCATAACATTTGTTATATGGTACTTTAGTGTGACATGAACTTGGTAATGTATTTTCCAAGCAGCTTAATTCGTCTAGGGCAGCCTATATGAAACTATAAATAAAGAATTTGAACTGATGATTTTTCTAAATCCAGATTAGATATTCAATGATTTTTCAGCCTGACTATAGTAAAATGATATAATTATAATAATAGTGGTAAAATGAATTAAATTAGAAGTTCTATTAACAAATTTGAAATTATAGTCATCTTTGTAGATAAAAGTTAAAAGATATTAGTAGTATTATAATAGACATTTTAATATCTTCCATAAAGTGAAACACCATCTCCTCCAGATAACTTAATCTCCTGTTTCAGTTCTTTAATGTTTATTGTTCTATGATTTAGGTCTAGCCAGTAGTTATTTATACAGATACTTTTGTTTCATTAAGATAATATATGTCATATCTACTTTTCCAGATTCATTATATCTATCATTGATCTAATTATCTGACTAAAAGAGGGTTATGAATTAATTTTAATACTTTACTCCTTGTAACTAATGGATTGGTCATTGTTCAGCACAAATATTTTTGCCACTTTTCCAGATGTACTAAGAATTTTTAACAGTTCAAAATATCCTTCTGTGGAATTTCCATTCCAGTGATGAATCCTGAGGCCTTGTTCTTGGTTCTTGTCTGTCATGAACAGGGATGCTATTTTATATTTTGCTATTTGTTTATTTGTTTGGTTTTTTCTATTTGCTGAACTTTATAATACGGCATTCCTTTTACCTTCTTTATTTCTACCTACTATTCTTAATACATCTATCCCTGGTAAAAATAGCATCTAGTTTCCGTAGAATATATATTGCAGGTATGATTCTTTGTCCAACATTTAACACTCATCTTTTGTTTTCATTATCAACATCTATCACTTAAAGGGGCCTATAAATGATAAAGTTTTGGGGATTCATAAAGCTTCCCAGTATATGTATGTGACCTTAAAACATCTGGATTTTGAGCTCTGCTTTCTTATTTGCAGAGGTGTTGATGTATTTATGCTCTACATCTATGAAAAGAATGATTTTAGTTTTATCAAATAGGATGTGTTAAAATTTATTCCAACTTCTTAGTATTACAGTAAATCCCAAGATAATAATTTCTACATTCTACTTAGTCTATATGGTGTCTTATTTGAATGTATTATTTAAATTGAATCATATCAGGTCACAGCTGGTCATTTCAACTAACCAATTTTTTATGCATTCCTATAGTTATTGGTGGAATTTATTCATGCTGACACTTGTCTGTATGTGATATATTATTACATAGTCATTAGAAAATGCAACAATTTTTTCGCACTGTGACTTTATTCACTTTTATCCAATAAGATATGTAATTTTATAGATTTTTAAGTTTGCTTTACTGATGCTGTTCAGTTAAATTCATAAGTTTAATGGTATTTTGGATTTTAATAGTTCCCAACAAGAGTTTTGTATCAGTTCTCTTCTTTTAGGACTTAAGAAGTTCACTGTGCTTTCCTAAATCTTCTAAGATTCCAAATGATTAATTATCCTAAGTTGGTAAGCACAGTAAATGGTTTACTTTTGTAGGTATGTATCCTAATTATATTTAGGTCATAAAATATGATGTCTTGTGTTGTTTAGGGGGTTACTGTAAATAATCTATAAATTATAACTTAGTTGAGAGAACTGTCATTGTAATATGCCAATATTATTTTCTGCTATTAATAATTTGGGCTTTCCCTTTTTCTTAACTATTAGCAGTGTATGTCATATTAAATGATAAAGTACGTAATTTAGAAGTTTATCTTTATAGTATCCATCTTGCTATGCCTTAATTTTGGTATAGAAAAAGCTTTGTTATATTGGTAACAAAGTTAATAAGATTATGATAAAAGTTTTGCCCGATCACTTATCAGACTTAATGATGTTAACTGTTAGAAAAAAAAAACCTTTGAGCATTAACTTGTTAATAGTTTTATCAACCTCTTAGTAGCTTATGTAGTATATTACAGAGTTGACTGTAGTTTGTTAAGCAGATATTTCGAGAATATTATACCATTGTGTTCCCTTCAAGAATACTTATACCATATTGCCCTTTTGTGTTAGAGAGGTTTCCAGTGTTGCTATTGGAGGTCATTCTTTTCCATTGACACATGCACATTTCTTTTCTTGTAATCCACAGCAAAATTCAGTTACACAGTATGGGAGAAGTAAAGTACTTGCTCCTAAAGTCAAGAACTTGCATCTAAAGTGAAGTATTTAGCCAACATGTTAACATGAGGCCATTGCCTGTAACAGTCTAAAATCCATACTATGGTTTGGAGTCAACTAAGCAGCAGATCAAGTGGGCCCTTCCCGCCCCCCCCGCAACAACCCTTTTTTTTCCTAATTAAATATACACACATACACTGTGTCCTAGGTGATAGGATCTATTTGGGTTAATGACTGTCACAAAACCCTATATTTTTGGATTTAGTATACAAACTCAAGTAATATTATAGCTAAAGAATGTTGATTAGTTGGTTGTTGTCCTTCCTTTTCAAAGAGGACCAAAATGACATCACTATGATAAAGTGAAATTTCAATGCGTATGACTGTGACTGATCAGACCAATATGAGCTCAGAATGCTCTACCACAGTCTGGACACAAATAGTCCATGTGAATATTTGGGGTGGATACTCCAAATTTAATCATCATTTATTTTGTGACGTGTCAATTCTGCTTTGCTCATAGAACACAGCACTCTTTCTGATGTGGGCACGACATGCTGAGCAGTCCTGTGCCAGTGTCTTCCATGTTGCACAGTCAAACCCAAAGTTCTTGAGAGAGACCTTGAGAATGTGCTTTTATCATTTCTTTTGAACACCATGTGATTGCCTGCCGCAGGCGAGTTCTCCATAAAATAGTCTTTGGCAAGCATACATTTTGCATTCAAACAACATGTCAAGCCCAGCAGAGTTGCACTCTCTGAAGCATAGTTTGAATGCTTGGCAGTTCAGCTTGAGCAAGGACTTCAGTTTCTGCTACCTTATCCTGCCAGATGATCCTCGGAATCTTCCTTAGACAGTTCAAATGGAAGCAGTTCAGTTTCCTGACATGGCACTGGTAGACTGTCCATGTTTTGCAGGCATACAACAATGAGGTCAGCACAATGGCTCTGTAGACCTTCAGTTTGCTGGTCAGTCTAATACCTCTTCTCTCTTAAGCTTTTCTTCGGAGCTTCCCAAACACTGAGCTAGCTCTGGCAATGTGTGTATCAACCTCATTGTCAGTGTGTACATCCCTGGAAAGTATACTACCAAGGTGAGTGAACTTATCCACAGCATTCAAAACTACTCCATTTGTTGTAATCAATGGTTCCACATATGGATGGTGTGGTGGTGGCTGATGGAGCACCTGTGTTTCCTTGGTGTTCATTTTTAGGCCAAAATTAGCACAAGCAGCAGAGAATTGATCTGTACTTTGTTGCATCTCAGGTTCAGAGGCTGCACTGAGTGCACAATCATCTGCAAACAGAAAATCATGCACCAACACTCCCTCCATTTTGGTCTTGGATTGTAGCCTTTTCAAATTGAAGAACTTGCCATCAGTACAGTAGTTGACCTTGATGCCATGTTCATCCTCATTGAAAGCATATGACATCATGGCTGAAAACATCATGCTAAAAAGCATGGGAGCAAGCACATAGCCCGGTTTGGTCCATTGGTGACTGGGAAGGCACAAGAGCGTTGTCCACTATCCAGAACCTGGGCAAACATGCCATCATGAAATTGACGTACAATACTGATGAACTTCTCTGGGCAACCAAATTTTGACATAATTTTCCATAAGCCATCACAACTGACAATGTCAAAGGCTTTGGTCAGATTTACAAATGTCAAGTACAGACCTCTGTTCTGTGGGGTGTAGGGTGTATTCAGGGAGGACCTGTACCTTTGGTGTGATGGCTTCTGAGCCCTTTTCAGGGCTCTTTCCACCTTTGATGTCCACCTTTTCCACCCATCTCTCACCTGTGGCTCCAAGAAGCTGCAGCATGCACAGCGTCCATACCCCGGTAAACCATTTCAGCAGACAGGGCAAACCAGGTAGAGGGTAACCAAAGGGTCTCTTCCTGTGTTATAAAAGCAGCGAGTGATTAAGCACTCTTGTCAGTATGAGCAGTGGGATACATATATACTGATTCACAAAACTTTCTTCTCCTTCCCTAAGAGAGAAATTCATGACTATCCACTATACAACTGCCTGCCCCAATTCATTGCCAATATCCTTGATTGCCAGTATCCCTATATTTTACTGTACCTCTCTGTCTATCCCAGGTTTAATATTTAATCATAATGGTGTGGTTTTTGGTGGATCAGTGATTTTACCAGTATGGGTACTTCTTACCAATCGAAATCATAATGCCACTATGCATTTTCATTTTATGTGCTTTACATATAAATATATATGTATGGTTATATATATATTTGGTTATAAACTTTCCATAGAAGATCTACTTGATATTGCAGAGGTCTTTCATTTTTTTTTTTTTACTCTTTCAGGGATATTAATGTTGATGTTAAACATCCATGCTATCCACGTGTTATTTTATTTTTACTGAATTACCTTTTCTAGTTGTAAATACCCTAGAACAGGGTCTTTTATTTTATATCTTGCATGCAAATTTTATTGACTTACATGCTGGTCCATCATACATATGTCTTTCGTCTCCCCTTTTGCCTTATTTCCATTTGAACTTTTCTGAAATTCTGGTATTCCATGTGTCATGGCATAGTAGAGTCACAAGGAAATGATTTGTATTAAAAAGATGGGCTTTAACAATAGTAAGCAATTTGAAATCCTTGAAAACTAGTGATCTCCTAAATTCTGGGCTGAGATCATTGTCCATTTGTGTACAATATCTGAGAAGGTAAGGTATTGGTGTACAAATTCTGTGGGCTTATTCTCTAACTGTAGTTTACACAGTGTGCATTTTTCATGTACTTTAGCTTAACCAAGTAGATGTCACAGAGTAATTTGGAAGTGTTGTGGGCTTGGCTTATTATTGCATTGTTACCTGAGTAGAAACATTTTGATCACCTTGCCATCAATAAAACCATTAATATTTTGTTTGAAGTTTGCACAGGACATTTTCTATTATGCTACAAAGCGTACATATTTAACACTTGAAGCACATGAAAAGCTGTATAGTCGAATAGTTAGTTTTGCAGTTATGTTTGTATGATTTTGATTTAATTGGAGACGTCTTATCTCTGGATAACTTTAGAAGAGGAGCCATTTTACTCTCCTGAATCAAATGCTTCTTTCATATCAGTCAACAGCTAACTAACATAGTGGATAGATTATTGAATTTGGAGAGCTAGCAGCACTTTCTAGCTGTGTGACTCCTGAACAGGCACTGAAATTCTCTGTGCCTCAAATTCTTCTATAAATTGAGGGAATTGAACTCAATGATCCCTAAGCTCTAAGTGTATAATTCTGTGAATAAAAACAAAGTTTGATCTCATATTCACATTTTTCAGTTGTGCAACTATGAAGGTGTGGTATGCTGGTATGCTATATAAAATTAGTAGCGACTTCTCTTCTACGTTTTCTTCAAGGATAACCATGATGTGTTCTTAGATGATTCTTAGAAAGATTTTAGCTCTTGATGACATCTTGGTCCATTCCTTCCACCCGTTTTGGAAAAACAGTATCTAAAATCTTTTAAATTCTTTTGGAACCTTCTTTTTAAGATAGTTTGATAATCAGTTCATTATTACCTTTAAGATTATCTTGCAGGTTCAGCTAGATGATATAGATAGAGTACTAGATGTGGAGTTAGGACGTCCGTCCTAACTTCAAATTCAGCATCAGACACTTAAGCACTGTGTGACCCTGAGCAAATCACTTATCCCCAATCATCCCCTCCACCTTCCCCCTCCCCAAAACAAAGATTATGTTGCTGACTTCTGGTCATATGATCAGTAAGACAGAGGACTAGACATTATCTCTGCTTCTAATGTGCTCACTTTCCACCACTTCTATCACCATTAACCACTCTCAAATAGTATGGCAAGCTGATCATAAGTTTGCAATAAATTTTCAGTCTATCCCACTAAAACCTTCTAGCACTATGGAAAACCAAAAGGCAAAAGCTTGCCCAGACTGGAACAGCAACATGGCAGTGTTAGGTACTGCAACAGAGATCATCCAGACAACTGAGCAATAGGAAATGTTTATGCCTGTATTGCATTTCACTAGGCCTGAAGGAAAGAGCATCCATTGGGAACAAGTTCTGTCTCCTTGTTACTTAGGGTGAAAAGCAAAGCAAATGCAACCTAAATTACCCAGTATGGGAGAAAGCTGATATGCGTTGAGTTCCAGCTTCCAGGTGAATTGCCTTCATAGAGAAAAGAAGTTAAAAGTGAGTAATAGGGGAATGAATATAAAGCCTAAAATAAGACTGAAATCACCAAAGACCTCATTTAAAACTCAGTTAAATAATTTGAACATAAGCAGATGAACCAACAGAGAAGATATAAGTAACAGAAAGTTTATATCCATGTTGGGTAAAAGAATTCTGACATCTGTGAATAAATATTGCAAGAAATGAAAATGAATCATCTGATGAGACAGAGGATTCTGTGTAGTGAGTCTTAATGCAACCATAGCAGTATATTTCTGAATGGTTTGAAAGAAGTAATAAGAACGGTAAAAGCAGAATTTTTGATCTGTACAGCAGAAATAATGGGGCAGAATAGAAAGACTTTAATCCACTGTGACAAATCTCACCAAAGAAACAAAGGAAAATAACTGATTGTCTTCCATTCTGTGTATTTGCATTCTCAGTCTGAAGGAAAAAAAAACATTAAAAGAAAATATGGTCTTTATACAAGCCAAATGTATTGATCTCAGTATGAATAATAAAGAACTTAAATTAAGAACTTAAAAACTATAGATCTTCAAGGAGACTACAAGTCAAAACAATATGAAATATGAAAAACTACCCAATTTCTAAACTAAACCAGTAGCAACTGAAAGAATTCACAGATCGCCTCGAGAAAAGTGGAGTAAAGACCTATGCTGCAAACTCCCAAACATACAATGGTTACATTGAACAATTTCAGAGACAAAATTCAGCAAGCAACCAAGCAAATCTTTGACTATAAAGGAAAAAAATTCATATAACACAATACTGTTTTGCTTTATGAGAAGCCGTAGGAGAAGGACTTAATGTGTTTTGAAAAAGATCAAGATATAACTCAAGGTGACATATTCTGCAAACTTCATCCTAATTATAATGAAAAAGATGGACTGAAAAACAGCATTTGAAACATTTTTGAAAGGAAATCAGACCAAAACAATTTACTTCTTAAGACACTCCAGACCATAGAAATAATAAAGCAAATACAGCAACCAAGGAAAACAACAAAATAACTACAAAAAGACCATTAAGATATTTATTTCTAAGTACACAAAGGGAGAAGGATGAAAGGAGAAATAAAATTAAATGATGGTGTAGAAACAGGCCTTGAAACATCAGGGACTAAAATATCAGCACCCCTAGAACCAATTTTTTTTTTAATGTGAGGATAAATTATAAAATGAGGGGTTGCATAAAAGGTGGGAGGGAAAGAAAAGATTGTAATGTAGCATCATCAGGTAACTCCTATAATCTTTCAGGTAGAAGAGAGCTTACAAGAGAATGGGCAAGAAGACAAAGGGAGGGATTGAAATGGGGAAGAAAAGGGGAAAATCTTTTTAAGTGGTGGAAAAGGGTCCCACTCATAAATGTGTTCCAGTGGGGGATGAGAAAATCCAGAAGGAGACATGGGAACTTTACAAAGGGTAAGTCTAACAATGATAAACACAAGGGAAAATATAGAACTAAACAAATTGCTGAAGAAGTGAGTGAAAAGACTTATGGAGACTTGCGAATAAGAGTGCAAATGAACACATTTCTCACCACTAAAAAGGTTAAAGAGCAAGTTCTAAAAACAGTAATCATGAAAAAATTACGATGAGAACAAAAAATATTTCTGGGATGTAATGCATATATATTAATATATTTTAAGATCGTATCACTGTACACATGAACAAAATAAGAGGATTCATGAACTTAATACACATAAAAATCAGGGTAGCAAACAATCAGGAGAAATAAACTGGAAACTCAAAATCACTAGAAATGTAAATGAAAAATAAAAACTAGTTCTTTTGAAAATATAATGATAAACTTTTAGCTAATATTTAAAAAGGAGGCAGTAAAATCAAAATAGAAAAGGAACAAGGTGAAATAATTATTAATACCTATGCAGTTATATGTACACTTAAATTAGAATGCAAGGGAAATAGAGGAGTAACTTTTAAAATATAAAATTCCAAACTAACAGAAGACCAAGTTGAGGTCTTATGTAACCCAGCATCAGAAAAGCAGTAACTACTAAAGGAAAAAGTCTTCTGTTTCTGATAGAATAATAAGAAAATTCTGTGAAACTTTTAAAAAACAATTAGTACTATGTTACATAAATAATTCTTAAAAGTTGAAAAAGAAAGCATCCTAGCAGATTATTTTTATGAGACAAATATCCTAATACTTCAAGCAGGGCAAGATAAAGCACAGAAGAATTATAGAACATAACATTAATGAGTATCAATTAAGATAATATGCAATTGATATGTTAGAACTTTTTCTCAATAAATATAAGAGTAAAGCAAAGATGTTCTATTCTCACTATTTTCAAATAGTGTTGGAAATGCTAGAAATAAACCAAGAAATAGAAATTAAAGAGAAGCATCCATGCTGATGATTTACTTAGAAAATTTCAGAGAATCAGCAAAGATTAAGACTACCTTCAGCAAAATTACACACTATAAAATAAACCCCCAAATCAATAGCATTTCTATATACTAATAACAAACTGTAAGGGGCAGTAATTGAGAGGGTAATCCCATTCCACATAACTACAAAAAGCATAAAATACCTTGGGTGTCAGTCATCAAAGCAGACAAAATATTTGTATAAGTTCAATTATAAAGTTCAAAGAAGTAAAGAACTTAAATAGCTACAGCTCGTTGATGGACTCTGCCAACATAATAAAAATGACAATACTACCAAAGTTAATTTATATGCTAATGTGCCAGTCAAATTATCAAGGATGTATTTTATAAAGAACTAAACAGCAAAATTCATTTGGAAAAATGAATATCTAGAATATCAAGGGAAATAAGGAAAAATGATAGGGAAAGAGGGAGAACAGTTCCTCTAGACCTTAAATTCTAAGTACCATTAGTACTTACATCAATGGAACAGACTAGACAAAAGGTAGTCAAAAACAATGGAATTCAGTAACTCCTAGTTTTTAATAGACCAGAAACATGAATTAGGGAATAATTCTGTCCTTGATAAAAATGTTTGGGAAAACTGGAAATTGTTCTGATGGAAAATTAGGCTTAGACTAATAATATACTGTATTCTACAATATGTTCTCAATGGATATGTCTTTAATATTTATGCCCTCCCCACCTCCCCCAAAAGAGATAGATTGTATGTCCTAAAGCTGAGATTAGATATACTGTTAACCAAACAAGGGGTTGAGGCAATTTTTAAAAAATCAAATGTACAACATTACGTAATATTGAAAATATTCTGCTCAATAGGAAAGTATATGTCAAACCTATACAAAATTGTATGTATGCTGTCATGGGGAGGGAGGGGGGTAGGGGGGGTAGGTGTGGGGGTATAAAAATCTTAATTTTAAGGAAGTGATTGTAGAACATTTATAAATAAATAAAATAAAAATTAAAAAAAATATTCTATACATATGAAGTTAATGCAGCTAGGATAAAAAAGGAAAATGGTCAAATGGAACAAAAATATTTCTATCAGATTTCTGTAAAGGTTAATTTAGGACATGTAAACAATTAACATTTAAACAGTGTAACCAAAAACCATTCTCCACTAGATACGGTCAAATAATACAAACAGTTTGCAGGATTAATAGGGAAAATAGACACTGATGATGGCATCGTTGCTGGAGGTGTGAATCAATGTAACATGGAAAGCAGTTTGAAGTTATGTAAGTAGCTGATGAAAATGTTTACACAAGTTCATCTAGAGAATCTGATACCAGACCTATACCATAAGGACAGTGATAAAAAAGTTCCTTATATGTCAGAATATTTATAGCAATGCTTTTTGTGATAATAAAGAATTGGAAACAAAGTGGATACCTATGGATTGGGAAATAGCTAAGCAAATCATGGCTCATAAAAGTAGGAAAATAATATTGCTGTAAGAAAAGATAAATGTGATGAATACAAAGAAGTATGGAAAGTCTTAGATGAACTGATACAAAGTAAAACAACCTGAGTTGAGAAAACATACACAGTAATGTAACAATGTAATCATGAAGAACTACACATGCAAATGTTGGAAAATGGTGAACCAAACATGACTTGAAATAAGAATTGTAAGACGACAATTCTCCACCCTCTTGCCCATCCTTAGTGGTTTGCTGGAAGCAGCTCCTCCTGGCTCCTTAGAACTAATTTGTTAAGTTTTCAGTAATTTTGCATTTTGCAAAATTTGTTAAAAATACACACGTGTATGTATACACAGTTTCTATATGATAGAAATACAATGTAATGGTTTTACTATTGCACATTTCTTTCTCTCTTCAAATTCAATGACATCAGTAATGTTGGTAGGTTGAAATCAGCTGTGGTGGAAGCATTTACACCAAGAAAATTGGTAAACACTACAAATCAGGGCTTGATTTATTGTTTCGTTGATTGTCTAGAATTAAAAAATAATGGAAAAAATGTTAATATTGCAGATTAAACTTGAAAGGGTGTCATGTTGGTTGCCATTACGTTTTGAATATCACAAAAAATCGTAGAAATAGTCTTTCAGTTTTTGAAAACTATGGTCTCATTCAGCAAAAAAGTTTTGCTTACATCCTTAATGGACAAGCAAAGCTTTGACATATATCGTTGTTTTACTGTCTTAGTCATTAACATTAATAAAAATATCAGCCACCATTCCCATCAGAACTACATTTTTTTGTACAGTGAAGTGAGTGACTTCTTTGCTGAATGGGATATTTAGCGTTTATTTGTAGTCTGATTTTGTGATTGTTGTTGGCTATAGAATATAAAAACCAGTAGTAGGCTTGTAAGAATTAGCATGTCACACTGAAGTTATAGGTACAAATTAAAAAACAAGTATCTCAACTGAAAATTCTAAAATTCCACAAAGAAATCATTAAAAGAAATTTTTACATTATCTTTCAAGTAGTATTACGAATTTTGCTAATATAAAAAAGTTAATTTTCAAATTTTAATTGTGAAACAGCCAAATGACAATCCAGTGTTTCTTTTTAACATAAAGATGAAAATATAGGAATGAACATCATTGTGGAGCATTGAAGCTAAAGGAATGAAATTTAAGAATCTGGAATGGAATTGGAATGATCAGTCTTTAAAAAAAAAAACAACATTATGGTCATCCTTGGAAGAAATAGATAATCTTGCACGTTTGGATTGGTGGAATGAAAAATAAGCATTTATAGAACAATACAAATGACTTAAATTAAAAAAAAAACATAAATTGAGATGTCAGGATTGTTTGCAATTCTTCATTTTGGAGTGGCAGCAGAAAGGCATGTCCATGACTCCAAGGAATGGAACTCATGTTTATTTTATAACCTGAAATGTCAGTAGTAAAACCACTAAAATGAGCTCTGTGAAGAAAAAAAACAAGAAAAGTTAGGATGTTTTCCAAGCCCATAATAAATTTCAGGATTTCTTAAAGAATCAGCTATTGACTCAGTTTATGGTTAAGTGCAGAAGCTCAATAATAAAAGTATGAAAAGTTTTCAATAACTATTTACAGTTTGATGATGTAATAGGCCTGCTATTGAGAGATCATTAGAATTACAAGAGAAAGTTGAAGCACATATGGCAATTGTTTTATAATAGAGTGCAACATGAATAGTCAAACTTACTGTAAAAGAAATGAAAATACTTAAGAATATTATACAAGAGAATGCCCAGGTGTTTATCGTAATTAATGAAAACATCTAATTTTGAAGACTAGTCCTTCAATGATTTATTTTCTAGTATATAATTCAATTAACTCATGTAGTTGTAAGATGCCATTCTTTAAAAGAATGTCAACTACGCAGAGTACATTTTCTGTACATTACCATCTACTTGAAATGACTGTGGCTTTATTAATGAGTGTTTTATAGCAAACAATTGAATTTTGTGAGGAAAGTCTGAAGTAGATCTGAAGTTGTTAGAAAATCATCACCTTAAATTAGTTGCAGTTATCACTTGTAAATTTAATATCTGAATAAATTAGTCATTTAAACAAATTATTTAATATTTCTGGATGAAATTCATTATACTTATCACCAATCTGATAAAAATCCACCTGAGCTAGAAATTATAGCTAAAGAACTTGAAATTGAAATTGTTAAAATTGATTGAATGTTGGGACCAAGTTGTAGAGCTGTTACTGCTGTAAGATATGTATATCCTTCATTAACTGTACATTTTTCATTGTACATTGACATTTTTGAAAAATTTTCATTACTTTCAACTACATTACCCTCAAGATCACTTAAATCCCAAAGTCTAAAAACTTTATTTTGAACTTTTGAAGATTTGCATTAGAAGCATGAATCCCAAGTTGAAGGTTAACTAAGTCAGATATTTAAAAATATACCATTTAATTAAAAATAATAATTTTAAAGTCCTTAGAATGTTAATTGGAAAACATAATTTAACACATCACCTTAATGTCTTTTATCAGATAGAAACAAAGATGAAAGCATTTTAAATTACTTTGATTCATTAGAATTATCATACTTGGCCTTATGAAGAACCATTATGGATAGCTGATAAGAAATTGTTATCATTGAAGTGAAATTTTAAAACATGAAATTAATTTGAAAATTTTGGGAGTTTCATATGTAATAATGTAGTCAGTATTCCAGTCCGTGTGGCTATACAAAAGGTAGTAAGATAGTATACTCAGTAATGTTAAAACTGAAAGGTTTCGTTTTAATGAATATAATTTTTGTGGGTGTGAATAATAGTTTAACAATAGATAAAGTCAAATTTAATGATGGATTTATTGGGATAAAAAGGTTTAGTTATTGGAATGCAGCTTCATTTGTCAAATCATAAGTTGCAACCATATATTGGCTCCAGATAACAAAAGTTTGAGAAAAATCAATTTCAAATTCAATTGGCTGTATGGAATTTATCTCAAAGAGTACTGTATATTTTATTATTTGTAAATAGTGTACTATACATCCTTTATATAAGTAAAATTTATAATAAATTTATGTATATATGTAGATGTATACATCTCATGGCAGTGGGGCAACCTGATTGTTAAACATTTTCAGACACACTATATTGTACCCTGCTCTCACCTTTGCAGATGTGCGAGGACTACCATGTTATACATTACTTATGTTTTCAGACTTTTTTGATATAGTAATCAGTTATGCTGTTGCCTTTTTTTTCTTTTTAAAAGAAATTACTGTCATGTATGATGGCTTTTCTGGGAGGGGCAAGGGGAAATTATAGTGACGGTAAAAGACATCAGTAGAAACTTACTTTAAAAAAAAATATTGCCTCCAGAATCTTTTGATTTTGGTCAACTTTAGTCACTGTTCCTGCCTGGTTTCATCTTTGTAAATGTCATTGTCACTTCACATGTAGCTCACTTGATTCAGTGATAGTACTCTCTAAATATAATAATTCTATTATTAATGTTGGTGAGAGTGATTGATCATAACATTGTCAGCAAACCTGTTCCACTTCCCATATGTTTGCTGTTTTCTTCTGGTATCAGTTACAAATGTTCTTATATATTCTGGTGAACTAGATCTCATGAAGCATATATAGGTTCACCTTCTGTATGTATTTTCAGGATTTTTTTGGTGAGATAATGTTGCTCATAGGTTTTTTTGTTTTGTTTTGTTTTAATCCTCTTCTGTAATGTTTTTTAAAATGTATTTATTCCCTAACAGGTAACAACCTGGCCTGATGTGTTTCTCCAGTTGATAAGTAGATTATATTTTATAGGCTGAGAGTTTCTTGGCTTTTTTGGTTTCCTTTTTATGGCAGCTGTTTTACATAATGAAACCTCTTGGAAATGGTAGTAGACAAGAATAAAGGCACAAACTATTTCCTATTTTCTGCAACTAAAGTTTATTCAGAAAAGCTGATTTAGTGCTGCTCAAATTGTTTTTAGTGTCTTAGTATCTTACCTGCTGGTTTGTTATTTATTTGGATGTTTTTTTAACCAGCAACCAGCAAGTGATCTCAGTGTATACAGATAACTAGTTTTAGAATGAGTGCTTTGTCTAACCACTTGATTTTTTATGTTTTAAGATATAAGTTTCTTTTTCTTCTCTTCTGAACACATAATAGCTTAAGAGTGTCCAAAGGAGAGCAACTTACAGTAGTGAAGATCCTCATGTGAGGATCAGCTGAAGGAATTGGGGATTATTTACTTGGAGAAAAGAAGACTCAGGAGTGACATGAAAGTCATGTATTTGATAGGTTATCATTAGAAAGTGAGTTTAGACTTACTCAGTTTGGCTCCAGAAGACAGGAGGAAGGCAGTGAGTAGAAGATGTAAAGAAGTAAAATTTGTCTTATTGTTAAGAAAGTTTTTCTTATACTTAAAGGAATCCAAAAAGGGGAACAGATTTTTTTCAGGAGGTAGTGGTTTCCTCTTCACAAGGTCTTTAAACAGAGGCTAAATAACTTTGTTGGATATGTAGTATAGAACATTCTTTTCTACTTAAGAGTTAGAATATATGGCTTGAATTTCCTTTTAACTTTGAATTTCTATAATTCATTTTTCTATGAAGATATTTAGTGCTTCAAATAACTCTTTTCTTGATGAAAATATTAATCATATACAGGCATGGGTCTTTTCAGTAGTTTGCATGTCTTTGCTTTCTTTAATTTCTTCTGATACACATTTTCTAGCATAGTATTCTCCATCTTTCTTGTGCCTAAACTATATCACTTTATTCTGTGGTGTTATTCTTTACATCCCTTGATTCTACTATCTAGACTACAAGAAGCCTTTTTCATCAAAGTGTATGTTGGCTTTAGTTTTGTGGAACTTCTCAAGTTCTTTTAAAACTTCTGCTACTTGAGCCTCTAATGAGTACTCACATGTAAACTGTGAAGTAATATAGGCCCTCTTGTATTTACTCAACATTATTGTAAGCGGTATAAGGCAGGATGATCAGGTATTCTGTGAAATAAAAATTTTCTTTTCTAGGTGAGTAGTGCGCTTAATAAGAAAAACTGTTTACAGTGGCATGATGTATAACTTTTCATTGAACTTTGTTGAATTGTCCCTGTGAGGTGGTGTGTGCTATATTTGCTACTTTACCCACTTTACAGCTGAGGAAACTGAGACAACTGAGAGATTAAATGACTTGCCCATGATCATACAACTTATAAATTGCCCTAGGCAAGATTCAAGCACAGCATTTTATCCACTACAATAGGTTGTTGATTCCAATTAGATAGTTTTTATATCATCTACAAATATTTACTGTTGGATATCTTAATGTTTTTCTTTTTCTATTGATCAGCAAGATAATATGCTATTATAGAAGAATTGAATCATTTCCATGTTGACAATCTCACTGTAAATGAAACTGGAGGACATGAAGAAGTCACCGATAAATGGAAGGAATGACTCAAAGGTTCTTGTAAAAGCAATAAAAAATGGTATACTGTAGGAAAAAAATGGCCTACTATGTCAAATATCCTAAGGCTTTAGATGTCAATGACATTTTATACGAGACTTTTAGCTTCTACAGCGTACCTTAGCGTATTTTTATATCGACTATAGTTTTATCACTTTGAGATAGCCTTCTTCTCTGTATAACTAGTCGAGCTATACTTCACCCTTAATCTCTAGCCCTACTAACTGTGAACAAACAACAATTCAGACCCCTAAGCACTGTCTCTGAAATTACATTTTATACAACCAAGACAACTGTATCATCTTGGCCATGGCAGAATGTCATTTAAAGATTATATTCTTGGGAGGTGGAGCCAAGATGGTGGAGTAGAAAGATGAACCTGTAGAAGCTCCCATAAAAAATAGCCCATATAGCCCATAAAATACTGTTAAAAATGATACTAAACAAGTTCTAGAGCAGCAAAAGCCAAAAAATGGCAGAATGAAAGAGATTTCCAGCCTAGACAGCCTGGAAGGCTGACAGGAAAGCTCTATGGCACTAGGCATGGAGCGGAGCGCAGCCCAGTGTGGGCCACGTAGTGTAGCAGGGACAGGACTTGGAGTAGGCTTCACGGAGCCACCAGCAGCAGCAGTTCCTAGATTGCTCAACCCGTAAACACCACAGACAGCTTCAAAGGTCAGTGAGAAACCTCCTTCACCTAGGAAAAGTAAGGTAGTCTGGACCTCCACCAGCAGCCATTGCAGAGGTAGCATCCAGTTTTGGAGCCTTCCACCTAAAGCCCCAGGGGGAATTGAGCAGCTGATCTGAATTTCAACCCTGAGCACAACCCTGGTGCTGGGGTGGTGGAGCTGGAGGCTATTGTGGAGAAAGAATTCTACTTTCAGATTCTGGACAGAAAAGATTTTGGCTGCCCCTAGACCAGTGTGCAGGCCAGGAGAGGAATAAATTCCCCTACCTTGATTGTGTCACCTTGGAGGAAACTAAGAACTTACAGGTCCCCAGAGTATACCCTCCTCTTGACAAAGGACTCAAAAGACAAATAACTGGCTGGGAAAATGGCCAAAAAAGGGGAAAAAATTAAGAATATAGAAGGTTACCTTCTTGGTGAACAGGTATTTTCTTCCATCATTTCAAATGAGGAATCACCTACCCAGCAAAACTGAGTGTAGAAGTAATGGTCATGCAGTGAAATAGAGGACTTGCAGGCATTCTTGATGAAAAGGCCAAAACTGAATAGAAAATCTGACTTTCAAACACAAGAGTCAAGAGAAGCATGAAAAGGTAAACAGGAAAGAGAAATCATAAGGGACTTTCTAAAGTTGAACTGTTTACATTCCTACATGGAAAGTTAATATTTGTAATTCTTGAGACTTTTCTCAGTATTTGGGTAGTTGGAGGGATTACACACACACACAGCACAGGGTGAGTTGAATAAGAAGGGATGATATCTAGAAAAATAAAATTAAGGAGTGAGGAATATATTGGGAGGAGAAAGGGAGAAATGGCATGAGGCTAATTATAAAAGAGGCAAGAAAAAGTTTTTTCAATGGAGGAAAAAAAGAGGTGAGAGGGAAAAAGTGAAACTCATTCTCTTCATATTTGGTTTAAGGAAGGAATAACATACTCAGTTTGGTATGAAGATCCGTCTTGCACTACAGGAAAGTAGGGGAGGAGACAAGTGCGGGGGGACAGAAGTGAGGGCAAATGGGAGGAAGGAGTAATTAGAAGTAAACACTTGGGGAGGGACAAGGTCAAAAGAGAGAATAGAATAAATGGAGGGGCAAGATAAGATGGAGGGAAATTTAGTTAGTCTTATACAACATGACTATTACGGAAGTCTTTTGCAAAACTACACATGTATAGCCTACATTGAATTGCTTATCATCTCAGTGGGTATGGGTGGGGAGGGAGGAAGGGAGAGAAGTTGGAACTCAAAGTATTAGGAATGAATGTTGAGAACTGTTTCAGCATACAACTGGGAAATAAGAAATACAGGTAATAAGGTATAGAAATCTATCTTGCCCTAGAAAAAAAGAGAAGATGGGGATAAGGGAAAGGAGGGGTATGATAGAAGAGAGGGCATATTGAGGGAAGGGGTCATCAGAATGCAAGGCATTATGGGATGGGGGAGGGGAGAGATGGGGAAAAATTTGGAACTCAAAATTTTGTGGAAATGAATGTTGAAGACTAAAAATAAACATTTAAAAAATTTATATTCTCAGACTTAAAAATTACTTTTACACATAACATGGTTCTATATGCTGGCCCTTCATTTCATATTTTGATCTGTGCCTCAGAACAGATGAGTACCTGGAGGAGGAAGAAACTACTCAATCAGACCTGTATGGGATGATGTCACCCCAGACTGCCTATTGTTGGATCATTGGCAAGCCTTGTCATATCATAGTTTTTTAAAAAAAAATTAGAAAACTAGTCTGACCTGGAACTTTTTTAAAAATTACTAACTTATATTTTCTGATCCAGTTATCCCCATTATGGGACATATATGTACCCCAAGGAGTTCGAAGAAGAAAAGATACTATGTATATTAAAATATTGATATCACTTTATGGTAACAAAAAATCTGGAAATAAAGTAGTTACCATTTGCTAGGGAGTGACTGAACAAATTATGCAGTGTAAATATAATGGAATTTTATTAGATCATGAAAACTAAGAATATGAGAAAATCAGAAATGTGAAAAAACTTGTATGACTTGATAAATAGCAAGAAAGCAGAACCAAATTATATAAATTAAATTTTGTAAATGAAAAGAATGCCAATTATGTTACTTTAGAAGATGGTGGAATATGATTTTCTCCTTTAATAGAGAGGTGGAAGTTGATAAATGTTAGAGGTTACCGATACTAACAGCCTTGCTATGTCACTTTATTACTATGACTACTACTACTATTACTACAGTTCCTGCCCTCAAGAAAGTTATGTTCTTTTTTAGAAATTAAATTATTTATGTATAGTTTTCAGCATTCATTTTTATAAGATTTTAAGTTCCAAATTCCCCAAAATGGCATGCAATCTGATAAAGACTGTACCTGTAAAGTCATATTAAATATATATCCACATTAGTTATGTTGTGAAAGAAGAATCAGAACAAAAGGAAAAATCAACAAGAAAGAAAGAAAATAGTATCCTTCTATCTGCATTCAGACTCCACCATTTGTCTGAATTTTCCACCATGAATCTTTAGGAACTGTCTTAGATCATTGCATTTCCTAGAAAAGCCAAGTCTATAAAACTTAGTGGTCATACAGTATTGCTCTTACTGTTTACTGTGATCTCCTGGTTCTGTTCACTTCACTCTGCATCAGTTCATGTAAATCCAGGTTTTTCTGAAATTCACTTGCTCATCTTTTCTTTTGGAACTATAGTATTCCATGTAGGTCTTTTCTCTTTTTTTTATGATCTCTTTGGGATTCAGACCTAGTAGTAGTATTATTGGATTAAAGGGTATGCACAGTTTTATAGCCCTTTGTGGCATACCAAATTGCTTTCCAGAATGGTTAAATCAGTCACAACTCCACACCAACCATTGTTCCAATTTTCCCACATTTCCAGCATTTATCATTTTCCTTTTTTGTGAAGTTAGCCAATCTGATAAATGTGATACGGTACATCAGAGTTGCTTTAATTTTCGTTGTTCTAACCAAGAGTGATTTAGAGCATTTTTTCATATTACTATAGATAGCTTTAATTTCTTCATATCAAAACTGCCTGTTCATATCCTTTGACCATTTATCAACTGGGGAATGACTTGTACTCTTATAAATTAGACTCATCTGAGGTTTTTAGCACAGACATTGGGTGTAAAAATTATTTCCCTGCTTTCTGCTTCCCTTCTCATCTTGGTTGCATTGGCTTTGTGCAAAATCTTTTTAATTTAATATAATCAGAATTAATGCATTTTGTTTCATAACTCTTTATCTCATTTGGTCATAAATTCTTCCCTTTTCCATAGATCTGAGAGGTAAACTATTCCTTGCTCTTCTAATTTGCTTATGGTATCACCCTTTATGTCTAAATTATGTTCCAATTTTTTTCTTATCTTGGTATACAGTTTAAGATGTTGGTCTATGCCTAGTTTCTGCCATACTATTTTTTTCTTATTTTCCTAGCAGTTTTTGTTAGTGAATTCTTATCCCAGAAGCTGGAGTCTTTGAGTTTATCAAACAGTAGATTACTATATTCATTGACTACTGTGTCGTGTACCTAACCTATTCCACTGACCACCATTCTATTTCTTAGCCAATACCAAATAGTTTTCATGATTGCTACTTTATAATACAGTTTTAGATCTAGTACAGCTAGGTCACCTTCCCTTGCATTTCTTTTCATTAATTCTCTTGATATTCTGGCCCTTCTGTTGTTCTAGATAAATTATTAAAATATTTTTTCTATAACTATAAAATAATTTTTTCTATAACTCTATAAAATAATTTTTGATAGTTTGGTATGGCACTGAATAAGTAAATTAATTTAGGTAAAATCATCATTTTTGTTATGTTAGCTCAGCCCATCTATGAGCAACTGATATTTTTCCAGTTATTTAGATCTGACTTTATTTTTTGAAAAGTGTTTTGTGATTATATAGTTCCTGGGTTTGTCTTGGCAGGCACTCTTTTGACTCACAAATATTTTGTGTTGTTACAGTAACTTTAAATGTAATTTTTCTTTTTATCGCTTGTTATTGAACTTTGTTAGTAATATATAGAGATGCTGATTTATGTGGGTTTGTTTAATATCCTGCAACTTTGCTAAAGTTGTTAATTATTCAAGGAGTTTTTAGCAAATTTTCTTGGATTCTCTTAAGTATACCATCATCTGCAAGGAGTGATAGCTTTGTTTCTGCATTCCCTATTTTAAATTACTTCAATTTCTTTTTCTTCTCTTAGTACTAAAGCTAACATTTCTAGTACCATATTGAATAACAGTGGTGATAATAGACATCATTGTTTCACCCCTGATCTTGTTGAAAATACTTCTGTCTTATCCCTGTTACACATAATGCTTGCTGATGGTTTTCAATAGATGCTACTTATCATTTTAAGGAAAACTCCATTGATTCCTATGCTCTCTAATATTTTTAATAGGAATAGGTGTTGTATTTTATCAAACTTTCTGATCTATCGAGATAATCATATTTGTTAACTTTGTTATTGAGATGGTCAGTTATGCTGATAATTTTCCTAATATTGAACCAGCCCTGCATTCCTGGCATAAATCTCACCTGGTCATAGTATATTATCCTCATGATAAGTTGGTCTCTTTGCTAATATTTTATTTAAAATTTTTGCATCTATATTCATTAGAGAAATTGCTGTATAATTTTCTTTCTCTGTTTTGGCTCTTCCCAGGGAAGTTTAGATATCGGCAAAGTGTTTGTGTCATAAAAAGAATTTGGCAGCACTCCTTCTTTGCCTGTTTTTCCAAGTAGTTTATACAGTATTGGAGTTAATTGTTCTTTAAATGTTTGGTAGAATTGACTTGCAAATCCATCTGTCCCTGGAAATTTTTTCTTAGGGTGTTCATTGATGACTTATTCAATTTATTTTTCTGAAATGAGGTTATTTACTTTATTTCCTCTTCTGTTAATCTGGGCAATTTATATTGTAAATATTCATCCATTTCACTTAGATTTAATTTCCTCTTTATTGGTAGTGAATTAAATTAACCCTTTTCATTTTTGGTACTAGTAATTTGGTGTTGTTTTTTTTTTTTTAAATCAAGTTAGCCAAAGGTTTTTCTATTTCATTGTTGTTTTTTTTTTTTTTATAAAACCAGCTCTTAGTATTTTTATTACTTCAGTAGTTTTTTTAATTTCAGCATTATTAATCACTTATTTGATTTTCAGAATTCCTAATTTGGTATTTAACTGGGGAATTTTAATTTGTTCCTTTTCTGGCTTTTTTAGTTGTATGCCCAATTCATTGTTCTCCATTTTCTAGATTTTTATTTGTGTAAGTATTTAAAGATATAAACTTTCCTCTAAGAACTGTTCTGGCTACATCCCATGTTTTTGGCATGTTGTCTCATTATTTTCATTCTGTTTAATGAAGCTATTGTTCCTGTGATTTGTTGTTGACCCACTCATTCTTTAGGATTAGAGTATTTAGTTTACAATTAATTTTCAGTTTATCTTTCCACATATGTCACTATTATTTAAAAATGTTTTTTATTAAAAGGGAAGGGTTTTAGGAGGTTGGTGGTAGGAAAGGCATTAGGGGGTGAAAAAAGGCATCAACAAAGCAAAAAAAATTGTTGGAGAGAGCAGTAGACTCTTTCAGTCTTTCAGGTTGTCAGCCCTGTGACCATCCAAATAAAGTTCTCATATATATATATATATTCTGGCCTATCAGTTGTTTCCCCGGAAAAGATATTTGAAGACACTGAGCAATATCTCACCTGTACCCTGGCTATCTAGAGACTGCTGGCCCCCAAAAGATATTTAGAATATAAAACCTATCCAGAACTTATGTTAGAGCTATTCTGTGTTTTCTAGTAACACTTTAAAAAAAAACTTATCTAGACATGTTGTCAGTGCCTTCTGAACCTATGTGAACCTATAGCATTATAGTGGAAGCCTTGATAAGGTAACTGCAGTTTCTAGCAATCCTAAAAATAAGTAAATATTTTCTTTGCTGCTGCCATTGTACAGACTTGGACTCTTGCATCTCCAGGGTTTTCTTGATCTTATACTGCAGAGGTTTTTAACATAGAATCTGTGAACTTTAAAAAATACGTATTTTGATAACTTTGAGTATGATTGATTTCCTTTTTAATTATATATATTTGAAAGGAGTGTCTGGGCTTCACCAGATTGTTTTTGTCAGTTACAAAATTCAATCAGTATTGATTAGGTGCTTACTATGTGCCAGGCACTGTAATGAAGGAACCTCTTCTCTGCCTGGCAAATTGTGGCAACAGAGCAATATTCACAGTGCCTATGCTAACCATGACTATGCCAGCACAATTCTGAATTGCAAAATACAACAGACTCCACATGGAAGATAGAACCAAAACATTTATTCAGAACACCAGAAAGCTGAATCCATCTTAGCAACAAAGAAATCCATATACAGTAACAGTGCAGGGGGCACTACTATCCCTTCAAACCATCTCCCCTAAACAAAATCACCAACAAGTTCTCTCATTCATGCTAGTTGATGCCCCTGCTGCCTGCTTTCTCTGTCCTTCCCAGTTCTTGACTAGTCTGACCAACTTCTTCCCAGCTCTACTTCTTCCTGTACCACCTTTCCTGCTAACACCCCTTCCTGTTCTACTCATTCAGCAGGTTCCTCCCACCACAGGCTTCATGTGACTTAGACTTCCATGTGACTTAAGCAGGTCACATAGGCCTATTAATGGATGGGAAAGAACTTCCCATTCTATTAAAAATACATTAATAATGCAGAAATCGGTTGACACTCCTGGTCTGATATTCTTAGAATGTCATATTCTCATTCTTCCCTTCCTTTATACGTGGTAATTACCTGGCCCAGTGGTGAACTGTTCTATATCATAACCTTATTTACCTTATTTACTTATTTACCTTACCTTACCCCATTACCTTTTTCAGAAGAATTTCCAGATACTACTTGGACATTGATTAACTCTTTAACTCAGTCTTTCAGGCTGTGGTCATCCAGGTAAATTTCTCTTGCCTGGTGTATATATATTTTCTGGCCTATCAGTTGTTGCCCCAGAAAAGACACTGAATGCTGATATAATTAGTTTATTCAAAAACATTTTAGCTCTTTTGTGTTTCCTTGCCTTTTCCGATCATTTCATTTTTTATTTTCTTAGAATTGATAAAAATGATATATTTTTTCAAATTGATTATTTTGAATAAGTTTTTTTATTTGTTCTATTTTATAGTCATCTTCTGCTACTATCTTTAATTTGATTTTCAGTGCCCTCTATGTATATTCCTTCTGACTGCCCTAATACGGATAGTTTTTGAGGGTGACAAGTATTATCTTCCCATACAGAAATGTAAACAGTTTAACTTGTATTGACTCCCTCATATGTTTTCTCTTACTTGTTCACCTTTTTAAAAACCTAAGCAATCATTACCATTGTATTTCTACTTTTCCTCCATTTTTCCCATCCTCTCTCCCTTTTTAGCGTTGATGTTTTCCTCTTTTCTATTTTATTACCATATGGTTTTAATAAATAGTATTTTTAGAATAAAAGTCTAGGACAGTGAGTATCCATTTATCACTCTGACCCTTTCAAAGTACAGCTTGAACAGGGGTTAGTCCATTTTTTTTTCCCTTTTTAAAACATGTTTTCTTCTTTTTTATTATAAATAGAAGACATTTCCATTTCCATGAGTACAAACAAGGTTATATATGAGAAACTGAATCTCTGTTACGTGTGTGTGTATAAAGTATGATGATACCAACACTACCTTCCTTGTTTGTTTGAACCTCATTACTTTTCTATGTGTTTTTCAATGTTTCTTTGGTATTTTCTTCCTTTTTGCCCATTTAAAAACATTTTTATTCAATTTTGCAAAATAATTTAGATTTTGTTTGGCACTGTATTGAATTGAAAAGTTAATTTTGCTAAGTATTAATATATTTTACATCAGACTGCTTTATCTGTGTGTGAGGAGTATACCTCTAGTTCTTTAATTTGTCAAAGTGGTTTTGTGTTTTCCTTTTGAAAGCAAATACGTACATCTTTGTAATTTAATTTTTTTTCAAATTAATAATAACTTATTTTTGTTGTTGCTGTAACATTTCTTTTAAATCAGTTCTTTTTGGAATGTACTGGAAGTACACTAGTGTGTGGATGTAGACTTTTTAAAGTTTATTTTACTATTCCTGCCACCATTATAAAAAAATGAAACAAAAATTTTTGTTGTGTCCTTTGAATTATCTAGTTATGTAACCTTGCCATTTACAAACTTGAAAAAGTTCGACCTCTTTATTGTTTCTCTAATTTTTAGATGCCCTACTTAGATAGTATTTCTAAAACTATTAAATAGTGGTGAGAGGAGGCAATTGTACTTATTTTGGGGGAGGGTTTCTAACGTTTCCTCATCGCATATGATGTGGCCCATTGGTACAAGGAGATGGTCCTACCTAACTCTTCATCTCCTCCTGTCCTTCCATCCTTTCCCAGAGATTTCATAGATACAGAGAGATCCACTAATAATGACTGACATTTTTATAGAGAGTGAATAGTTGTAAAAATTCACCTTATCCTCCCGACCAACCTTCCAACTGGGTAAGTAAAAAACACAACAAAATGAAAACCCTGTTACACAGACGTACAGTTCAGGAAAACAAACACTTACATTAGGCATATCTTAAACAATGTTGCATCCTTAACTCTCAGTGCCTCACTCCCTGTCAAGTGGTAGGTAGCATATGTAATCGTTAGAACTCATTAGAAGCATGGCTTATCATTACACTGATGAGAGCTCCTGAGGTCTTCAATTATTTGTCTTTATAATGTTATTGTTGTTGTGTAAATTGTTCTCCAGGTTCTGTTCTTTTCATTCTTCATTAGTTCGTAGAAATCCTCTTAAGTTTCTCTAAAACCATCCCTTTTATCATTTCTTTTAGCACGATAGTATTCCATCACATTTATGTACCATAACTAGTTTAGCTATTTCCTAATTGCTCAGTTTCTAATTCTCTGCTGTCACAGAGCTATAAATATCTTTGTACATCCTTGGAGTTTATTGTGCTTAGGATTAATTCCTCTCCTAATTTAATCTTTCTTGTTTTTCCTTTTCTGTTCTACCCTGTCCCTTATATTTCTTTGCAGAATGGAATGCATTTTTGAACCAAAGTGTTATGTATTCTTCCCTTCTTTGACTAATTTAGATGACAGTGAAGTTCAAATGTTAGCCACTCCCCCTACTTCTCCTTGCACACTCCAGATATATGAGATTATTTCCCCTCTCCTGCCTTTCCTGTCCTTTTCCCTTTCCATTCTTCTTTGAAGATCAAGACATAACTGAATCCACTCACAGAACTCACTTCAGTGTCTTTAACATGTGATTATTATAAAGTTCTCAGGGAACATGTCACATCTCTCCATACTTACAATGTAAGCGTTTATTCTTGTTTACTCCCTAATGATTGTTCATAATTTACCCTTTTTGTGTTTCATTCTTCTCCTGTGTTTGAACTTCAGAGTTTCTGTGTAGCTGTGGTAAAATGTTTTATCTGGAGAGTTTGAGAGTCCTCTTTTTCACTGAAGGTTTATTTTTTTGGCCCTATAGAATTATATTGTTATACTGGTTAAATTGTTCTTGGTTATATGTTAAGTTTATATCCTTTGCCTTCTTGACAGTATTCTAAGCTCTGTATCAGAGAAGGAAATAATATACTACCCTAGTATCTTTGTTAAGAAAACCCCTAAGTGGGGTCACAAAAATTTGGATGTAAGTGAAAGACTGAACAACAAAATGCTCTATGAATTCCTTTGTGAAGGTGGCTGCTAAGTCACATATGTTCATGGCTCCTTGATAGTTGAATTCTTTCGAGCTACTTCTACTTTTTCATTGACCTTTAAGCTATGCAATTTGGGTTTATTTCCAGAGGTTAATGGTGAGTTCTTTTACTTTCTATTTTGCCCTGTGTTCTAAGAGTACTGGACAGTTTTCTTTTAAGAGATCTTAAAATAGGATTTTCTAGGTTCTCCTGTTGGTCATGTTTTTCAGGTAGTCCATGATTCTTAAATTATCTCTTGTTGATCTTTTTTCCAGGTCACTAGTCTTTACTAGATACCTCACCTTTTGTTTTCCCAGGCTTTTGACTTGTTTTTAATATTTCTTGTTGTCTTATGGACATATTTCCTTTTCTAATTGTTCCATTCTAAATTTCAGTGAATTTATTACTTGGGCAAGGTTTTGTACCTGTTGTGCCAAGGCGATGGATCAGTTCTTTCTTTCATAGATCCCCCCTTCCCATTTCATTAAAAAAAAAATCTTTTTTAATTTTAAACTCTTTTCAAAATTCTTAGCTTCATTTCTACCAGGAATTATAGTTAAGTTTGTTTCCAAATTGTTCTTCTTTGAAGCTGGCTTTTGTTTTAGAATTACTCTTTTTAGGTTTGTGTCTTGAATATCTGTATCACCACAAAATCTCTTTAGAGTGGGATTCTTTTTCTTTGCTCATTCTCCTAGCTTACTTTCTGGCTTGATACTTTAAATTTTAGGGCCTTGATGAGCACATTTCTGGAGGGCATGTCTGAGCTGGTGCTATCTATGCTTGAGGAAATTATTGAGGAATTAAGTTTTGTGTTACTCCAGTATCTTGGGGATATCTCAAGCTGGAAACCTGCAGACTTTCAATGTTTCCAGAGTGGTCTGATCCAGGACTGGCAAGGTCTAATCACTGCTCCCCTGGTCTGAGCTCTGACTTGGGTTTGGGTCAGAGCAGCAGGTCCTGTGGGCTTTCCTTTTGGAGTTTCAATAGATTGCTGCTGAGCTCAGCCACTATCATCTGTCTAGAAAGCTCTGCTGGTTCAGAGTGACAGAATTATAGACTTCCCTTTGGTCTAGGATTCCTGCTCCAGTTATATCTTTGCAGACTTCAGAATTAGGTAGAAGCTGAAATTGAATCCCCACTCTACTTCTGTGATTAGAACTACAGAGCTATTGCGTGCTTCTTATTTGCTCCTTTCTTGGCAAACAGCCTAGGGTCAGCAACTGCTTTTCACCCTGACCACTCCTAGGCACAGTTGTGTTCTTCAGTTTGCTCTGAATCTGTGTGACCTTTGAACCGGGTAGTGAGCATAAGAGCTGCTAGTCCTACAGCCTTCACATCCCTTTATCCTGGAAATGGAATGTTTTCTTGCCCTGGTACACAACCTTTCCCTTGTACTGGAATACTCTGTATGATGCTCTCTTGGCTAGTTATCTTTCCAGTGTCTGAAGACCTCTCTGTCTCTCTCTTCCTACCTGTACTAGAAAAATGCTCATTGTTCTGGTGGTTTTTTCGAGATTTCTTAGAAAGGAAACATTGCTGTACTTCCTTGCTACTCTTTATTTGTGTTCAGTGTTCTGCAATCATTTCCATATATCTTAGATGTTTTCCCCTCCTTCCCTCCATCTCCCTTGCCTCTTTGAGATGGCTCACAATTTTATATAAGTGCTACACATGCATTCCTATTAAATACATTTTCACCTTAATCATATTGCATAGCAGAATTAAAATTAATGAGAGAAATCATAAAACAAACCAAAACGTAATACAAAAGAAAATGATCTGCTACATTCTGCGATTGAATTCCATGGTTCTTTCTCTGGATATGGAAGGCATTTTGCCGTATTAGACTTGTGGTTCTAGACTTCTTCAGGTTCTCATTTTTCTCCAGGCTGAACTGTGGGCTTTTTTTTTTCTGCTTTTCAGCTTCCTTTTATACATTGCCTTCCTTCTTTGGAATGTAAAGTTTCTTGGAGACACAAGGACTGTCTTTCTACTTGCATTTTTATTTTCAGTGCTTAGCACATTTATATATAATAACTGCTTGTTAAGTGACTGGCTTCAATAGCATCATGAATGGATCTTGTATTTCAGCAACTCTACTGATATCACACCACTTTTGCAATTTTAAAATTTCTTTCCTTATAGTTTAACACTTCTGCATTACTCATAGCTTACTGAGTTGGGATGAATTTTTTCTCTTCAGTTGATCAGTCAGTTCTCTGTTTAATATCTTTGTGTTCCTGTTGTTCAGTGAGGTAGACTGTAATTGACATTTTTATGATTATCACGTTGTAGAACAAAGCCTATTTGTTTCACAGAAAGAACTAAGTAGTCTCAGCTGTTAAAAAAATGTAACAGAATTTTATTAAGAAGTTATGACTGTGCACGGCACTGTTCTTATTGCTCATGTTCCAAAGACCTTTGAAGAATCTGACCTGTACACAGATAAGAATGAAATGCTTTATAATAACTAGGTGAGGGGAGAATTCAGGAAAGGCTTTGTGAAGGACATGTATAGTACCTAAAATGAGCCTCAAAGAAAAACTCCACATCTAAATGGGCAGAAGTGAAAGCATTCTCATTATAGGGACCTGCACAGAGCCATGGAGACAGGAATTAGAATGTCAAGTCCAAAGAATTGCTTGTAGGTTAGTTTGCCTTGGTTATATAATACATGAATTGAATAACATGAAATATCTTGAAGTAAGTGGGAGCTATATCATGCATGACTTGAAGTGTCTAACTGAAGAGTTTAAATTTTATCTTCCACATTTTTGAGTGGGAGAATGATATGATCAGATTGATACCTTACAATACTTGTCAGCTTTGTGAAGGGTGAGAGGTTCTAATCATTTGTTGAAAGAGTTTAAGGCAAGATAGAATAAGTGGCCGAATGATGGTAGTGCCTTTGTGACTAGAGAGATGTGGAAAGACGTGGCAAGTTGTCCAAGTAGAGTCAATAAAACTTCTCAGTGTGTATATAGAGTTTTATATCATACTTAAGATACCCAAAGATAGAAGAGAACCCAAGACAGAGCTTTAGGGGTAGCTGATCCTTAGTAGTTGGTACAGATGAATGATGATCCAGCAACCATACAGTTAAAAGAACGAAGCCTAAGATGAGAATGGGAAATGATGTCAGGGAATCCAAGGGAGAAAAAAAAATCTGCCGTTGTCAGAAGCTTCAGAGGGGTCAGTTAGAATGAGGATTAAAGAAAATAAAATTTGCAGTTGAAATAATGGATAACTGGGGAGAGGATTTTCAGTTCAATAGTGGGGTCAGAAACTAGTTTACAAGGAGTTGAGAAGTGAGAGAGGGTGAAAAAATAAGGTCATGAATACAGAGTATTATTTCTAGGAATTTCCCCATAAAAAGGAAAAGAGATAGTGACTTGGCAGAGCCCATTGAAGGTTACTTCAGTATGGAGAGAGACAAGGGCATATTTCTAGGTGACTGGGAAGGACTAAATAAATGAGAAATTGAGAGTCAGAGGGAGCAGGAAATAAAATTTGGTTTTCACTGACAGAGAAGTTTTTATAATACGAGAAGTGATGAACCCTTGGAGAGGGGAGCAGCATTTCATCTTGTGACAAGAATCGTAAATATTGAGAACAAATTTCACAGGACTTAAAAGTAATGATAGTTAGGGTCTAGTGTCCTAAAATTTTATAGAAGTCAATTCAGGATAAGAAATTCCTAAAATTGCAATTTTGAAGACAGACCATTCTCATGAGTAAGGCAAAGGGCAGTTTATGAATTTTCTAAGGGGGCCATTTGAATGAATGCATGAACTTAAATTTTCTAAAAGACATTTAAAAATGGAAGCAAGGACAGATAACCTTCTGTAAGAATAGTTTCGAGAGAGCCAAAACTCAGAATGAACTAAGGTTGTTAAAGCCAAAAATTAAAAAAGAGATAGTTTTATTTTTTTCTTTTAATCTGTTTTAGGAGAGCATGGAGAATAAAAGAGGGGATAGGTCTGCTTCTTAGAGTGAATAGGGTAGTGACTACAGGGGACAGAAGGAAGACAGAGTTCTCTAGTTCTTATTTTACTTTTATTGTCTTTTTCAAGTAGGATGGACTTTGTACTGGAAAGTTAAAAGTCAAAATGAATGTGACCAATATTCTTCCTATTGGAAGACTATTGAGAAGGTAACCAGGGAGTTCTAAAGTATCTCCAGTCTGTGCCTTTTATGGCTTGTAGAGAAGGTTTGGTGGTAGAGGGAGGGAGAAAAGTTTGGTAGTTTTCTTCTGCTATTTCATGGGCTGTTAATGAAAAGAAGATTTTTAACCTTTCCTTAGCTACAGAGGGCCAAAAGAAGAGCAGTGCATGAAAGTTGAAAGTAAACAAGTGTAAGGTTTGATGTAAGGGAAACTTTCTTAAAATTTCAGCTATCCAGAAGTGGGATATACCACCTTTTTGCAGGTTTTCAAGCAAATGCTGAATGCCCCCGTTTTGGGTACGTTGTTGTGGGCATTCTTCTAAGTTATGATTAGGCTAATGGAGGCCCTTCAGATTCTGAAATTCAGTGATTCATGTGATTCCTTGACTGGAAGGGATGAATCAAGAAGACAAGAAGTACCATCATTTCTCTGTAGACTAAGACAAAAGAGAAAATGAGGACAATGTTAAGGGGTGTTTTGAGGTCGGCGGGTGTCTAAAGTAGAACTCCCTTCCCTCTTCCAGGTTTCCCCGTTGAAGATAACTATCATTCTAGTTGCTCAGTCTTGCAATTTCATTGTCATCATTCTTCACTCTTTGATTCTTCACTCTCATCCCACAGTCTTGGTAAACTACCAAATTCCGAAATGGCGAGGGCATAAGGTATACTCATAATTCATTCCACATATGAGACAGGTTCTCAATTTCTGTTCTCTTAAGTCTTGTAACTATAGGCTCTCTAGTATGTTTAGCATGCTGAGACTTAATGTCTCTCCAGTTTAGTTGAGACATCTATATAACGTGAATCTTCTGCCCTGTCTGACTTCTGCTGCTTCCGTTCATGTGACATAGGGGTTATTTGTTTTTAAAAGGTTTGGAAAAACAGTTTGAGAATTTGTGTGGTTTAGATACCTAATGGTCTGTCTGATTTTGCCCTCCTGCAAAGGTGATTTATTCCTGTTATTTTAATTTTGACTTTTTATATTTTTATTCATGTTAAACTGTTTTTCAAATCTCCAAATTTATTAATAATAAATAAGTGTTTAATAAATAAGTAATAAATAATAAGTGTTAATAATCCTTATTATTTTTAAATTTCTGAGTGATTTTTACTTTATTTTTATTACCTACTATATGCTAAACACTTTACAAATATTATTTTGTTTAATCCTTACAACCACCCTTGTAAATTATGCCAATTTACAATTGAAGCTGAGGCAGAAAGATTAAATAACTTTCCCAGAGACACACAGCTATGAAGTGTTTATGGCAGGATTTGAACTCAGTTATTCCTGAATCCAGACCAAAACTTACTCCACTTAAGCTACCTACTTGCCTCTTAAGAAATCATTAACCACAAAATATTTAAAATAAAGTATGTTACATATAAAATCTAAGAAATCATTACAATATGAAATAGAAAAAAATTGAAAGAATAGCCAAAATCCCAGGCTGGCTTTTGAAAATAAAATTGATAAGCCATTATTAAATTTAGTTTTAAAGAGGGTAACACAAATTTGGAATGAAAGTGAAGGAGAAACTATTTATGAGTGGTGTTTCATAGGAAAGTAGAAGGCTAAGTAGGTCTTCTGTCAGCTGGGAAGGGGAAGATTTAAGTTTGATAAGAGATGGTCTTATAGCCTGAAGGGCCCAATCAGCATTAGATATTACTGCAGAATCCCAAACCATCTTTCAGATATGATCAGCAAATGACTCGAAATGGAGGATGAACTTGGATGGTGGGTGTAATCTGAAGTTGATTGCTACTGACAATATCAGTGGGGAGAAGAACCAAGCTGGTTATGGATTGTGAAAAGTAGGAAGGGTGAAGAGATTAGAAGTTATGGGAAGACAGAAAAAGGATTCAGTAGAAAGGAATTGAAAGACCGTGGCACTTTAGACTTCTAGATCTTGTTGGTAAAAGTTATAAGTAAAGGGCATACAGTTCTCATCTCTTATCCCTGTGACTCAAATGAAAGCTTGATGCCAGAAAGATTTGAGAACAGAAAGTCTGACCAATGGATAAGAGGTTAACTGACCCCCTGTTGTGCTACTTATATTTTTTTGAATCTGACCTTAATTTTTTATATTTTAAAATCCTCAATAGGCTTTCATTTAGCCTCATAGATGATGAAATTACAGGCATTCTCTACTTGTTTTCTTTGTTTTCAAATTAAAGCCCCAATAAGAGCAACCTATAGCCCTCATGTAACAATACCCTTCCAATTTCTGATTGTGAGTAATTTCAAGACTTTCTAACCTGAGCAGCTTTATTTGTTTGGCAAGTACATTAACAAGAACCAGACTTTTGTGTGCAATCTTTTTTGTCCTTTTAGATAAAATTATTCTAAGAAATTACATTAAATACCATGGGAAAGCATAATAATACTTAACTTGTATACAGGTTGCACCTCTTCCTTTCCTTGCTATACAGTTTGATATTTGATATTTGGTATTGGATGGGAGCAATTTGTCACTTGAAGGACTGCAAGTTAAATAGCTTATTGTCATTCAGAACTGACTATGTGAACTTTATCAATTTGAAAAAGGCTTTTTTATAAAGGAATTTCTGAGATTTATGTTCTATACCTAACTTCATCATTTAACTTCCTGACAGCAGTTGAGAAATTAGAGGTGAGGGGACCTTTATACAAGACAACTCTCTAGGGAATTATGTTTGATGATATTGCCTCATCAACCTGTGGCAAAAGCAGCCTAAAACTTTACCCTATCTTTAGAACCTTGAAAAGTAGCTAAAGATAACTTTTTACTTGCTAACATGTTAATGCTCTCCTTCGGGGAACTAAAAACGATACAGGTGGATAACTTTTAATTTACTATTAATGATTGTTCTCTGAAATTATCATAGAATTTAATATAGTGCCACATGTAGAAGGCAATGAAAAATTTCTTATTTGCTACTGATAAAAGCAAATTAAGCTCTTCAACTATAGCTGCACTTTATAAAAAAAAATCTAAATGAATCATTACCCTCTAAATTACAGGAAAAAGTGAAAACTAAAGACTATGTTGACCAGGAGAAGGACAGAGTTGCTTTAACTCTGGCTCGTCTAGCTCGCCATGTGGAGGTCGACAAACAGCAGAAAGAAGAGAAGAATAAAGCTTTCCGGGTAATGTGATTATTTCATATGTTCTTTAATTAAGTCCAGAATCCATTTGAGTTTTATATTGTCATGAGGGAAAAACTTAGGACAGAAAAAAAAAACCTAACTGAATTCAAGCACAGCTGGATCATTAGTTTATGGTTTTCATTAGCCTTTTACTTTCAGGCTATCCTGGAAGCTCATGAATATTTGAGCATTTTTCTATTTATAGAAAGAGAAAAAAAATAAAGGTTAATTGACCTTGGATTTATTTGGGTTAAGAATTAGAGTTAGAAATTGCTGAGATTTGTCATTGTAGAAGAAATTAAAGAGGTACTTCCAGTGACTTAGAGGCATATTGAACTGGATGGGGGAGTACATAGGAGTCTACATAGCATTAAACTTCTTGGATGTTGTTTTTTCATACCAAAGGCCAAAGAATTCTAGAAGCTTCATAAACTTTTCTTTTAGAAGCAGATCCATCATTAGGAAGAAGATGCTACACACAAATATTGTAGGAGAAATACTGTAACAAATTTGAAACACTAACATGTTTCTTAACCTATTTTGTAAATGAAGTTATTTATTTAAAATAATAAACTGGGTAGTCACATTTTAATGGTACATATTCCTTACTATTTTATATTCTTTGGCTAATTAAGTATCATTTCTATTTTTTTTCTATTTTTATTTTATTTGGTTATCACCATAGTCTAATGTATAAACTATTATTTTTACAGTCAAAAATTGGGAAGAAAAGTTACTGGTATTTAACTTTAGTGTATTTAAAACTAGAGTACAGTATAAATCTAGTAAAATATCCTCATTTCTTTAAATTAGAAAAGGGATGTTGCTATATTCTTTGCATCAGATTTTAGATTGATGCTATTCCAAAACTAGATTTTAAGTAGGCCTTTGCCATAGTCATGAAAAAAAATCTTTTCTGAGAGGAAGAGTTTTTGAGCTGTCTTCTTTCTCTCTACATTTCCTGACTAATGCTGGCTTCTTTTCCCATGTAAAGTCAGTACCCACATGGATATTGAGGCTGTTGTGATGTCGTTGAGAATCTTGCTGTCACTATGACAGCTAGGGTTTGCCCAAGGGTAGTTTCAGCCTCCCCCCAAGGAGAGGATCATATATTGGATCTGAAATCAGGAGTTCACTTGAGTTTTCTGTTCAGGAAACCTTTATTAGTCCAACTATTAAAGAAGATGTTTTTTACTAGATCAGATCTCACTAAATTCTACAGAGATGCCTCAGTCTATTTGTTTTCTATCACCAATCATGATTTTTCCTCCAGACCTTGTTATGGACCATTTCTATCTCAGATGTACCAGACCACCAAAAGCAAAAGTAAATGGACAGTGAAGCAGCAGTGGAACATCAAGAATTTTAGTATGTCCGTGTGTAATGGCAGTAATAAGATAACCTTGGGGAAATCTTCTGAATTATTCCAAGTTCACTTAGCTTGGTTAACTTTAAAATGAGATTTCCTCTTTCTTATGGGGAGGTTTTATATTCAGAATGGATAAATCATCTTAATGAAGATCAAGTTATGATGAATTTGACCAGCTTTGTTCATTGGCATTCCAACAGATGGAATCATCAGCTTGCAAGTAATACACTGTCAGTCTATTATTAATGGAAGCGATTCCTTGATAAAGCAAAAATGGCAACTTAGATTGAGTCAACAACAATGCCATTATAAGGCATTACGTGCTTTCCTTGTATGAGTCTGAGATTTTATGCTTTTGGATTTTGTTTGATACTAGACTATCAGATATGACTTAATAGTCTTTATCATGGATTTATTGTTATAAGATAATGTGACCTATGGTTATACTTTTTACCTTAGAAAATATCTTTTAGCTGTAGCTTACTTGGAGTTTCAGGACTTAAAAAAATGCTTCAGTTCTTTGTGACTGAATATTGTGGAGACAGAGACATTCCAACATGTATATTTTATCCTGACTTAAAAATATATTTTTAAAAAGAATAGAAATTGGTCTGATAATTAAAGTTCATAATTATTGACATTTTTCAGGGGACCTTCTGAAAAAGATCCTATTTAGAAGTATATCTTTTTTTTCCAGACTTGTTAAACCCATCAATTGGAAGATCAATCCATCCATCAACCAATATCTTTCTGGTGCCCTAAGTTAGGTTTTTTTTCCCCTTCTGAGTTGCTGATGACTTGTTTATAACTGACAATAACTTTAATGTAACTATGTAGTTTTAGAAAGGAATATTCGAGATCAAAGATTACCTTTTTAAAATTGTCTCAGCTAAAGTACTTAGCATAGTAACAATAACTAATAAAGAAACTGGTTTTTAAGATTTGTGCACCTAAGGGTATAATAATCGTTTATTGATCTGATTTTTTTTTTTTACTCTTTAGGAAAAAATAGATTTTCAGCATGCTCATGGATTACAAGAACTGGAGTTTATTCGAGACCGTAGTGACACAGAAGCAGCAAGATTGTGTGTGGACCAATGGTTAAAAATGCCAGGTAATTTTTCAGAGTGAGAAAAGCAAGGATTATTAAGATTTTGTGAACCATACTTATTTTTGGTAGACTAATATATTTGTACTCTCTCATGTTAATGATAATATTTGGCACTAAAAGCCAGTTTAAGTAAACCTCATAATGCCATCACACACACACACACACACACACACACACAAACACACACACACACACACACACCCATTATTTTTTTTATTTGTAAAATCCCCTTTCAAGTACAAACTACTTGTATATAAAACTAGTTCATATTATTGAATCTCATTGTGTCCCACATATTTGTTACACTGTTCAAAGCTATCAAAAAAATATCTCTGTCATTAATTGTTAAACTCTACCTAGAAGATAAATTTCATATTAAAAAGTTGCCCATTATAATACTTCAGGAAGAGTTCTAACAATTGGGAAGAAGAGACTAGATACTTATGTGTTGCCCTTTGAATGCTCACATTTTATAATCTTAATTCAAGTTTGATTTGATATCCATTGTGAGGTAAAATCATGTGGTTTTGGAGAAATAAGTCTTCCATCCCTTAGTAATAGCAATGGTTTCTTTAGTCATTAAAGTACTGACCCTATCAGTGGTTGATTTAGAAAGATTGCTGATAGTATTTTGTCCACAGTGTGTACACAGAATAATTTATTGAAATAGTTTATCTAAATGTTTAATATTTAATAAAGCCACTTGTTAAAACCATCTGAAAAAGACAAAACTGCATTGTTTTTTAAATCCCATAATTGTGATTTTTTAAAAAATTCAGTACTACTGAGATCCCTCCCCCTCATACACACAGATCTCACACACACACACACACACACACACACACACACACACACACACACACACACACACACACTGTGTATTGTCTGTCTCTGAATACATATACTTATGTATGTATGTGTATATTTTAAGTATACATATAAAGTAAATATTTGGTAATTTTGATTAGAGGCTGAAAACTTTAAAGAAAGCTAGTGATTCTGAGAAATGCTGGTAAGGATGTATATTCTAGACATAGGTGAGGGCAGCTTGTGCAGAGACATGGAGACACAAGGTAGAATATCCTCTATGTGAAACAGCAAGGCCAGTTAAATTGAACCATAGATGAGAGAGTTTATGCAGGAGAGTAATGCTTAATACATTTGGAGGGGGTAGGATTTGAGTCAAATTTTGAAGAGTTTTGAAATGCCAAACAGAAATGTCTTTTATATGGCTTTCATTGAGACATAATTAGTGTTTGCACCCAGATTTTGTTGTGTAATTTTATAGTTAATTTCTTCAGGTAATGTTATATGTAAATAACTATAAAGGAACCAGCTTATGTAATGTTTTTTAATCTTAGGAGAAAGCAACACTGTTTCACAGTCATCCCTAAGTGGTTACTTTGGACAGTTAATAGAAATAGGGAGGCTGGCCCAGATACCTTGGCTAGTTTTCAAAGGTCTGACTTGTAGAGCACTCTTTTATTTTTACATGTAGTACCTATTTCAACCAAGTTGGGCAAGGATCTCAAGATCCTCAGGTACCAGAAAGTCATAAGAGTTACATGTGGGTTCTGGTTTAAATAATTCAACCAGATGATTGAAAGCAATTATAAAAAATTTCTTTATACAATGCCTTTTTCACTGAACTTTGAGATTTTATCTGCTATAGATGTAAAGTTTAGAACTAGGGAAATGGTAATAGGGAAGAAGCTCAGCTTTTCACAAATGTCTTTTCAAAAAAATCAAATCACATCACTCCAAAGTTATTTGAGTAAATAGAATCCATTGTATTTGTAAAGGTGACTTGCAGAAGAGACAACTTACTGACAGCCTTCTAATGCTACTTGTTGTTATTGCTTAGCATTCAGGATTATGGGTGGTTGACCTTCCTCTTCCTTGGCCTCCTATATTTGCACTTCTTTGGAAAGTGTATTTGAAGTAGAATTTGAATATTCTGTTGAATAAGCTATCAGGTACTCAAATTCCAAAAGTAAGCTTATTTTCAGAGAAATTATCATTCATGACAGGCTCTAAAAATTTATTATTTTGTATTAGTATTAAATTTTATGGCTTCTTAAGTCTAATTTCACTGAAAAACTTCACATCTAGGCATTCTTGATGCCTATTTTGATGTCTTAGGTTATGATGATACATACAATAAGTAAATATTCTTTGCATTTAGATTTTTACAACTTTATTAATGCATTGGCATGATTAAGTTACACCTGACTATAATATATCCTTCATTGAGCATACAAGTGGGAGCAAATGTGTCATTTAACTATGCTTTATGATGCATGCAAGACCTGGTGCTTTATATAGGATCAGGTTGTACCTAGCTCATTGATGGCTGATCGGGTACTGAGAAGCATGAGCTTGGGGGTTAAGGTTTGTACTTTGGCTTTTTTTTTCTTTGTTTAATTTCCAGTCTATCATTTTCACATCAAATGTGTTTCTTGGTCCTTGTCTTCATTGTGAAAATGGGCTTTGGGGGAGAGGTATTGCTAGATATTACTCATAATGAGCTGCAGACTATCCTGTATTTTTTATTTGCCATTTGCATGTTGCTATAAGAAATAGTGGACCAAATTAACAGTTGAAACTGTTCTTTGAGGTACTAGAGTTAAATGACCTGTTTTAATTGAGTTTTAATCCCATTTCTTGGTAGATAAAAGATTTCCTTTTTTAGGCAATCTGTAGCTATTATAAGTAATGCTTATCCTAGTCTTAAGGCCTCTTTATGGGAGAATATCATTAATAGGTCAGTTATAGCATTCTCACTTCCTTTGGACCAGTGTACCTGGAAAATTGGAGTTATGTACTAATTAAAATCAAACCCCTTGAGTTGTAAAGAAGAGGAGCTGTGATGCTGAATTATATGTAATTTGTTATTGTTTCATGGAGAGTGCTCATTTTTTTGGTTGACTTTTCCCCTATTTCTGCAATTTCATCTACAGAGGTATTGCTACTGGTAGTAATGTAGAGACTCCTCATGGAAAACTTAATCAGCATTACCTGAGCGATAATGAAAGTTGTCATAATCTTGAGCCTATTAATACTTAAGAGAAACATTAAAAATGTAAGGTAACCTGATGAACACGAAATGAACGTGTTAACAGTAAGCTTTTCACAGCTCATTTAGTGTGTAGTAATTTCCTCCGTCTTAAAAAAGATCAGTAGAAAAATTACAAAACTTAAGCATTTTAAAGGTTAGTTTTCATTAATAGATTCCTTTTTATTCATAAATGATAAATTGCACACTATCTCAACTTTATATCCATGTCTAAAAGTTCCACTAGGGTTTGTTTGGTTGGAAAGGCAATGTGGAGTAGTGCAGGTCTTGTCATAGTTTAGTTGTCCCTAAAATTAAAATCATAGAGATGAAATGAATATGACATTAACAAAATGAACTTTTTTTAAAGCTCATTTTAGTGTGTCTTGTATTGACTATATTTTCTGTCTTCAAATCAAAATCAGTGGGAAAATTAGCAATGTAAGCTTTCTGAAGCTTACATTGGGGACTGTTTTACAGGGACTGTTTTTAATTTTTGCTTTGTGCTCTGTCCATGGTAGATTCTTAATAAGTTATCATTGAATACATCGCACACTGTCATTTCTGCTTTGTTGGATATCCAATTAGTACGAGGTATAGTTCTAGCTAAAAACTCATGCTGCTTGTTGTTTGTCTGGAGAAGGGCACACAATAACAGTAAAGTTAAAGAGGAAGACCTGGCCCTCAGATACTTTGCTAGATGTTGTGTGACAGTGTTTAAGTTTAAGTCGTCACGTAACTTCTTTGGGCTAACTTAGTTTCCTCATTTGTAAAACAAAGTGGAGGTTAGATTTGATAACCTCTGAGGTCCTTTGCATCTCTCTGGGAGCCCCATGAGCATGTAATTTGTTATTGTTTCATGGAGAGTGCTCATTTTTTTGGTTGACTTTTCCCCTATTTCTGCAATTTCATCTACAGAGGTATTGCTACTGGTAGTAATGTAGAGATGTAAGTGTATATGTGTAAGTGAAATAAATAAACTTCACCCAAACTATGAAAAACGGGGTGTGACATCACAAGTTTTATTGTAGAGGCAGTGTATTTAGAATCAGAAGGTGACCTGGATTGAAATTCTGCTAAATGCTATTTGCTGGCTTATGTGAGTTTAGACAAATAATTTCATCTCGTTCTGTACCTCAGTATCAGATGGGGGAATTGATTTTAGATAAATTCTTACTGATCCCTTCTAGCTCTAACAGTCTACAAGATTTGTTACTTGTGATCTAAGTTTCTCAGAGGGAATACTATTCTTATTTATAAAATTATTAGAAGCCTGTCAAATTACTTCCATGTAAGATGTTGAACTGCAATAGGATTTTAGAGGCCATTAAGTTGGAACCTTCTGGGATCAGTCCCAGGGAAAGGAGGGGGTGGGAGGGAGTAGGTTAAAAAGTGAACTTGCCGAAGCTCACAGTTCAGAGGCGGAGGGGTAGGATTTGAAGTGACTCAAAATCCAGTCATATCTTCCATTATATCACCTTTTACCTATTAGGCATAGTAATTACGTAATGTACACATATCAAAGCACATGTGTAATTTATATCATTCATTTACAAGTCTCATTTTATCCTCAAAACAACCCTGAGAATTATGTGCTGCTAGCATTGTTATCATTTAACTTTATAGTGGAGGAAGCTGAGATGGAGGGGTTAAAGCTTGCCTAGAGTCACGTGGGTAGTGATTTCTGAAGCCATATTTGAACTCAGGTCTTTTCAGACTCCAACTCCAGCTTTATCCACTGTGCCACAGAGTTTTCTTGTTGTCTTTTAGTTGATAAATTTTGAAGAGCACAAAAATAGAGATGGTAATGTTTAATGAGCTTATAAAGTCATTTTTATTATTTGATACACAGTGATAGGCTATGTATGTATAGCTCCTTTAATTCAGACATTTCAGTTTCACAATTCTTTGTTCTGTGATATCTGGAAGCATATCTAAATTTTAATGACACTTAAGTGTTAGAAATTGGGACAATTGTGGAAATTTTGTGTTACATTCTTATAAGCTCTTGTAAAGGTATGGGTAACGAGAAAACTGCTTAAAAGAATGGGTAGGAAAAGAATGGTAAAGGAACTAAGAAAGAAGAGAAACAGAAAATAGACCTTTTCTCCAGTTTGGCTTTCATGAAGTTTAGCCCTGTGATCATAGATTTAGAACTGTGAAGGACACCTAGTCCATCTAGTCCAACCCCTTTCACTTTCCAGATGAGAAAACCTTTGAGACTCAGAGGTTAGGTGATTTGTCTGATGGTCAGGTGATATGTATTATCTGAGGCTTGTTTTGAACCTCGGTCCTCTTGACCTTTGGGTTAGAGCCAGTGCTTTTTGCCACTGGTGTACCATGCTGAAAAATGTAATTTTTGATCTTTAGTGGAAGAGACTATTATCTCCTCTGCAACTTAATTTGATAGCTGTGAGATACGGCTTGTTTGACAAGCAGGGCTGGCAGAATTCTCTGGAAGAGTAGCTTTTCTTGTTTGGCTAGAATTGTCTATATTGTGGTAAGGAATTTGTGTACTCTGAAGATTTATTTTTTCCTCCTAAAAGAGCCGAATCTTGTAAACTTACTAAATGCTTGATTTGTTAAGAGGAAAACAGTAGGGCAGACAAAACCCCCTTTATCCAGCAATTTTTCTTTTTTAAAAGTTTTCATAGAGACCAAAGATCTGTTTTTGGGTGTTTTTGTGCTTATCCTCTTCTATACTTTAAAGGGTCTCATTGAAATTATAAGCATTTTTCGAAATCCTAACAGTTTTTCATTTTGGATTTTTAAATGTTGAATGAAACATTGAGTCTTATTAAAATTACATTTCTGCAAAAGATCTCAAATAAAAATTTTAAGTAGAAAATGTCAGAGTTTTTCTTTGAAGCTATTAAAAGTTTCATTTCTTTAAATAAGGGAAATATATCTGTCTGCTGTCTAGTACCAGAAAAAAATATTTTTTTAATTTTTTTTTTTATTTGTAAGGTTTTATGAACAGTATGGAAATATTAAATGACTATTTTTCTGTAAATCCAGTAAATTGCTGTCACTGATGACGGGCATCTGAACTCCATACAGCTATGCCTTGCTTTTCTATTTCAGGACTCAAAACAGGCACAATTAATTCTGGAAGAAGAGGTCCAATTCGAAGAGCAGGCCAAATGCCAATGTCCAGCAAACCTATTTCATGCCCCATAATGTATTGTAACAAAGAGTTCGACAACGGGCACCTTCTCTTAGGTCATTTGAAAAGGTCAGTGTGATGTTTCTAAGCATTCAGAATAAATATACAGGTAATGGTGTTACATTGTGTTTTTGGTTGCCATATTAATTATTTTCTAATATACATGTGAAGTAGTATTATTATTTAATGTTTTTATTTTTAGTGGCTTTAAAATAATATATATTTATATTCAAATATTTAGATAATTGATAAAGTCATAGAATTTTTTTTTACAGTGATGATGTTGAAAACTAACCCACACTCTGCATATTTAACTCAGGGATGATTTAAAGAGTTTTAAAATTATTTGACCTTAAAATCCCTCTTGGGTTTGTTTTTATCCTTTTTATGGAGAACCAAATTAAGAATCCACAATAAAACATTCCTGAAAGGAAAGCTTTGAAACTCCCCATATTTCAAGCTTAGTTTTCTCACTGATTTCAGTGTGACATAAGTTTGAGGTACAGAGGGACTTAAGGAAGAGAACAGTTAGGGAATAGGGACAGCCTGACCACTGACCACTGCCAAAAGATGTGATCATTATAAGAGCCATTGTTACTTGATAGCAATACCCAGGACCTAAGTAGCCTTCTTGTTAGACATTGGCTGGGTTGGATAGGCCCCAGTAAGTGCCACATTCTCTACCTCTCCTTTACCTTCCCTCTTGATTTCTCTTATTCAAAAAGGTGTAACAACACATTCCTGATCTTAGTAATGACAGAACCTAGGTCCCTTCCTTTCAGGGTGGGGGTTCCAGGCCTGGAGTTTGTTCTGAAGGTGGAAACCAGAAGAAGATGAATCAGTACTACTGTGCCAGGCCCTGGTGCTTTCACCATAGACTCAGGAACTGTTGTGGTGTACATAAACTCAGAAAAATCTGGAGAGGATTAAGGAACTGTGCATGCTTAAGTGTCTTTGGTCAGTATATACCATGTAGTTCTGTTCATATATGTTTTATAGGCATGTGATTCTACATTTGGACCTCCAGATTCCGTATAAAAGCTAAGTCATAACAACCATTAGATGCAACTTCCCTCAGATCTTGGTAAAGAATGGGAAGGCTGGGCTAGCTAGGGGCCCAGTGAATAGAGTATCCGCCCTGGAGTCAGGAGGATCTGAATTCAAATGTAGCTTCAGATGCTGGACACTTACTAGCTGTGTGACCTTGGGCAAGTCACTTAACCCCAATTGCCTTGCCTTTTCCCCTCAAAAAAAAAGAGTAAGAAGGCTAATGAACTGTTTTGAGAAGGCTAATGAACTGTTTCGAATATTAATTTGATATTGAGCTTCTAGTTTAAATAACATTTAGTAAGAAAGTAATTTTATAATGGCAGAAAACTTTTACAAAATTCCCTTTATCTCTATAGATTAGACAACTTAGTTTGGGCAACATCTCACATATCACTACCTATGAAAAAGTTTTCCTGATTTCCCCCATCTGCATTTTAGTATGTCTCCTGTGAAATTTCAAAGTTAAACTGTATTTACTTTGCATGTTTTTATTTTGACTTATTTTTGTACATGTTGCTTCTCTCCCCCTCTATACTTAAAAGTTGTAAGATTCTTGAAGGGCAAAGACTTTTCATTTTATGTTTACATCCATCCATAGCACAGGCATGTACAGTACAGTAGGTATTTAATAAATTCTTCTTGAATGATTGAGTGTGAAACTTAAACTTTGATACAAAACTCTGCTACTTTACAGGTTTGATCATTCTCCATGTGATCCAACAATTACACTGCATGGACCTCTCACCAATTCCTTTGCATGTGTAATATGTTATAAAAAATTTGCTACCCAGCAGCAGTATAGTGATCACCTTTTTGCTAAGGTAAGTACCTTTATAAGGTAAGGAAGGGGCATGTATTTTGTTTTCTATGAAATAGAGGGAGTTTTGAGTATATTTCCTCATAACTCTTAATTTTTCATTTTTAAAATCTAAATTATGCCCTGGGCATAAAAATTGTGAGCTTTTATGATAGGGTAGTAATGAGCAGAAATGATAGGTGTAGAGCATTATCATAGTCATAGAATATTTAAGGTCTTGAGGTCATCTATTCCAGTCCTTTATATTATGCATATGCAGGTGAAAAAACTGAAAGGGCAGGGAGGGAGTTTAAGGCCATTTCTTCCTTAGGTGAAAGTGAGGTTGCCGCAGAAGTATGGGACAAGAACTCAGACTTCCTTACTCTGGAGTGTTGGATTCATTTCACAGTGAATCCAGTGTTTTCTCCCCACTATCATGTCTTTTGCAATCTCATCAGCGTTATTAAAAGAATGTTCTGTATCTTTTAATTAGGCTCATCTGAGAAAAAGCTATATTGTATCTTATTTATATGGCATTGGGATATGATTTCACTACCCTGTTCTAGTGTGAAATCTGTGTCATAATGAGCAAGGTTGTAATATTTTTGCCATACTGAGTTTGGAAATGAAAGAAAATTATATAATTCATCACATAATAGTAGATAGGGTTTTTATTTATACCCAACACTTGGTAATATACATAACTAATTTTAGAAAGTGATAAATAGTTGACATGGTTCAGAATATTATGATTGGAGATTTCCTTCTTGAGGAAAGAGGAGTGAACTGTGTAGTTAGTTATTTGCTACTTCAAAACCTTAAGGCAAATATGAAGTTTTGTGCCTTTCTTTCATCAGATAGATAGCAACAAGAGGGCCCAGCAGATCAAAGAAATTTAGAATTCAGTACATGTTATGTAAACTTCTCTTATGGACAAGATTGACCATGCTAGTTCTATTGAATTATTCTTGTGAGTACTAGAAAACATGGTGGGTACCCAGGGGATACAAAAGTATAGGCATTTCTGACCAAACATCTCCTGAAAATAACTATCACAAGGAAGCAGTTAGTTCCCTAGCAACTCTATTTACACTTTTCCTTAAATCTTTCAATCCTCCCTGCTTGCAGGGAGAAACTTTGTTTCTCATGACACCTCATGTGCCCTTCCCTCATTTTACCTTTAAAAATTTTTTAAACTTGCTATGTCCGTGATTCTTAGTCTCTTTCCTCACCTTAGGGCCTCAGTTTTCTCACTTGTAAAATGAAAAGGATTGGAGTAGTTCTGTAGAATTCTTTCCAGCTCTAGATCTGTACTCCATTTGAGTATTTAAGCATGAGAAGATAGCTTTGTGTGGGGGGGTGGGGGAAGAGGGGGCCTTAACTTTTACTGAACTGTAAAATTAATCAAAATTAATATTTTTATACTTTTAAAATTATTTTGGGATAACTATTTAAAAAAGACTTAGGAAATACGTTTCTTCCGTAAAGCCCTAACACATTACAGACGACTGCTATATCCTTTCATGGATTTTACTTTATAAATTTGTAATATCTCTGACCCTTGTCTGATGAAGACTCTCTTCTTCCAAGCTCAGATAATATGCTACCGTTTCTCAATAAAGCTCTTCTTTAATAACCACTCCTTAAAAAGTAAGTTCCCATGTTAAATTTTCCTAGAGCACTTTACTCAGTCTTTTCCTAGCTGCCTCTCTGCTTCTTATTGGATTATAATAAACTCCTTGGAAGGAGGAACTTAGCATAGCACCTTGTATAGAGCATGCACTTAACATTTGTTGAAACGTCCAAAATGGAAGGCTTTATAAGAATATCAGGAAACAGAAGCAACAATAATTCTGGGGAGCAGGACGATGAGAAGAAAGATAATTTATTATTCTCTTGCCAAAGATATCCTATAGCAAGTGGCTACAGCAGAATATGTGCCTCTCATCTTGAGCTAATTAAATGATCTTTATTGTCTTATACACAGTTAAAAAGATTGAAAGGTGGCAAATAAGTAGGCATTGTAACTGAAAGAAGCTGCCCAAATGAGCTAAGGTTCTAAACTTTATAAGGATGCCTGTCTTATCAGTGTTTGGAATAAGCTCACTTTATTTCAGGCTGAGAAGAGACCATAGATGCAAAATTGATTCTATAGTTAGGGTAAGTGAGCTTTCAGAAAACCCTCTAGTGACCTCTTCTGGCTGTAAAGTAACTACAAATAGATGTAGCTTTAGGTCTGAATTTTCCCTAGTGTCAATGGAGAAAAAAGTTTAATGAATAACTTCCCTTAAAAGTTTAACTAAGCTTAATTTCAGTTTACTAAAGAAACAGTATGTAAACATACTATAACTATGATCGCAAAGTGTATACTTAGAATGTAGGGTCAGGATCCTAATTGATCTTCCTGCATCCAGTCTTTATCCAACGAAGACTGCTGACTCATTAGTCTTAAAAGTGCCAATTGAACCATGTCATTCTGCTGCTCCAGAAATTCCGGTGGCTATTGCATGGAAGGATAAAACCCCAATTATTCTGACTTTGCAAGTGTCCTCTACAACCTGCAGTTACTTCACATTACTCTCGCTTCAAAAATTCCATTCTAGCTAAACTTGCTGTTCCTTGTTCAGTACATTTAATTTCCCATTTCTATGATGTTCTGTTTTTTTGGATTTTGTTTTTTTTGTTGTTTTTTGGTTTGGGGTTTTTTTGTTTTTTTTTTAACACAAGTTGTCTTCTCATACCTAAATACTTGTACAGATCTAGAGCTGGAAAAGATTTGGGAGAACTCCAACTCTCTTCTTTTTACAAAAGAGAAAACAGGCCCTGAGCTAGGGGAAGAGAGACTAAAATCACACATTGATGAATATAGTAACACTTGTCGGTTTCCTTAATTCTGTGAGATATATTTACTTTTTAGGAATCTTTGAAATACAAAATTGCTTTTTGGAAGAAAGTATTGATGTAATTGTTAGATGTGTTAGCATTCGCTTAAGTGTTGAAAATCTTGAAAAGCAATTGCTTACCTGCAATTTAACTACATATGTGGCATATTTAATGTGTTTAGAATTAAATTGACTTGTAGTTAATGGAGTAACTAATGAAAATTCTGCTACAGTGTTAACGTAGTGTGGTAGTAATATATTGCTAAATTTTAGTTTTTTGTTTCAGATTAAATCAGGTTATGTAAATGAAAATGTATTTGTCTGATATTTATATATACATATAGAATATATATGCAAAGAGCTAACTAAAATAATTTTATTCTATTATCTTTCAACTAATTAAATTCTTGAACTTGACAATTGGTTGCATACCTATAAACTCTTTTGTCTTATTTTAGGCAGCTGCAGCTGATGGACATAAAACCAATCTTCTTCCCCAGCTTATTCAGTGCTTTGCATGTCCAAATTGCTTCCTTCTTTTTAGCAACAAGAATGAATGTTTACAGCATATGTCTGGAAAAAATCATTTCCTTCAGAGTTTTAAACTGGGTGGTATGTTTGTTTTAATTGTTTTTATATTTTTTCCAACATTTAATTTAATTCAGCAAGCTTCTTTTTGAGGACCTAGTATGTACAACAACCATATATGGGCAGTTTGAGGGAGGTGGAGAGCTACACAATCTTTGAACTGGAGGGGATTGTAGATAGAAACTATTCCAATTTCCCTCCTCATTTTACAAATGAGGAATATGAGCCTCAGAAAGGGAAAATGACTTGTTACTTCTAAGGTCAACACAGAAAAGGTTCCTTTACTCCACTGTATATGTATGTTACTATCTATTATATGTTGTATGGAAACATCTTCTTTGGGTGAGAGCCAGACTTAGCCCTCTAGAGCAGAATCTGTGTGGCCAGGTATATTTTTCTACTCTGTTTAGGAAATATATTTAATCCCCATTTTACTAGTGATGAACCTGAGACTCCAATGTTTGGACTTATATCCACTGTTAGATGAGCTCTTGTACTGTCTGATATTTGATACTCAACTGTTTTTGGTCTTTTAAAATTCCCTTACAAGACTAATTTGTGTTTCATGAGAGAATTATTGTTTTTTGTATTTGTATACTTGAATTTAGGTTAATTTCAGTGAGGTGCCTTAAATTCCTGTAAGAATGTGTCTTCCTATATAGGCTGAAAAGTGATTTCCTTAAAGTATCATTAGTTTATGTTGTGTATGGGTTGAGGATTTGGGGGATATTTGTAACTTAGTTTGTCCATTTCCCCTCACCCCCACAGATGACAAGGAAATATGTCCTATACCATTTCCATCTTTTGCAAAGAAGCTTTTAATATCTCTCTGTAAAGAAGTTCCCTTTCAAGTGAAATGCATGGCTTGCCACAAAACATTACGTTCTCATATGGATCTCACGGCCCATTTCAGGTAAGTATAATATGATATGAAATAATAACATAAGTAATAGAAAAATTTTTAATTATGATTTTAACAGCCAAGTAGTAGAAGCTGTAACCTTACTTGATGCTAATGAAGATGTGCTTTTGAATAGATACTTTTATAGGTAGGATAACTGGGCAAATTGGGAGAAGAGTGGTGAAACTTAATATTTTTAAATTCCTGCCTATATAAAAAAGCCAGTTTAATTCCTAAATATCATTTTTTTATTTGCCTTACATATTTATTAGAGTATTCTAAAAAAATTGAACTATTAAGTTTTTGCCCAGAGGATAAAAACTCTTTGATTCTGGGCTCTGAGAAGACATGAGTTTAAATTAAGCCTCCCTTTTTACTAGCTGTGTGACCCTGAAAAAGTTGCTTAGCCTCTGCTACCCAAGTTTCCTCTTTAAAAGGATAATAAGGGTTGTTGTAATGATAAAATGTGAGAATATTTTTAATAAATGCTGGGTTATTATGTTTTAATCACTCTGCTAGATGTCATGGGGGATAGGAAGATGTATCAGACAAATTGTTCTCTTTTAGGATCTTTAAAAACATATACATGTAGAAATGAAATAACCATATAATGACATTATTAAGTAGAACAGGCAACAACATTACTGTGAACTAAAGTTTCCGAGGAATCTTATTTTTATTTTTCCCTAATTACGTGTAAAAAACATTTTGAATTCCAAATTTTATACCTTCCTCCCTCTGCAACCCCTCCCCCTCACTGAAAAGGCAAGCAGTTCGATATAGGCTTTATAACATATATATATATATGTATATGAGAGAGAGAGAGTCATGCAAAACATGGATAATAGTCATGTTGTGAAAGAAGACCCCCCCCCCCAAAAAAAACCTCAAGAAGAATAAAGAAAGTATGCTTCAATTTGTATTCAGACATTATCCAGAGGAATTTTTTTGAATGGGTAGTGGGTTTATCATGTTTCTGTGTCTCCATTTTGTATCATGTGAACCTAAGATTACCATCTTTTAAAAAATTTCCATTTCTGTGAACATAATATAATAAAAAGATGGTTGCACATGAAACTGCAAATGTATTATATACAACTTGCAATTCCTTTAAAATACATGATAAAATTATCATTCAAATTTCTTTTCATTTCTTCCGCCACCCTAGAAGATAAAAATATGTATGTGTATGTATATAAAATTCTATGTACATATATATATATATATATACATATATATTACATATATGTATATATATCAGTTCTCTTTTTAACATTTTTTTTTATATGAAATTTTGAGTTTTAAATTTTCTCTCTACCTGACCTTTCCTCTCTTCCTGAGAATGGTGTAAGCAGTTTGATAGAGGTTATATCCCTTTTGAAGAAAACTTTTCTTTCCATAGCTAACAAGATGTTAAATAAAAGTCTGTCTTAATGATTTCAGTATACTTAGAGTAGGAAGCATTAGAGTATACATCTACTCAAAGCACTTTCCATGCATTTCTTGAAGTTTATTAGAGTAAAATGTTCGTGTAGCTGTTTCTGCAGAGCACCCCTTACCATATCATATAAAAGTCATGGAGATATATTGAAACTAAAAGAAAAGTAGTTATTAGAGCAAAAAGCCTTTCAGAGTGTGTATATGGTGATGGTGGAAAGGGGGTGAAAGTATGGAGGCAGGGGGCGGGGAGAGGAAGAGAGAGAAAGAAGGAAGGAAGGAAGGACAAAATCATTTAGGTTTCATCAGAATTCTCCTTTCTGGTCTTGTTTCAGAAACAGGATATTTGACTAGACCAGCCATAGAAATATAAGATTAAAAAAAGATAGATTATTCTACCTGGAGAAAAGAAAACTATTGAAACTGAATCCTTAAAGCATTTGTGATGGATTTTTTAATGTGATTTATTATTATATTAATGCAGAGGATAGTGACAAACAGTTGTTCTATTTCTTAGAAAAATGGGCCTTAAAACCAGGACCTTAATTGGGTTATTTGTTAAGCAAAAAGAATATTTAAAAGATCATGGTACCTTGGGCAAAGCTTTGCAGAGATATAGTCAATTCTTGGAGACTTAATGATCTGTCCAAAGTTACTCTCAATCCTATTATTATGTATTTGTATTGAGAGAGCCAAGGTTAACATTTTGTAGACACCACTCCCTGACTGTGAGCAAATGTTAGATTGAGATGTATGAAATAGGTATATATTTTTTCAAAGCTTTCATGAATAACAAATTTTGTGGTATTTTTTACTTTATCAGTAGAGTTGGAAAGCAAGTTATTTATCATGTTCTGAATAATAAATATCTCTAGATATACTATATACTGATAAAAATCAGTGCATCATTTTTTCCTCCATAAATCTTACTATTTACTTTCCCCTATAGCAGACTATAGTTACAGGGATGAAATTTAACTCCTAAAATTTCTTCCAATTTGTATTCAGATTCTCAGAAATGTCTGCCAGACTTTGAAAAACATTAGTTTTTTTCTTTTTTTTCATAATTTTTCCCAGTATTTTTCTTCCTCCCTCTCAGAGACCTATCTCACATAATAAATAGTAATTTTGGAGACAAGAAAATGAAGTAGGAATAAATAACTAATTGATATGTTTTAAAAGTTTGAAAATGTGTACTACATTTGTAAACCTTCTACCTCTACAAAGAATGAGGTGGTAGGAGCATGTTCTCATATCTCTCCTTTGAGCCATATTTTATAGAAGTACTGATTTCATTCAGTTTTTGGGAAGTTGATTTTTTTACTTTTTTGTGGTTAAAACCCCAATTAGAAAATTTTTAATGATTTTGTACAATTTTGTCTTGCAAGATCAATTATATTTATTTACTATGAAGCATAAATATGTGAAAAGTTAAATAACAATGCAAGATATATCAGGAGAACAGGGGAATGTGAAGATATGTCAGGCCTAAGGAATGTGAACTTTCTATGTTGCAGGCAATGAAAAATCCATTAAAATTTGTGAGTTGAGGTGTCCAAGGTCTTTTAGAAAGATTGCTGTGAGAGTGTGGTAAATTGGAAGGAGGGAGAGCCTAGAACCTGGGAGATCTTGTAGCTGAGTTTTGTAAGTGATCCATGTTTAATAGGGTGTGTTTTAATAGAGCAACCTATCATAAAATGGTTGTGGGGAGCATGAAAAAGGAAAGGAGAGAGATTTGGAGCAAACATTGCAAAACTGGTTTGAGGAGTGTTGGGGTTGGGGAAGAGGCTCCAAGTTTGAAGTTTGTGGCAAGATTGTGGAAATGTGTCCCATATAAGAGGATAGGGGTGGAGTGTTATTATGGGGCTTGTAGAGAAAAATCAAGTTTGGAGATGGACATTTGGCAAATATTGGTAAAGGTAAATTAAAATTTAAGGAAAAGGTAGATAGATTTATAAGAAGGAAAAAAAGTATTCAAAGAGTTGAAGGCTGTGAACCTTTTGAGTTATTTCCGTTTAGAGAATGAAAACTGGCCAGAGTGTTTTAGGAAGTTTACTTCTCATTAAAATGAAATTTTGTTTGGGAGAAAGGGGTGAGAACAGAACAGTATTAAAAAATACTTGGGTAGTGGTGAAAGGGAATGAAAATCATGACAAATGTCATTGATAATTCATTTTCATTACAATGGGGATAAGGAGAGGTAAAATCCATATTGAGGAAATTAAATAGAAATAATAAGGAAGGAGTAGAAACATGAATTATAATTATCTGTGTCTATGTAGAAGCATACATACATACATCAATTTGTTTAGCCCTCTCTCCTGAGCAACTGTAGTTCTATTCTTCATTATTTTTATTTTCTTTTCCTTAAGTTTTGAACTTTAAACTTATCACTATGAAGTTTCCTTTTTCTTGATTCACACCATCATTCTAGCCTATATTAATTCTTCAAAATAAGCTATCTCGTTACTCAAGAAAATATTCACATATTAATAAGCAGCTTATTCTTTAAGCAGCTTATTCTTTAAGAATATGTTCTGTAGGGGATATATATATCTCATGTTATGTAATCATGTAATCTATGTACTTTATATGTATATACATACACACATACTATATGATGCTATTTATAGTTCTCTAATTTTGTCAGTCATCTCCATTCTCTTCGACCTTTTCCAGAGATATTGCAAACAGCCAATATATAAGCAATATAGAAGTATTTTGAGTGTTTTAATGTCATTGTATATTACCATTATTAAAAAGTATTTGTGTTTATTTGTTGATACATAATTACAGAATTTAGAAACATTTAGTATATAAAGATGTTTTGTCTTTTGTGTCTGATTCAGAGTCCATTGTCGAAATGCTGGTCCTGTGGCAGTTGCTGAGAAGAGTGTCTCCCAGGTTGCAGAGAGATTCAAAGCAAGAGGTTATTGTCTAAATTGCAATGAACTCTTTGTGGATGAGAGCAGTACCAATAATCACAAACAGTATTCGGGACACAAAGTCCGAGTCATTGCCTCAATGGAAGAATCCATCTTGATGTACTGTCACATCAATGGAGGCCACAAACCACCCTCTGATTTGCGCCTCCTGTTAGAGCATTCAAAGTTTTCATCACTTAAAAGGACGCTATCCAATAAAGATTCAAGGACGCAGGCATGCAGCTCTACTCCAAAGAAGAAGAAAAACTTGGAGGATCAAAATAGTGAAGGTGTAGTACCTACGAAACAAAATAAGTCAGTCTGGTTTTGTGAATGCCAACAAAAGTTCCTAAGTGAAGATGCAGCAGAGAAGCATGTGTTCTCAGCAAATACAATGTGCCATAAATGTGTAGTCTGTGGCAAGGTGTCTGAAGATGCAGGTGTTATGCGTTTGCACATGAGCCGGTTTCATGGTGGGGCACATTTAAATAACTTTCTGTTTTGGTGTCGTACGTGCAAAAAGGAATTACGGAGAAAAGAGACTATTATGGCTCATGTGACTGAATATCATCGTGGACATACTTATTTTTATGAGCAAGATGCTGAAGAAGAGGAACCTTTGCCATCCTCTTCTAAGACATTGATGAGTAGCCCTGTTAACAGGAATAGCCTTTCAACTGTTATGCCCATTCTTCAGTCCCCTCCAAAAAGTCCTCCAAAAAGCCCTCCACGAGGGAAATGGCAGTGCCGAATTTGTGAAGATATGTTTGACTCCCAGGAAAGTGTTAAACATCACTGTATGTGCTTAACAAGTCATCAGTTTCATAGGTACAGCTGTGACCATTGCAAAAAGTCCTTTCACAAGATAGAGACGTTATACCGACACTGCCAAGATCAACATGACAATGACATAAAAATTAAGTATTTCTGTGGACTCTGTGATCTAACTTTTGATGTGGAGGAAGCATTTTTGAATCACTACAGGGATGTCCACAGTGTAGACTATGTGTTTGTATCAGAAAAGCCTGAAACTTCAATTAAAAATGAGGATGATTTCCCAGTATTGGAGAAAAGCAACTTGTTAACATGTGGCTGCCGAGAGAGTTACATCTGCAAAACTAACAGGAAGGAAGATCACAGTAGATGTCTACAGATCTTGCTTGACAAAGGTAATCTGTGGTTTCGTTGCTGTTGGTGTTCAGCAACAGCACAGAATGTAGCAGACATGAATGCCCATGTTCTTAAACGACACAAGGGAGAGAGAGATCATAAAGAAGAGCAGTACTTTGTGAAATGTGCCATCTGCAGCAAAAATTTTCACGATGCTGAGAGTGCTCAGCAACATTTTCACACAAAACATTGCTTCTTACAAAAACCCAACATAGCTCACTTTGGACCAGAAAAATTAAGCCCATTCAAGTTTACTGCCAGTGGTGCACGTGTAGACAGAAAACTGAAACATCCCATAAGCTGTCCAAAAATTTCAGACTCTCCTTCAAATAAACTACTAAACATGGATTCAGAAGCTAAGAATGACATAGGCTGTCAAAAGATAGGTATGACCTTAAAATTACAATTTAATGTCTATGCAAACCTCAAACACTTGTGTAGAAATTTAACAGCATGACTAAATAACTCATGGCTCAGATGATGAATTATAAGGTCTGTGATATAGTTAATAATGAAAGGTAAACCATAGCCCATCTGTTTTAAACCTAAAATGTGCGGAAAAAATTAAAGCTTTCAGTTAATAGATATCATCCAAGTTATAGTAACTGGGCTTCCTTTAATATCTCCCATTTATTTTTTTCTTAGCCGAACTGTGGACTTGAGGGACTTAGATATTGTACGTATTGGTTTTTTAATGGAGAGTATTATATAGCATTTTCTTCTTCCCAACGTTGTCATGGTTTTCATAAGGCACAGGAAATTCTTTAGGAAAGGAAGTTAGCTTGGAATTTTTGTCAATGTTTCTTAGAGAGTTTGAAATTTCTTTTGCTACATGTTAACTGCTGTCATTTTTAACAGCATTCACGCCCCCTCAAGATGAGCCAGTTGACTTTTGAAAGGCCTTCTAGGAACTCTAGTGTTTTGGGTTTCAATATTCAGCTATAAAGAATGCCCTTACAGTCATTTTTAAAAATACAAGCACTCTTCATGCAATCTGGTGGGTATGTTTCCATTATATTTAATGTGGAGGGAAAACTTCTGCATATTAAAAAAAATACCTTGGTAATGGTAAATGATAGCAAGAAAGAAGCATAAATGTTTTGGTCCCATTGATGAAGCATCCAATGTGATATGAGTGTGAAATAGAAAATTAAAATTAATGGCATGCTGCCTACCTTCAATTATATATATACTATTCTCCCCCTACCCCATTCATTCTTAAGTACCTTCTTTCAGGTTATATACCATAGATTTAGATTTAAAACTGGAAGAGACCTTAGAAGTCATCTCATTCAGACCCCTCATTTTACAAATAAAGCTCCAAGATCAAATAAGTGGTAATTGTTGGTAAAAATTTGAACCCAAGACCTTTAATCTCAAAGTGTGCTATATCTCTCTGTCGTATCTGGTGTTCTTCATCTTAGCTGGTTCACAAGGTTGCTTTACAAAAGGCATTAACCATAAAGTCATATGACCTTCAGAAAGTCGTATGACCTCAGACAAGGGAAAGGAAGGGGGAGGGGGGGGAATAGGGTTAAAAAAGTATTATATTGCTAAAAAAAAATAATACGTTATTGTTATAAAATCAGATTCTGACTCAGTATATTAACACATGTTGCATACCTAAGAATTTAATTGCCATTATTTTGTTGTATTACATACAACAAATGCTGTAGCTACTTCTCTTTCAGGTAGATATGGGGAAATTGTATGTGTGTTATATGTATAGATAGACTCTTTTTTGGTGTCTTAATTTGCCAAGATTTCATACTGAGAAAAAGTTTTAGAGAAATTCTTACTGACAGTGACCACGTCTGTGTGTCTTTACCAGATGAAGGAGACGTTGAGCTACCAGATTTGGACTACTTGCGAACCATGACTCATATAGTCTTTGTGGATTTTGATAATTGGTCAAACTTTTTTGGTCATCTACCAGGATTCCTTAATCAGGGAACCTTTGTCTGGGGATTTCAAGGTAAAGTTAACAATGCAAGTTGGTTATAACTGTCTTGCTTTAAATATAATGTGGCCCACCTAAACGGAACTGCTTTCGAACCCTCCTGGAAGAAGAACTTGGCTACACGATTGAAATATGATGCATTGTGTAATGATTATTTCTCCACATTTCACATTTGAACCCCTCCCCCCAATTTATAGATTTATTTTTGTGTAGTGTTAACTCTGAGTTTATTGATTATATTGAAGTGTAGTGAAATAGCAATGCTTTCCAAAGTTAAGAAGCTTCATTTAAATGATGTAAAATAGTAATTCTGTCAAAATCTTAAGAACGTTATTTAGAATGTGTACTATGACAATGAGAACTAAATCTGTATTAATAGTAAAGTTCTCAACATTTCTAGAGACACTTGATTTAATTGTTTGCTAATTTGAGAATCTGTCTTTAGTGTATGAACTTCTTATAGAGTTTACAGTTGGTAGGAAGGACTCAAAGGCTGTAGATCAAGGATAAAAAGGAATTAAAACACCATGTGATCCGTAATATTACAGGCTGACCAGTGGATTTTCCCAGCAGGAAACCTGGAAACGCTGAGGGAATTTGAGCATAAATGAGGTTCTCTAGGATCATCTTTCCCCTCCTCACTACCTTACCCCACCCGTCATGGTCATCAGCCATTACTTATGCTACTACCAATAATTTGTTATCCTATATTTAGCATATTAGAGTTCATATTTGATATTAGTAATATTAGCTGTATTCAGATTTGTTGACCCTAAAGCCTCTTTAGAGTCTCGCTAATTTCTCTTTTACCGTAACCTTCCGCTCTGTTTGGGAATCTTGGGATCATTTGCTTGGTTCTGAAGTAATCATTACTCAGAATTCCATTTTGTGTTTAGCACAAACGCTAAAGTTGGAGTTTTTCTCCTTGGTTGGTAACCGCCCATGAAACCCCAAGGGTAACAGGTCTCCCCTCATTCCGTTAAGTATATCTCTACATCTACTCCCCTAATGTTCAATGAGAAGTTATTTTAATGCCTGATTTCCTTTCCCAAAGAACTTTATGAAACCTATTATTTACTATTATGTATATATCATATTGATAATATAACAAAGCTCTAGAATAGGATTTTAACAAAGTAATGACAGTTTAGTAATAAACAGATACAGTATAATTTTAGTTTAGATACAGTATAATTTTAGTTTTTGATATTAGATTTTTTTTCATGTATTAAAAAAATTTAAGCAAACTTTTCAATCATTTAGCCAATTGACTATCATTTTTGCATTTTTAACATTGAAATCTTAGGAGGAAATACCAACTGGAAGCCTCCAGTCAATTGCAAGATTTTTAATTACCTTAATAGGATTGGATGCTTCTTCCTTCATCCACGCTGCAGTAAGAGAAAAGATGCGGCTGACTTTGCCATCTGTATGCATGTGAGTTATAGTTGGACTAAAAGTACGTTTGGTATCTACAGCTCACTTGATTCTGTGTTGAAATATTGGTTCCATTTAAATTTAAAGGAAAGTAAGGCATTTCTCACTTTATGTAAATTCACATTACATAAATTCTATTTATTTAAAGAATTTTGTTTTCAAAAAAAACACCTATGTTAATTTTACAGTACAGAACTGTGTGTTGTTTCTTTACTCCTGCAAATCTTATTTCTTAACCTGGTGCTCTGCAGCCTCACATCACCCCACCAAAAAACAAATCCTCAAAGTGAAGCAGAATTTTCTACGAAGAGATCACTCCCACTGCCGCTGGAATATCCCTCCTTTCCTTCCTCGTGTTCATGGGCAGATTAAAATTGCATAAAAATTGTTTTATGTCGAGGCAGGTAGTATGTACATCATTCTTGACAAATTAAAAGGACAAGATTTTTCTCTAATAATAAAAGGAAAATTCCCATTTACATAACTATTTTAAGATTTTTCAGAATGCTTTTCTCACTTAAGCTTTTGAAGTAGGTAGCATATGTTTTGCAGATAAGAAAATTGATGTTTTGAGATGTTGTGACCTGCTTCTAACATCATGTAGCTAGTGTCTGTCTGAAGTTTTGAGTCGATTTCAAGCCTCCTGCCTTCAAGTTGAGCAAGCCATACTATCACTAATAGCTGACATTGATAAGAATGCTTAAAAAATATGAAACTAATGCAGCTCAGTTCTTTATAACTTACTAGAGTTTAAACAAACAAACAATATTGAATACAATATTGCACACATTTTTTCATTTATAGGAAAAATTTTCTACACCAAACTTTACTGATAACTTTCTAAGGTTAATGCTTTATTCTCATTTGGAGTGGTTAGTAATGCTTTTATTTATCTCCTTTTGGTTTCCTGTCATTTTTCATAGCAAGTTTTAAAATCTTTTCAGTGTAGATCTGAGTTCTCCCTTAATTTCTCTCTCCTTTCAGTTTCTTACTTTTCTACTTGAGATATATTTATATTTTTACTTTGTTTCTCTACCACTTTTTCTTTCTCTACCACTTTTTCTTTCTAAGATTGACCTACTCCATTGTGTGCCTTTGGTCCTGTTCTTTCTTATTTTCTCTGGTGTTATATCCCATCCACTCTCTTGTTATGTTAAGGCTCTTCTTTTATATTAACAACTTACTTCTTGTGGCTTAGAAAATATGCTTAAATTTCTCCTAAATCATCCTTTCTTTGACTCCACCACCACCACCCTTTTATATTGTCCCATGGCTGTCTTTTATCTCTGTCCATTTTTTAAAAGAATGGTCTACTTTGGATGTTGATATTCTCATTATCTCACTCTTCCATCACTGCAGCACCCCTTATAAAATCTGGCTTTTCCCCACCTCCTGTTCTGCTAAAACCTTTTCTTAAAAATTTCCAGTTGTCCAATCTAATCGTTTCAGTGTTATTTTTTTCTGCTTTTGTGAAATTTTACATTGTTAACCATTTTTACTCTCTCTCTCCATCCCCCTCAAATTACAAACCTAATAGCTGTCAGTTAATATACAAAACAAGTAGTAAAATCTTACTGTAAAACCCTTAGCTTAAAAAAAATTTGATCTTACTAATTAATACATGTTGTATTATCTAGATTTTTTCCTCTGTATCCCTTCTTCTCCTGCCCCACTCCCACATTTAATTTTTTAGAATGCAAAACAAAGCAAATAAAAAAAACAACATAGAAAATATTTTATATTGTGTCCCCTTTTCTAAATCTTGCTCATAGTTTACCATCTTTGGTCCTATTTGTCTTTTTCTTCTTTGTTTTAATCTAATCTAGTTATAGTCAATGTGTGCAAAAATTCTAGTTTTCCTGACTTTGCACTGTATTACCTCATAATAACTCTTTTCTTATATGCTTCAAATTTTTATTGTTTTTAATGGCACTTTAATATTTTTATTACATCAGTGTGCCCTAATATATTCATCCATTTTCTTAAACATGTAAGTTCTACAGGTAAATTTCATTGGGTTGTTTGGTTGGTTTGTTATCATAAATAGAGTGTCCTAATATTTTTGTATAGATAAGTCCTTTTTCTGATATTTTGGGGATGGATGGAGTTGGTCCATTCCTAGGTCAATACATGCTCTTTCCCTCCCTCTTCCCTCTCCCCTCTCTCATCTCCCATATCCCTTCTCCCATCTCCCTTCTTGAAACATTCCCATTTATGACTGTACTATTCTAGCTTTCATACCCGCCATAAACTTTTTTTCACCCATTCCTTCATTTGGCTTTTAGCCCCATGCTAAAATAGGGATTTAGGCATGTTGCTCTTCTCTCTATACTTTCTATGCTCATCTATTCTCTTATCTTCAATTATACCTTTATGAAGAGGTCTTAAAAATTATTTCCAGCTTCAACTTATCTTTCCAATTTTTGACCATTTCCATTCAATTAGAGATTGAAGAGATCAGTGTGTTATAGTGGAAAAAACACCTGGATTCAGGTCTTAGAGAAGGTGCTAAATCTATATTGGTAGAGTTGTCTCACAGAAATTTCCAGTTCTGTAAATGTCAAATGTCTGGTACCTGATCCTCATTCTGGTCCAGCTGATTTAGATATCCTAAACTTATTATTTTCTCTATAAGATAATCAAATTTGAACTGACTACCCTATTTCTGCTAGGTTCATCCTCCTCCAAAATTCTTGCGCAAGTTCTCAGTTTGTTATATATAGATCATTTCTTTTTCTCCCTGTATCTCTAATAATCACCCAGCCCCCAGTACTCTACTATGTGAGTTGGATTTCCTTCCCATACTTAAAGCCAAACCCATATCTTAATAAGCTTTCTCAAATGCCTTGCTACATAATAATGTCCTTGTTTGTATTTGCAAAAGTGTGCCTTATTTCCCTACCAGAAAATGTTTGCATACTGGGAACCTTGTCTTCCTACTTTTCTATCCATAAGAAACTGATTGTGTTTTTGCACGTAGCTGATAAGTATTTGCTGAAGGAATGTTGTATAAATTACAGATTGTAACTCAGTATTCCTTTTATTTTTCCTGACTTTTATATTTTTTTCTACAGGCTGGCCGTCTAGATGAACAGCTACCTAAGCAAATTCCTTTCACTATTCTCTCAGGAGATCAAGGTTTTTTGGAGCTACAGAATCAATTTAAGAAGACTCAGAGACCAGCCCACATCCTAAACCCTCATCACTTAGAGGGGGATATGATGTGTGCCTTATTAAATAGTATATCTGATACAACCAAAGGTACGCAGCTGGAGATACCATACAGAATGCCAAAGAGGCGGAGACTTCATTGCTGAAAGAAACCAATAAATGGCTGTCCACAAGGAAACTGTTTCCCCAATTACTAAACCATCATAATTATATCTGATTTGCCTCTTTTCCCCCTCTCATTGGTAAACACATAGAAGGAGAACTGATTTATTGTAATTTTCTTGAGTCTACCATGTGGTGCAACAGTCCATAGTTACTGTGTGAATGATAGATTAGAATCCTATAAATGTAGATAGGAAACTTTAGGTGTATTTCATAGGTCCTTTTTAAAACAATATGGAGAAAAAACACAATTACAATTTTTCCAACAGTAGATAGCAAACAATATAGAAGAAGTAAGTGGTCTGAGTATATGAGGAATCATTTGTATAGATGTATCTTTAGCTCTCTGCTTTATTATAAGCTTGTTGAAGAACAACATGATGATCTCATTACTGTATAGACAGTAAGTGAAGGAATTTGTTAATTACATCATGCTGCCCCTTCTTCACATCATGTTTAAAGAAAAACATCTAAAGCTAAAGATTACCGTATTAAAGTCACTAATTTTCTTAAAAGAAAGGGGAAAAAATATAGAAGAAAAGGGGGGAAACAATATATTTTCTACTTGAATCAAGGAGTTAAATCCTAAGGGGTTAAATGTGTTCACTGCTCCATTTAATTTTTTCTAGACTAACGATGACTTTTTAAACGTGATCATTTCAAAGGTTTTATTGTCCTAAATCAGAGAATAGTCAGATTAATATTTAATTTTTAATCTTTCTAATATGTATGTCACCCCAGTTTACCTTCCCAGTTTTTTTCTTCTTTGAATTTATTTTGACTTTTATTAACTCCTTTGACATTATTTTCATCCTTGTTACTTATTGTTGCCTGTTTTCTGCCAGGAAAAGTTGGAAAAATATATGCCTTTATTTTACCTCTGCCACCTCATCCATGCCTACCTGTCTCAGCTTTTCCTTTTTCATTACTATACTGAACACTTTTAAGGAATGTGAAGGTGATTTGGTCCCATGCATTTCAGTAATGTGTTCCCTGGATTGATTGAGTATGGGATGCTATAGGAAAAGCCAAGTTGTAACTGTAAGGAATTAGGACCATTGATAACTGCTGGCAACTGTCCTTCATACTAGATGGCCTCTAAAATATGATTCTCTTGTTATCTGAGTGTCAGTTATCTCCCTCATACTAGATGGCCTCTAAAATATGATTCTCTTGTTCTGAGTGTCAGTTATCTCAGCCTTCCTCTCATCCTCCGCTGCTTAACAATCTCTTTAGGGATATTCATGTTCCTTTAGCACCCAAAGCAGATAATTGTACTTATTTTTCTGGCCTTTGAAAGCAGTGAAGTTATCACATAATGGTAGTACACAGAGTGTATCTCAGCATGTTATTACTGATCCTAGCTGAAGAAACCTCACTGTGGTATATATGAAATATATATCCTTTGATAAATTGTTTGAAAAACTCAAAACTGCAAGCAAACCTAAAGGTGTTAACCGTTAAGCAATGATTTCCCAGAGTTGCTCTAGAACATTTTAAATGTCGGAATCGGTATCTTTTTGGATCTCAGATGTGGTCAAAATGGATTGTCTTAACAGCAGTTTTTAGTCAAAATTTTTTAGTCATATTTGTCACAGTTTAGATTCATTTGAGAACTACATTTACTTTCTCATTTTTAAAAAGGAATCATCCTAATTACTTGAATTCATTAGTACCAGGTATCTAAGAGGCTCTTCTTCTCTATTCTCTATAACATTAATTCAAAGGGTTACAATTTTAGCTGCTGGTTTAGGTAGCTGTGATTCCTGTATATGGGATATGTATCTTTATTCCAGAGCTATGGACAAAGTTATGGATAGTTTTTTTTTCTTTTAGCATCTTCATTTTATGTTCACTTCAGTCATATTTACAATTTCTTGGAGAGTCCAGATAACTACTTGAACTGAGATCTCTCATTGCTGTCATTTTTAAGTTTTGTGTGATAACGAGGTGGGGTAGGGAAGAGAGTGAAATTTAGAAAGATCCACTGATTGAGACATTTGTCATTCTTTGTTGTGTGACTTTTTCATCCTTTACTTCCATATAGCTTAAAGTTACGGTGTAGCTCTTGTTTCTCCTTCTAGACAGCTCAAATACTGATTGGGGAGATAGAATCTTTCTAGGTTTCTTCCTGGATAAATTGAAAGAAATCTTCAGTAACATTGTACATTGATCAATATGGAATTCATTCTTTGCCAACTTTCAAAGAAGCAGCAAGGTTAAATCTGTTGTTTCAGAATGCACTTACCTCAGTGCAGATAATTAGAAATCTGTTGTTTCAGAATTCACTTACCTCAGTGCAGATAATTAGACAGAGAAGCATGGGGATGTGTCGAATTTGTGGCTTGATGACACCTACAGTACTGACCTATTGAAATTTCAGGGGCTATTTAGGCATAGTTTTATGAGATATGGATGGAGGATGATATAAAAATGTTCATAGTTAACTTTGAGTTAGTTGTTTAATGTTTTCTTTCTACTTCCCTTATTTGTAAAGCGATGGGTTTGTAATTTAAGGTATATACTTAAAAGTTGTCCCTCAGTCTATATTGACATCAAGATTCTCCTATCCCATCTAATCCTAGGGAGGTTAGGCAGTTTCTCAAAACAGTCAAGCATAATCACTTAATCCATGTGATTACAACTAAGTAGTAGTGCATACTAATTTATACTTTTGGACTCTTTTAACAGTTGTTAATAGAAAGGATGTATATTTTAACTTTTTTCTGTTTTTATTTTGACTTTGCTTTCTTTGCTCTTCACATTATACACATCATTCTACACTTATATGTTCCATTATATTCATATGCCAGAATTTTTTTAGCCATCCCCAAATATTTGGTACATGATTTTTGTTTTTGTTTATTGGAAGGGGGAAGGCAAAGCAATTGAGGTTAAATGACTTGCCCAAGGTCACACAGCCAAGCCAGTAAGTGTAAGTGTAAGTGTCTGAGGCCACATTTGAGCTCAGGTCCTTCTGATTCCAGGGCTGGTGCTCTATTCATTGCACCCACTTAGCTGCCCCTACATGATTTTTTTTTTTATCAGAACTGTTGCTACTATGGATTAATTACTTGTCTATGTGTGTGTGTTACAAATGGGTATTTTCGTGCTCTCAATAAACCTTTATAGAGGATATGACTACAGAAGTAGGGTAGATTTGATTCTTCATTATCATCATGAACTCTGTAGTATTAGCATAGAGTTGCTTAAAAATATAAAGTTAATTATGAAAAAATTTTAAATTATCAAGATTAGACCACCATTGTTCAGCTTAACCAGAGACTACAGGTGAATTATTTTTCAGAATCTGTTCTACACTTGTACTTATTTATGTATAGCCTTATCAGAGCTATCCTTAGACTTCATGTCCTCTGTTACTTCTGTTTTCTGTGCTATTCCTCTTTTTTGCCCATTTTGATGATAACGAAGTAGAGTAAACCCCTCTAGCAATACTCAAACAATGCAGTACAAAAAGACTTTTGCCTTCCTGGGCCCTTTCTGTTTGCTTCACAAATGTGTCATGGATACCCTTCCATTTATTCTAACCTTAAATTTTTGTCACCTTTATTCTCAATCATCTTATGCAACTTTCTCAAAATAGAGTATTTTTTAAACTCCCAAAGCTAATTTTTTCGCTTATTGCTGTACCTACTTCCTTTTGTATGACTCTCTATAGCCACCAAGTAGTAATCATGACGATATATGAAAAATATTTAACTGCAAAGATTACTTGTGTGGACCAAAAGTGGAAACTTACTTAAGACCTAGAGAAGGGCATAAATTTCCATAAATTTTCAAGAAAAATGGATTAGATATAATCACAAGATAGTAATCTGGCTGAAGAACTATAGATTTTTATAGATTTCTCTGTCATTATGTAGATGTTAGATGGCCAATGAAAAGCAAAATAGTATTTCAACTTTTAAAAAAATTCATCTTTTTATTTACAACTGTTAACAGTTATATTCACCAAAATTATGTCACATCTGAAAAACTGCATCAGAAGTTAGAATATGGAATGAGTCCATAACTCTGTTAAGCACTTTTTGCAACAATAATTTCTATTTAACTATTTATTTTAGAAAGATCCACCTTTCACAAAGACTCTGAGAAAAATTTTAAACCTACTTCATTATAATAGTTAATACCTTTAGAATTTTCTTATTTTGTTTCAGCATCTGCTTTTGGTAGACTTTGGTATTTTATTACCATTTCCATCTTTAGGGGAGTTATGATATTGAATGTAGATGACCACACGATAAACTTCTAGTAGGCAATAGGCATTTACTATTTACCAATCTTGTTTACTTGGAGATAACAGATAATTCCATTTTCTTCATTTAAACTTTTCAGTGACTTTTTGAATCCTAGAACTTGAGAGCCAGGAAAAAGACCTTAACAAATCCAAAACCTCTTAAATGAAGAAACTAAAGCTTGCAAAGGGGAAGGGACTTGTCCTAAACTCAGTTTTGGCGGACCCTGATTCAAAGGTCCTAAACTCAGTTTTGGCAGACCCTGATTCCTGTGTCAGGTAGCCTTTGTTGTGCCTTTTCACTCATTAAAATCTCTCAATATTTTCCCTGTATTTTCCCTATATTTATTTATATTTCCCTATATTAGTTTCCCTCATTGAAGAGTACAGGAAAAATTGGCATAGGAACAGATCTAGTTTATATTTATAAAGTACCACTATATCACCGTATTTATTTATCCATTCAAAAACTTGTTTATTTATTTTAAGTTTTCAGCATTCACTTCCACAAAATCCTGAGTTCCAAATTTTCTCCCCCTCCCCCAACCCTCCAAAATGCCTTGCATTCTGATTACCTCTTCCACCAATGTGCTCTCCCTTATCTCCATCTTCCATCTTGTCCTATAGGGCAAGATACATTTCTAACCTCATTATTTTAGATTAATTTGGGGGGAAGGTTTTTTTGTTATTTTAAGCCTCAGCTATGCACTTTATAAGAAAACAAGTTTACCTTTCAGTTGTAAAGGATTTACCTTGTAGTCTTTTTATACTATTAATTTTACTCATCTTTCATTCCTAGCTGACCAAATGTCAACTTCCATATAAGTTCACAGAAATACTGCCCATTTGTTTATTAATACTTGTTCAGAATTAAGGATGCTGAATTTAAAAGGTTTTACTGTAATTTAAAATTCTTTTTCAGAAACTGGTAACTTCAAACTCTCTTGAACTTTGTGGTATTTGTGTGACTGTGGCTTGTGTTTCTGTTTTCTACTCTGATGCTTCATATATTTATATGTATATAGCATGTAGGTGACCCGGGATTCTGAAAGGCTAGGCGAACCAAAATATACAACCTCTGTAAGAAGTTCTTTCAAATTGGAAAGGTTCTGATTCTGAACAACAAGACTACCATCTCAGGACCACATTAAGCAAGGCCCATCATGTGATATGTATTTTTTATGTCCAGTACAAGAAGTATGTAAGGCTTGTTATTACTTTGGAGGAAAGAGAATAAGCCATAGGGATACAATCACAGATCTTAAGTCTTTAAGTTACATTCAGCCAGTTAGATGCCAAAGATTTTCACATTGAGTTGTCTTCATATCTTAGAGCAATGAAGGGACATTTATACGGTAGAAATTTTGTAACACAGCATTTCTAGTATAGATATTCTTCCTTCTTTCCTGTGGGTTACTGCTTTCAAGTAATAATATCACAATACTCTATTAAGGATTTCATACACTTAATAACTGCATTAGTTTCTAGAAGTCAGCCCTGATGGTTTATTAATGATATTTTAGTACTGCTGTACTTCACAAAAATAGTGAAAATATGGTAACATAATACTAATCTAATTCATTCACAAGCTTAGTGTTGTTTGTGGAACAAGGAACCTTTCAAAGTCGTCACAACTTGGTGTTTTTGCACAGCTCTTTAATTCCATTATAATCTCAACTTGCATGTTGGGTTTGTTTTTTTTTTGGTCCCTATGACATTGGAGCTTATTTAAGGTGGTTTACCCAACAGATGGAGGTTTTAAATTCCATTATGTTTTCAGAAGACCTCATTTTGGTTTTTTTAGGCTATATATAGTAATTATTTCCATAAACTTTTGATTTTGCTTGAGTTTATTTTTAAGTGGATATAGATTGAATATCTTCTACAATAAGTTTTTACAACACTTTTTAAATAAAAGGTAAAAGTAAACTATAATATAATTAGCTTGATTTCTTTAGCTATCATTTATCTATTTGAATATTTCAGCAAATGTTGACATGTTTGCATGTAAGGAGGCATGTTAAAAAATATACCTTAAATTTGGCCATTTGAGAAGACTTTCATGTGAGAACCATTCTGTTCTCAAATTTGAAAAATTAAATCTTACCTGGATAAGAACTAAATATTAGAATTAAAAAGATTTAAATAAATTTGTTTTTAATAAAGTAATCACAATACATTCTAATAAACTTTGCAACATTCAGTTCTGAGAGAGATATAGTTGTAATAAGATAAAAGTTCTCAGAATTTTTCTATTTTAAACACTTCTCTGGGGGAATCCTTTATAAATGGATCTGCATATAAATCAAGACAGGAAAAATGGATGTCTATTTTTGTTAATTAATGAAATCCTCAGATTTTATTGCCTGTGGTCAAATATATATAACTTGTGTTTCTAGCTTTTTCTGAAAACTCTGTTCTTTATTTAGTGCTTACATTTAACTAAGTGTCCAGTTATATGTTTGTTACCACTTATTTCAATACAAGATTCTATGAATGCATTACGGTAAACCTATATTGACACAAAATCACAGCCACTTGTCACTAGTAAATAGTCTTTGTGAGTTGTAACCAAATATCTTAATCATTTAATGTACAGATTTTCTGATAATGAGCCTTTTCAAACTTAGGCAGTGTGAACCTTGGTAAATAGAGTTAATCCCATCACCAGGCTTCTGTTCAAAACCTTTCTAGCTTGGCAAGACCTGTTAGAACTTGTTGCTTAGTTAGTATAAATTTTCAGAAACAAGAGTCATGATAGGAATTAGAAAAGGCCTTTAAGTGAAAGAGCTTGGTTTAAATATGGGATATATATCTTAAAGGAAGTGTGTAAAATTGAATTTATGATTTGGGTAGTATTACTCCGAAGAATCTAGGATTTATAAAGTTAATCTGACATTTCTTAGTGAGAATGGGATTACTTTCGTATTAGTTTTGAAATATTTTTGTGGGTAGAGCGATGGAGAGGAAAATTACTGATAGTAACAAAATTAGATAGCAAGACCATTGAAAACAGCAATGAAATGGAATAATTGATAAGTTGACTTACATTTATTGACATCTTACTGCTTTACAGACAGTGACTGTAGTGAAAACGATAGAACGAGAACAAGCAGAAATACTACACAAGAAGAGGAAATCAAGTCCAGAGAAGGTAAAATCGTTCAGTTTTCTCTCTTTTTAATTCCAATGCTCTATGGAGCATGTAGTTAATTTAGGTAGACTTCCAGAATATGAGCAAACATTTCTAAGAAAAATAAAAGACTTAATAAAAACCACTTTGTGTCCCAGACTTAGTCTGAAAACTCCAAAGTCCTTTTGATTGTAATTATGTGTATAACTGATTCGTGATGGTTTACAAATAATATTTTGCTAAAAATTTAAAAATACAGGTACTCTAACAGAAATACGTAGATTGGGATTTTGACAAAAGATTTCATAATAGATATCAAATTTTTACATCATTTATGTTTGCACTTACACGTAGCTTTACTGTTTATAAAAGTTTCACAGAGATGTGATCTGTGTTTTGGTTGTGGGGTTTGTTTGGTTTTGGTCACAAAGTATTGTGAAGTATAACCAAGGCACTTGTATTACTCCTGTTTTTATAGATAAGAAAACAGGCATAGAGAGAAAAACTGACTTATTCAGAATCCCGCAGCAAACTTGGTGACAAATCTGACTCTAATCTCAGTTTTTTGGTTCTTTGTTTTTGTAATCAAGATCCTAGATCCCTAAAATAACCATTTCCTTTTCTACTTGATGTTAAGGTAGAAACTTTTTTACTTATTGAGATTTTCATCTGAAAAATTCAAAGTAATTGAGTCAACTCTTATCCATGAAAGCTTTGTACTACAGTTAGACAATTATGTACTTTTACGTGGGTAGTTAATAGACCAATTCTACCAAATAAACTTTGATCTCCTAGAGATGTCTTTTATTTTACCAAATTCCTCATTATGGTGTGGAAAGGACACCCTGGATTCTCACAGAATATGCCAGCAATATCTCAAACTCTGGCAGGCCTATCAAGCTGGAGAAGCTCTGAGTTAAAGTTTGATGACAGATTGTCATCCAGCTATCAACTTAGATTATTTTTGAGAAGTGAGAATCACTAGAAGATTGGCACCAAGTGATTGATTTATTTTGGCCACAGCAACTACTTTGAACTTCCTACAAACGTGTGGTGTGGTTGCAGTTGGCATTGGTAGAGAAAATCACTCATGAAAATGAAGTCTTGGATCTTAACTATAAAGAACAATAATATAACTCATATTTAGATAAAGCCCTTTAATATTTTCAAAGTGCTTTCCTCACAGTAACCCCACTACGTAGGTAGTACAAAGTATTATCTTTCTCATTATATTAATATTAAATATCTTTAGAGAGGTAACACTCCAGTTGGGAAGACTCTTTGTTTTTGACTGATTCTGTCTGTTTGACCTGTAGCAAATCACTTCAACTCTCAATGCCCCTGTAGCTTTCTAACATTATAAATTGTAGAATAATTGGCATTAGACATTCATAGAGGTGTTTTCCCCATTAGGAGTTCCCTTTGCCATGGAAACCTCAGGTCCAAGTCTCTTCTTCCTGCCCCTCTTCTTAACCCTCCCCCATAACTGTTAAGATGGTTAATCTTACTTATGCCTCATTTTCCATCATCCACATCTGTATCTTATTTATGCATAGTTTTTAAAAAACATATGTTTTAATTTTCATATGTCAAAGTGCTTTGAACTTTCCAGAAGGAAGAACTTGCCATAGTCTATTATGTCCAGGCAGTTATGTGGGTCCAAAAGTACAGTTGACATTGACAGTACTTGCTTTTGGAGTGAAGAGCCCCGAACCTAAACACACAAGAGAAAGACAACTGTTAGAACTTAGGTAATCTTGTTCTCACATGTATTATAGTTGATGAAGACATACTAAGGCTTTGTGCTATGAGGAGGTTATTATAGCAGCCGAATGCATTTAATGAAGGGAGAAAACTTGAACTCATCCTTTATTATTGATGTCTACTAAATTGGCCAGATAATTTACTACTTAGAGTCAGTTTTTTGTTTCGTTTTTTTTTAAGACTATTCTCTGTTCCAGCGTGATCAGATAACATCCAGTTCAGTGCTTAGCAGCCACATAATAATTTCATTAAAACAATGGAGACACATTTTGAATTTAAACAAAAGCAGCTGACAGAATTGTTGCTCATTAAAGGAACTAATAAACCATCAAGATGATTAAATACTCAAGAAATTCAAACTTAGCAAGCTTTCATTACTCCAGTTTGTGGCTTATCTCATTGAAAAATGTCTGGGCAACTACCCTACTACTCTGTTTTATAGAGTTTGAGCTCAGGAAGGAACTCAAGGAAATCATTTTCTATATAATACTTAGTATTTCCATATCCACATTAGGGTTATAGTTTGAGAATTTAAAATTTCCTTAGCTTAAAAAAAGTTTTTGCTTTTTTATTACATATTTTATAGCCTTTCTAGATCTTTTGCTTTTGAAAGTGAGAACATTTATTTTACTTTTTAACCTATTAACAAACTGTTGCCATTTGAATTACTTATCAAGACAAGGAAACCAAAAAAGACAAACATGTTTCTGTACTGTCTTATTTTTAAAATATAGGAAAAATGCTTGTAGTATATAATTTTTTGGAAAAAAATAACTTTAAGCTTAAAGAAATGAACCTCTTTTTATGTGTGTACAGAATAACCATTGCATTATATAAAAAGTGGCCCCCTACTCCTCCCTAAAACTCTAGAAGTAACATGATACAGTATTTAGAGTGTTAAACTAGGAGTCAGGAAACCTTTGGTTCAGATCCTACCTTAGACACTTATTAGCTATGTGACCATGGACAAATCACTTTAAACTTTCTTGCTCTCAGTTTTACTCCTATAATGAGGGAGGTTGGACTAGATGTCCTCTAAGGTTCCTTCCAGTTCTAATGATCTTACATAGTAAAGTAGTGGCCTCAGTTTTTTAGTTGAACAAAAATATAGAGCTAAGACAATGTATAAAATGCAAACTTGGAAACTCTTCCCCAGCAAACTGGAATCCTTTCAGTTACAGCTCACAGCCGTGCTGTCTAAAATCAAATCAACAAAAACTAACGTGGCTTCATCAACAACAGATTTTGCCAGATTAATTTTATTATTCCTTTACGTATTATTAGGCAGTACATCAAAGCAATGCTATAGATATAATTTATCTAGATTTCAGTCTAAACATTTCACATTGTCTCTCATGTAATCCTTGTGGATAAGAGGAGAACATGTAGACTAAAATGATAGTACAGATAGATGGATCTAGAATTAGTGAAATGACCCAAAGGGGAAGGAATAAACATTTATATTTCCTTGTAGCTCCTAGTTTGTGCCAGACACTGTGTTAAGTACTTTACAAATACAATCTCACTTGATCTTCTCAACAACCTTTATTTAAGATAGGAGCCATTATTATTTTCATTTTGCAGTTGAAGAAACTGATGTAAACAGATTGTGATTTGACTGGGTTCACACAACTAGAAAGTGTCTGAGGTTGAGATTTGAACAAAGGTATTCCTGACTCTGAATCCAGTGTTGTATCTACTAAAGCATTTATCACATTCCTGACACTTTGCTAAATATTGCAGAGAGAAGTACAAACAAGACCATCATTCTAAGGGAGTGGGAGGGAAGGACTGGAGAGAGAGGTATGTTTTGGAAATAATCAGAAATGGACACACAGACTCATGACACCAGGGATCTCTGGAGCAGAATCCAGGTTCCAGACAGAGGGAGTGGAGGAACAAGGCTGGAGAAGAGGCAGCATGGTCTGGAAAAAAAGCAGTTAACTTTTATAGGGAGGGACCGAGGTATCTTTTCCTTTGTACTTTGTTGTTCAGAATTAACAGGGAATATACGTAATGTTCTGCTTTCACCATTTACAAAACATCTGTTTGAGGGTAGTGTTGATAGAATATGATTTGTTTGAATGATCTGAGACTCTTACTAGTCTACAAGCTCCTTGTTCATGAACGTAAGTGGGAAACAGCCCTGAAAAAGCATGTGTGGTTTTAGAGAGCATCGGTAGAGGGAGATGGCAGTTTCACTTCGTTCTTCCCTAGCTTACCTCTTGATTCAGATCCAGAAAGATAACCAGTGAAAAGGCATGGAGTTATCCTGAGGATGATGTCATACAAGAATTGAGTGAAGGAAATGGGGATATGTAGCATGGACAAGACTTACAGGGAACTGGATTGCTGTCTTTAAATATTTGAAGACCTGTCATTTGGAAAAAAGAGGATTAGACTTGTTTTGCTGTGGACCCATGAGACTGAACTAGAAGCAATGAGTAGAAATTGGGGAGAGAATTTCACCTCTAAATGTCATGAAAAATTTTCTAAAGATTAGAGCTATCCAGGAAGGGAATGGGCTGCCTCCTGAAGGCAGTTGTTTGACTGCTCCAACTCTTTCCTTCCTCTACCCTGACTAGAAAGTTTCAAGCAGAGACATGTCAAGATTTTCAAAGGGGGTTGCTGGACTGAAATAGACTAGATTTGGTGGCTTCTTGGTTACCATTTAACTCAGAATTTGTGATTCTGTGAAATACTTAACGAAAACTAGTCCTTATAAGTCTTGATAGTTGGTCCTCAAGGGAAATTTAATTTATCATAATGCCTCTCAGCTCTCTTGAAATCCTTCAGATTTACAGGTCTTTAGCAGGATTAATTTTTGTCCCTTCAAGATATGTGATAAAGTAGAAAGTATACCTGCAAAAAAGGCTGCAATGTGTAATGGATAAAAAGAAGCCTTGAATGGAAGTTCTGGGTTCAAGTTTTTCCTCTGACATATACTTTTACTGGCTATGGAGACCCTACTAGAAGGCAAGTCTTCTAACCTCTTGGTGCTCCGGGCAACTCAATCTGGAAATTGCGTAATAGTTGCTAATCTTCATTGGTAGAGAAAATACCCCATACCAATGTAATCTCAGGTCTAGTTTAAAAAAAAGAAAGTATCTTTGAACTGAAAGTCAAGAGACATGGATTCTAGTCCTTACTCATCAGCTTTCTGACCTTGAGTTAAGATATTTTTCCTCTCTGGGAATCTTTTTTTTTAGTTTTTTGAAATCTGAGCCTTCATTTCTGAAGTAGCCTATTTCTACAATGTTCAGTCAAAATAACATGTTCAATGAACTGGTTATTTGAATAGAAACTTTTCCCAGTCTTATGGTATTATTAAAAAGTTATTGATTCTAATGGAACACTTTATCTGGCATTTTTATCCTTCCCACCCTCTAATTGCCTCTATGAATATTTCTAAAAAATGCCTAATTACCAATCAAAGGTAGATAGCATTTCTTTGTATCTCTCAGGCTTCCTTCACCCTCACTCATGCCATCTAACCTGCATCTGACCTAGGGGACATTCTGTGTTACCTTTTATTATTCCATTTATTTATAGTAGCATACCAAAATATTATTGGGCATATTTTAACAGGTATCCACTCTAAAATAATACTGTGAAAAAAAGTAAAAGTTGCTTATTTAAGTCTTTGAATGCATTGTAGGGTCCCTTTTTTATTAGGTACTTCAAGCTTCAGACTTAAAGCTTTATTAGATACCACAATTAAGAAAACATGATATTTTGGGGTGAAGTGTTTGTCAACTTTGAAGTGTTACCACTGTGCCCCAAAATCCTAATCTTGTTTAGTTTTATAATTTTAAATGTTTTCATGTTGTATTTCTTCTTTACTATTAGTTTATTATTGCCTTTGACCAAAAGCAATGAAATTGTGAAGAAAGAAGAAATAATAGCAAGAAGTCATGTATGTCTGGAAAGGACTGCTCATTCTTTGTATTGTAATTTAAACAATTCATATGTTGACATTCCCTCTTCCTAACTAGTGTGTAAGCTCTTTGAGAGCAGGGACCACGTCACATGCTACTTTTCCTATAGTGTGTATATTCATATATACATATGAATACATATATATACACACATAATATATAGCAGGTGCTGATTATGTATTTTTTTAATGGAATTGAAATGAATTGAATTAATATGACCCTAATTTATGAATGTGCTAATTGTTTTTTCTCATTTACTCAAGTTCTCTTTAGCTGTGAAATACAGAATCAAATGGCCAGGTAAAACTTGGGATTTTGATGTGGGTTGGTCATTTAACATATTCCCAGTTATTTAATCTATTTCTTTATATTTTATACTGTTCTTGATGGCTATTAAATTTATAAAAAATTATAGTATTGGAATTTGCACGAAACCTTCATAACTTATCCTTGAGTTATGTGGCATTGGAGATTGAAACCCTGTATTTATGTGAACTTCTTATGCTAGCTATAGTAGCAGAAACTCCTAGTTGTTTTGCACATGTATTCACTTAGTGATAATTGTATAATGCTAATGCTTCCAACCTATAGTAAATTTTTTTCCCCAGAGACTAAATAACTTAACTATTTATTAACAATACATTGCATGGGTAATTCAAGTTAATAGTTTTCAAAATTTGTACATTAAGTCACAGACAGGACTATAAATACATGAAAAGAAAGACAAGCACAAAAAGTATTCTGTAATGATGCTGAATCATCACCATCATCATTATTAAGTCATCTTTTAATATGTTAATGTAAAAAATAATTCATACATAAAACTATAGGACCAGCTGATATGGCTAGTTCTTTAGATGTACGTAGTACAATTTTAAAAAACTTTAGTTTAGCAAGGGTTACCCTCTTGCAGTCTTTATCAGGTTCATGAAGACCTTGTCCCAAAACATATCAGTTGTATTCCATTCTCTTCTATTCTATTTGAATAGATCATTCAGCATGACTTGGTCATAAAACTACCAAAAGCTAATAGTGATTATACTGTGTTTGCCAACACGTTATCATTTTTTAAATTGGTGGTTTTTGTATGGTAAAAATGGCAGCAGATCACTTGGGTTGCTGGCCCTCAGTAATGCTTTATGCTACTGGAGACCAGTGAACCTTTCTCACAGGACCTCCAGGTGTGCTGGTTTAGCTCAGCCAATGGCCACTTCACCCCTCCACCCTGCTTCCCGGAAGGGATTACTGGTAGCAGGAGGAGTGCTAGGCTTCCTGGTACAGCAGTTTCCACCGGCTTTAGCCTGGGCCTAGTGTCACTGGCCCAGCCACTCTGGGACATCACATTGCCGGCATCAGATACAGTTTTATTTACTTTGTCGCAGGGATGCAGTTTGAAAGCATATATATATGTATATATGTGTGACTTATCTGCCATTTCTGCAGTTTTCTGCATGTCCTTTTCTGACTTCAAAGATTTGTGGCTTCTTCGGTGTAGGCATTCTCTTCACCAACAACGTTTTCAGGCCTCTAGGTGTTCTTCATGAGTTGCTATGGCCAATAAAGTTCATCACCTGGTGGTCAACCTCATGGTGATGAACATTTCTGAACTTAGAATGTTCATTGGCCAACAAATACACAGTCTGTTGCCGGTACTATAAGCCTTTCCAGCTTGGCAGGATATGTGCCATAGCTTGTGCTTAACTGGCAAAGCTTTTGAGAACCCTGAGTCACCTTCATGCCATGATTGAGGCATTGGAAAATGACTTTAATGGATAACACTGCTACCATCCAGTCAGGAGAAGTTCTTCACCTGTGTAGAATTTTTTCACTTTTAAAAAAAATTAAAAATGGAGAGACCTTAAAAGATAATTGATAGCCATACCCATACCCCCTTATTTACCAGTGAGGGAATCTGACGCTCAGGTAAATGACTTGCCAAAGTTTGTGACAGAGCCTAGGTCTAAGGACTCTTGATTTTCTATCCATTAACCATGTTTTTTCTACTATCAAAAATCAAAATATAAAATCTTCCTTAAAGGCTAGTTCAGCAGTCTTCCCTACAAATGTCAAGTTTGAGTTAAATGTCTAGCACCTTGGAAATAATAGACCCTTATTTCATAAATTTTTGTTGAAATGAGAGAGTCCCTTCATCTAAATGAAGTCATTGATTTTTATCCTATTTCTTTTGTACAGTGTCAGGTATTAAATCTGTAAATGTTGAGGCCCCTGTGTAGCTATGAAAACACCACTACAATCCTAGATAATAATTTTCCATGTTGTCTTTACACATGTCACAGTGTAAAGTATCCCTAATGGAAGAAGTGAATATCTATCTGTAAAATGGAGCAGTTTAAATCATTGTGAATTTATAGGTTATGATCCCTAAATTACCATATTTCTTAAATGCTCTATCATTTCTCCTCAGGCTCTTATACCCTTGCCCTCCCTTCATCCATTCTCCCTACCCCGCTTATTTTTTCCCTCCTTGCAAGGATGAACAGGATTTTGCATACTGTAATATTGAAAACATAATCATCATCCTGCTGTCTCATGCTAACATAAAATACATGTGTTTGTTTACACCTACTAACTTTGCCATTCTAATCTTTTTATACAGATGTGGAATTGCAGGAAGTTCTCAAAAGGAGTCTGGAAGAGGTGTAATTGAAGAGTCTCCTACACAGTAGCAGCTTTCAATGAAGGTGCTTCCTCCCAATACTAGAATCTCGGGTTCTACTTGAGTCAGAAACCGTAATCACAAAGATTGAAAACTTGCTTATGCATTTACTTGTTAGTCTTGAAAGCTGTTGTCATCTATTCTGTGTTCTTGTACTAATGTCGATTTATAAAATGTACAGAAGGAAGAGAATAAATGTTTAATATAAATCTGAATTGCCATGTTCTACTGCAGTTGCTATAATCTCTCAATTAGCCATATGACTGTATATAGTTAAAGAAAGGTAAGGTCTTCTCTATGGTTTTGTATTCTCCTTATTAATCTTTTTTGACTTTTAATCATGAATCTTATTTTGGCCCTTCGTTTTTTTACAGACGTAAGCTATTCTCTTCTAATTTTCCTAAAATTCATGTAGCATTGAGAGTATGTTCTCTTGCTGTCTTTCTGATGTCTTTTTAAAATGTTCTTTATAGTTGGAGAGATAATAAAATCATGTTACTTGCTTTGTCCTTTGTGTTGCACATGAATTTATATCCATGTCTTCAAGTAATTCATTGTTGATAACATCAAAAAGGCAACCTTATTTTTTCTAAGGAAATTGTTTAAAGGGTTCTTTTTTTTTCATTTATTTTACATAAAATGCTATATACATTTATGGTCTTTTGTTTAAAAGGAGTATTATAAAAATATGTGAATAGAATTAAATTTATTCTAAATAGGTTCGGGTCCTGATTTTTATAAATGTTATTTCCTAGAAATAACCTGTTTTTAAACAAAAGTTCCCATTAAAAGCTTTTTCTGCAATATTCCATATGATCCTGGCTTTAGATTTATATGCAAGTCATTCTCTTTCTAGGATAATTAACAGAATAAACTTTCAATATTCTTTCTGTAATAGTCATTTAATTTTTAAAGTTCTGAGACCCTTCTGTGGATACTGGAAATACAGTGGAAGAATTTGCTATTGTGTTTTTACATGGCTAACAAAATTTGACTAAAAATGGAACAAAACCCTGTTGTTAATATTAGTAGCCTTAAAAAACATAAAATTGTTTCTGTAAATGTAATAATTTAAAATGAGAAAAGAGACATATACATGAGAAATTAAATGTAAAATAATGCAAGAGATGTTATATGGCCTTCTATAAGTGCTATATGAGTGGTACAAATTTTAAAATGCTATGAATTCAGAGGAGGTAGAGATTGTTATGAATGGGCCTTGTCATCAAGAATGGTAACTGAGCTGACCCTTAAGTATGGTTATGAATTGCCTTGGTAGTAGGAAGGGGAGATTATTGGACTGCAAGTGGAGAGCTGTGCAGCCAAAAGTATAGAGGGAGAGATGAGCATGCCATTGTAGTGAGATCCATCTGTCTGCATGTCCTGGGTTCCACGTGTAGATAAAAATTTAGAAGGAAGTTAGATTTAGCCTTCTATGTAGTGTAATCACTGAACGATTTTTTGATGGAGAAGCAGTTTTCTCAAATCTCTTACTTTAGATATTGTTGATGGAGGCTATTTTTTCTTCTACATTTTAACAGATAGTTGTCACTTGATTAATCTACTTACCAAAATTCATGTTTTAAATTATTTCATATGAATTATCATAAGGCTTGAATTCACCTGGTTGCAAGGATATGATTCTATGGATGACCCTAGGAATTAAGGAGATTCCTCCTGTGATGGAACCCCCAACTCCCTGCCATAACTGAAAGACTTAACCATTTGTTAGGTTGGTTAACTGCCAGCTTTCTTTTCATTCATTCATTCATTGCTTGCTAATTCATGTATATCACCCATTGATTGTTGTATTCAGTGGCACTGAACATGATTTTAAAACCTGGGTATAAATGGCTACTCCAGGACTTAGCTGTAACCCTCAGGTCAAAAGGTATATTTTTAACCTTTATTGTGACTTAGTATATAGTGGATATTATTTAGGACTTGTTGAAATAGTTCTAGATTTAAGAATAGTTCCATTCATTGATGTATTATATATAAAACATTTATCTCCTCTGACTAAAGGTATTGTTTACCTGTGATTTATATATCATAAACAGGCTTTACATCTTTGTGAAATAAAGGTTTACTAAATTAAAGACTTAGAGTAATATGTGGAAGTTAAAAAGCAAGGAAACCAGTTCATACTAATATCTTAAGAGTAGAAAAATGCTGAGGAGAGACAAGGGGACGAGGAATTACAGTTTAGAAATCTTTAAGACCACAGAAGACGGATGGACCTGTTGCTCCTGTTCCCCAAATTAGTGCCTCCCCTACAGCCAGTGCCCTCAGCCTACTCCAACCTTTTGTTCCAACTTAGGCCGCTGCTGATGCTGCCATCCTTAGACCAAATTATAGCAAATTGGGAGTGGGATTAAAAAATAGGGGAGTCCCCTGATGTCTAACTCACTGACCGAGCACATGGGAAAAGCAGCCTTTGCACATTGAACTGCTCTAGAAATTAAAGGGTAGGGTAAGGGATGCAATGGCAAGGGAGGGGTCAGCACACACCTTAAGTTATCACCCCCAGAAATTGCTGCAGCCTTCTTTGTTCAGAAGTGTCCCTACACTAATGCTCATCTTTACTTCTACAGAAATGACAGACATCTTAAATTGTGATCTTGGCCTTTCTGCAAAACTTTTTCAATTGGAAAAGAGAATAAAAGTAAGCCCATCAGATCAAGAACAAGAAAAAATAAAGCATCCAAGGGAAGAACAGAAAAAAACTGATACAGTTTTACTATTTGAAAGAATCAAAGGAAGAAATACAGATATAAAGGCTGAAACTGTGCTAGAAGTGAGGCAATTATGAACAAATTGGGTAATGTCAAATTCAGAGAAGAATATGAAGCAACACGGTAGAATGCTTATCAGTGGGAAGCAGCAAAATCCCATTATATTGGTAAAAAACCAAAAGAAAGGAAATAAAATTGAATAATTTTAGAATACAACTTAAAAAGCTTACAAAAACATCAAGAAGTTTAAACCTTTAATCATGATTTTGAATTTTGTTGACAAAACATAAATATTTAAGGGACTAATTGTGAAAAGTTTTTTGGAGTGTACAAAAACAGGCAGCGGCTCACAAATGGAAGTAAAAGAGTCATCACAACAGAGAGATCCAAGACAGAGTTCAATTCATATAATTAGCAAACTTCAAAATTACAAAAGCCATTACCTATTAAAAACTATTAAGTTGGAATTTTTCAGCTCTAACAGGAGACATGACAAACTTGGACAAAAATAGATGTCAGGTAATGCAAACTTACAAACTTTGAACATTGTATTTATTATTCAGAAAACAAACCCTGAAGGGCTTAATCAACAGAAACCCACAACTGTAAAGAACCTTGATAAACGGTCAGGGTTGTCATTCATGGTATACTGATAAGATTTCAACAGTATTAGTATTTGTACTCATCACTTAGTTTGTCATAAAATCTATTTTCAATTTTAGAATAAAGTAACAGTAATGAAATGAAAAAATTCAGCTTGAATAAGAAAAGGTATAGTGTACTATATAATGGTTAAAAGAATACTAGTAAATATTAAAGCAGTTTTGAATTTATATATGCTACACAATTCAGTGTTTAAAACATAGTAGGGAATTCCATTATCAGTCAGTTGAAAGGCATTAAGCTCCTACTTTATGCCAGGTAAGCATTGCAGTCATGAAACTCACTTGGAGACAACATGAAAACAACTCTACAAATGAGATACAGGATAAGTCGGAGGTATTTATCCCGTATATTTGTTATTTGTACTTTTTGTTTTTTTACTAAGTTGAAGGTAGTAGAAGGTACCAAGGGGGATACGGAAAGGCTTCTCTTTGAAGGTAGGATTTTAACTGGGGCTTGAAAGAAGCCAGAGATGATGAGGAGTAATAATCTGTGCATGGGAAATAGGGAAAAACACCCAGAATCTAAAGATCATGTTTGAGGAATAATCAGGAGACGTGTGTCACTTGCTCACAAGAGTATTTGGTTTGAAGGGAGAAGGAAGCAAGGTTTATAAAGGAAGAGACATGGAGTTGTGAAGAGCTTTGAATGCCAAAAGGGAACCTGGGACCCCAAGGTCACATGTGGCCCTTTAGATCCAGAAGTATGGCCTTTTTTCTGAATCCAAACTTCACAAAACAAATAATTAACCTTAATAAAAGGATTGGTTCTGTAAAATTTGGACTCCTTCTAAAGGCCTCACCCAAGGAACTAGAAGGCCACATGTGGCTACAGGCTCCCCACCCCTGCTTTAGGTGATAGGAAACAACTGGAGTTGTGTGTGTGTTGATCATATAGGCACTTTGGAAAGATTAATTTGTGAGGTGAGTGGAATGTAGTCTAGAATGGAAGGAGGCTTGAGGTAGGGAGATGAACGAGTATTAAGTTTATTACTACTTGTAGTTAATCACGATTTAGTAGGTCCGGCACAAATAAAATAAAAACGTTCAAACCAGAAAACATCAAGAGATAAACAAGGGCACTATACAGTATGATGGCAAAAGGAACACTACTGAACATTAAAGCATAAATATGTAAGGACTGATTCGGTGGTTAATTCACAGAGAATTAACTAGAATAAAGGACTGTAGTTAATTATCAGACTGGTTCCACGATTGTAAAGGTATCAGAAGTCAGGTATGAACTTTATTAAATAAGCTGGAAATAAAGATTCAGAAGCAAGGAATACATTTCTTTTCAAGTGAACACTACTCAAAAAGTTCATCCCATACTTGGTCATGAAGAGGACCTTCACTTTTTCCCTTTTTTTAAATTGAAATACATATAGTATCTAAAACAAACAAAAGAATGGAAATGGTAGTAACAAGGTCCATTAATGAATATTGTAATGCGATAGCAGCACTCATTTTACACTCAAGGAGAATGTGGTTATATTCCCAAAGAGCTGTTTGCAAGTCTGAAATACGAATCATTTTTAACTGCCACATTAAGTCAGAAGCCTGTTTGTCTCACTTAGCATAAGCATATGTTCTGCTTTGCTATGTAATAAAGCAGTAAACATGCTCTACTACCTTGATGACAGCTGCCTGTAAAATTAGACCTCTGATGCTAGTTTCATCCCCTTAAAGGTCATCTATTATCACTGAATGCAGTTGTTTGAGGAAAGTATAAGTCCTAGTTGTCTTATGCTGCCACTGCCAGTATTGGGTCTTGGACAACCTTTGGAGACATTCTATCAAGAATGGCAATAAATCCCAAATGAAAGTCATCAATTAGTTTTCTGGCAAGCCAAAGGAAAGACTTCTTCTTAAAGTTGTTTCTTTCCACTGAAATGATATAGTACTAGAGATATTTCTTCTGGAATACGATTGATTTGGCCGTGACTTTTCTGCCCTTAATACCACTTTGTTGTCACATAGCATTTACAAGAATATTTTCACATGCTAGTAATACCAGATCTCTCTACTAGCTAGGCACATCCACATAATTCTCAGTGTTACATTAAACATAATGCTATACTGAGCTTGAATATAAAAACCATTTCTCAGACCACCAAATTTCTCTTAGCCACTTGAATCCCATACACGGAATTTTAACAAGATCTTTATTTATATGGAACACAAGGGAACAGATTTCAATACCTAAAGTATGTACCAGTCAGGTGATGTTTTACAAAAATTTTTTTTCCAGTATCATGAACCAGTAAAAAGTTTTAACTAAACTTGGCATTTTCCTTGGGTGTCCATTGTGATGGTTCAAGGGATCACCATCTATAAATGGATGGTGGCCATTCTAAACTTTATTTTTTTCAAATTTAATTTTCAGTTCCAAATTCTCTATCTCCTCCCTCCATAGCCCATTGAGAAATCAAGAAATATAACATTAAAAATATGTATAGTCATCCAAAAAAAAAATTCTGTATTAGCTATGTCCAAAAAGATGGGAAAGAAGGAGGGAGAATGCTTCAGTTTGCACTTTGGGTCTCTTTAGCTGCAGATGGATAGCATGTTTCATCGTGAATCTGGAATTGTTAGTCATTGTGTTGATCATAGCATTTCAGACTTGATTATCTTTACAAAATTACCATTTTATAAATTGTTCTTCTGGTTCTGTTCATGTTGTATAACTTCATGTCTTCCCAGGTTTTTCTGAAACACCCCCTTCCTAATTTCTTACAGAAATATGATATACTGGGGGGGCGGAGCCAAGATGTCAGACTAGAAAGACTCACATATGCTAGCTCTGAACCCACAGCCCATGGATCTCCTCTAAAAAGAACTCCCAACAAATTCCGGAACAGTGGAAGCCGCGCAGCAACACAGTGAAGGAGATTTCCATTCCAGAGAGCCCTGAAAAAC
>CM053770.1:342445016-342606619 GCA_028658325.1 Potorous gilbertii
GCCTTGACTCCTATATCTTTACCTGATGGTAAGCATTGTTCCTCCTCCTCAGAAAGGAAAGGGGCTAACATCTGTTCCCCAAGAAATTAACCTTCTATGGTCTTATTTTTTTCCCCTTTTCTGGGCATTTTCCCAGCTAGTTACTTGACTTCTGAGATTCCTCTCCACCCCACCTTGCCTCCAGATCCACCCAGCTAGTGCTTGGGGTCTGAGGTTCAAATGCTGCTCCCCAGCCTCAGGGCTTTTGGTGGCAGGCCTGGCTGCTATTCAATGGGAGCTTAATTTCTGGTGCTCAGGTGGGGGCAGGGCCACCTCCCAGGCTCAGTTCCCTCAGGGGGTTTATGCAGAGATCTTTTCGTAATGGAGCTCCTGCCTGCTCCGGGAGCCTCTGGCTGCCTGCTGCCGCTGCTGCTGCCGCTGCCTCTGCCGCTGCTGCTGCCTCCCGAGGGGGCCTGAGTCCCGGAGACACCCCGCCTCCCCTCTCAGCCATCTCTCTCACTGACCTGTGCATCTGTGGGTGGAGGGACCTTCGCGGCCACTGGAGATTCCGTCCCTGAAGCCTGCTCGGATCTGCTCGCTCCTCTCAGTGCCACGGCTGGGGCAGGGGAGGGCTTCGCTCCTGTCTGGTGTACGATGGACCTTTGGGATCGGTTTTTCAGGGCTCTCTAGAATGGAAATCTCCTTCACCGTGTTGCTCCGTGGCTTCCACTGTTCCCGAATTTGTTGGGAGTTCTTTTTAGAGGAGATCCATGGGCTGTGGGTTCAGAGCTAGCATATGTGAGTCTACTCTGCCATCTTGGCTCCAGCCCCCCAATTTCATTTTTTAAAGGTGCTGTTTTCTTTATTATTTTTTAACCTCCTCTTACCACATTATTGATTCTTTTCTTAATTTTCTTTCATCATCCTCATTTTTTCCCCCAATTTTCCCACTACCTCTCTGATTTTTAAAATCCATTTTAAGCTCTGCCAAGAATTCTTGTTGGGCTCATGACCAATTCAAGTTTCTCTTTGAGGTTTGGCTTGTAGCTACTTTGGCACTGTTATCTTTTTGGTTTGTGTCTTGATCTTGCCTGTCACCATAATTTGTTATGGTCAGGTTGTTGTTAGCTCACTTTCCCAGCCTATTTCTTGACTTTTAACTTCATGAGTAGAATGGTCACTGCCCCAGATTTTAGGTCTCTTGTGCTGTTGTTTTCAGAGTTAGTCACCAATGACTAACTGGTAGTCCTCCTCCTGGTACTGGGACTATGACCAGGTTTTCCCATTCTCTTGCAACTGCAATTGCTAGTGCTTGCCTCTTGTCTTAGAATTAAGACTAGGCTGCCTACTCCTCTGTGAATGACCACAAGCATTCCTTTTCACCCTGGAACCCTGTGTCTCTATGGCCACCGGTGAGATTTCCCCTTTTGGACCTGAGACTGTGACCCAGAACCGTGTGTGGGCAGTGCAACAAGATGGTGAACCTAGCACCAACAAAGCAGTCTCCTTCTAACCAGTTACATGATTCCCCCACTGCATCCCATTGAAGGCCCCCTGCTGGCTCTTCAGTGTGGCCTGCACTGCTGTTTGGATTAAAATCTGGCATCTTTTCCTGATAACGAAATATTTAAAAGAATCAAGCTAGAGGTTTTCTTCAACTTAAATGCGTACACTTGAAATCATTATTTTATCTAATGACGCAAGTAAAAACATAGGAAGCGAAGGTGTCCATTTTACCTATTTACATATCAATAGAAATGCTAGCAGTCACTCAGTAAGCATTTATTAAGCACATAATATGCTCCAGGCAGTTCGCCAAGAGCTGGGGATGCAAACAGAGGCAACGGACAGTCCCTGCCCTCACGGAGACTGCAAGCAAAATGAGGTAAAACAAGTGATATACAGGCTACATAGGAAATAATTCAAATGCTGTTTAAACATGCATTTCCCATATTGCACTTGTGAAATTTTTTTTAACCCAAGTGCAAGATTTTACATTTATCCCTACTCAATTTCATCTTGTTATATTTAGCCCAATGCTTGGCCTGTCAAGATCCATTTCGATGCTGACTGTTGGACCGTTCATATCCTGACAGTGTTAGCTATCCCTCCCTGCTTTATGTCACCTGTACATTTGATGTGTACCATCTATGCCTTTATCTAAAATCATTGAGAAAAATTGTTAAACATGACAGGGTCAAGCACAGATCCCAGGGAGTATCCACTGAATATCTTCTGCCATGTCAATATGTAAACATTAGTAACTAGTGAGTCCAGCTGTTCAACCTGTCAACCAGTTATATAGTAATATGACATTACATTCATAGGTAATTATTTGCTTAGCCATCCTCCAATATAGGGGTCTCTAATTTGTTAACAATGTTATACTATTACAATTGTATTGCCGTGTTTTAGTGTATATGGAAACTTTCCTTCCTTTTCTAATTTCCTTAGGCTCTATATTAGTCAATAAAACTATAGGTCAAGTGGTAGACACATTTTAGTCACTCTCTTAGTATAATTCCAAATGTTTTCCATAATGGTTAGGCCAATTCACAACTCTGCAGCAGTGTATTAATGTACCTGTCTTTCTATATCTCTCTAATATCCACTATTCTCATCTTTTGTCATCTTTTTCAGTTTCCTAGATGAGAAGTCTCAATGATATTGCAATATGAATTTTCTTATTATTAGTGATTTGGAGCAATCTTTTCCATGAACAGTCACTTTTCTTGCATAACTCCCAATTGAAATCCAGAGCAGCTGGACCATTTCACAAGTCCACTAATGGTATATCAGTCTATCTACACCTTCTCCAACACTGACTGCTGCCATCTTTTTTTTTATCTTTGTCATTTAGCATGGTGCAATGTGAAATCTGAGTTGTTTTAATTATGTTAGTGTTAGTGATTTGGAATATCTTTTACATAGTCATTTGTACTTCACAATTCTTTTGAAACTTAAAATCTTTAGACTGTTTATTGCTTGGAAATGGCTCTTTTTGTGGTGCTAATTCCCTGATCACATTTTTAAGGTACTTTTTGTTTTGTAATTGAGTACATTTATCTGGTCTCTAATAATCTCTTCTGTTTGCTTAATAGATAAAAATGTAGCTACCCTCCACACTTAAGATAAATGTATTATGACATTTTCTTTTCATTTTATGATTTTTAATATTTAAGAAGTCTAAAATCCAGCTGGAACTTCTGGTAAATGGAATGGTAAATTTATTTCATATGTGTGTGTATGTATACTTCATTTATATATATATATGTATATATACATATATACATATATATATATGTATATATATATATATATATATATATATATATATATATATATATATATACTATTGAGTTTTTTAAAACATTTATAACTCCTTTTTTCAGTTTTAGAGAAACTTAGAGGATACTAAACTCATGTATGTACTTGGTTTTATTTTGGAATATCTTTTTTTGTTTTGTTGATTTTCCAAAAGCAAACAAGGGTTGTCTTCTAGATCAGTGCAAAAGTATTACACCGATAAAAGCAGTTCTTTCAAAGATAGGAATTTTAGTGGACTAAAATGGGAGCAGTAGACCAAAACAAACAAACAAAAAAGCTAATGTGATATTAAGCTGCACTAAGAGGATCATTATGTACAGGACTAGGGAGATGATAGCTCCATCACCCCATGCCCTCCATCATCTGGAGTATTGAGTTTAGTTCTGCACCACCATTTAAGAAGGATTGTTTTAAGCTAAAGAGTGTCTAGAAGGAGGCACCAGTTTGGTAAAGAATCAAAGATATGAGGACTGGGGGAGCTTTCTTCCAAGTATTTGAAGAACTGTCGTGTGGGAGAGGGATTGAATTGGTTCTGTTTAGCCACTAGTAGCCAAAACGGGAGCAATAGGTAGGAAATTTCAAAGAGACAAATTTTCCCTTGATGTCAAAAAAAAAAGGTGCCTAACAGCAGAGCTTATCTGCTTTTGCTCAAGAGGTGGACAGATCCCCTCCTTGAAGGTCTTCAATCAGAAGGTGGATGATCACTTGTCAGGTATATTTTAGTGGAGATTCCTTTTGCATATGAGTTGGATTCAAGCATGTGCTGGAGCCAGTTGGCTCTTCAAAGCCAATTGTTAAATTTTTAGTGGGAGCATTTTCACCTCAGAAATGTGCAAATTCTTCAGATCAGAGCTTGATTTCTTATTTTGTTGATTGTCAAGACTTATGAAGGTGATTGTTGTGTGAAGGTGAAGGAGAAATTGTTAAAAATGCAGATTAAACTTTAAAATGTGATCTCCATATATTTTTCCCTTCAGGTAGCCAGTTGTTAAATGTTTACCAGGGCACTCCTGGTTGGACTAGAATAGATAGCTGCTAACTATATATAACTACAGTAAAGTAAACAGAGCACAACAAGAAGAAATTAAAACTGAATGTTGTATGATTGTAATGATTAAATGGTACAAAAGAAGAGAGGAAAATGCACACACACACACACACACACACACACCCTTTTTTACAAAAATTGAAGGTTAAGGTTGTGGAGAATCACGGTTAGACTGAAGCGATCTATTGGTTAATTATGTTGAACTTTTTTTATTCTTTGTTAAAAAGAATGGTTCTCTGAGTGAAAAAAAAGGGAGGAATATTAGGAGATGAAGGTGATATAAAAAGAAAAGTTATTAATAAAGTTTTTTTTTTACAGCAAAACAACTAAACCTTCCACACTCTTTGGCCCAACAATCACATTTTTGGGAATATATTCTCACAGAATTGAAAGGCAGAAATGAAATTTCAATATGTAACAAAATATTCATAGCAAAATTCTTTGGTAGCCAAGAACTAGAAACAAAATGGGTCTTCTCTGATTGTTAAGTAGCTAAAATAACAATTCTAAGTCATATGAGTACAATGGAAAATTACTGTATGGTAAGAAATGATGACTGAGGAATTCAGAGGAAAGTGGGAAAACTTGTAAGAACTGAAACATAATAAAATATGCAGAACCTACAAAAAGGCAAATCAACCAATAATTAAAAAGAAGCTGAAATTTGAGCAACAGAAAAGCCATTGAAGGCACCGGAGAAGATATAATGAATTATATGTCCTCACTGTAGAGAAATAGGGGACCACTAGGAAAGAATAGGACATGCAAGGCCAGAAAGAGGTTTTTGATTATTTTTCTTTTACACAAGGGAAGGTTCAATATAGAAGGAGCATGAGAAATGGCTCACGTAATGACAAAAGGCATAAGTAAAATGTATATTGAAATATAAGATTAAAAAAACCAATAGTTGGGGAAAATGATGATGGTCAACATAACAGATTAAAAACAATACCTAAATTTTATAACATGGATAAAACTATTAAAATTCAATATCTAGTGAATAATCAATGGGAATAAGATGATTTTTAAGAGGAAATACAATTGGTAAGTAATCACTTAATGTTTGACCTCACTAATAAAAAAATACACTGCAACAATTTTGAGGTACCATTCCAATCACAAACTGACAAAGTAACAATAGAACACTGGTTCAACTGTGTAGAGAAGTATATTCATACATTACTGATGGAATTCCAAATGTTGATACTTGGGCCTCTTGAAGAATAATCTAGCATTACGCCATGGGAGTTATTTTAAAAAATCACATTCTGATTTAATATTCTCTTTATTGGGAAAACAGTATTAGCAAAAAGAAAAGTAAGATGTTAGTTCAAATACATTTATTGCAGCATTATTTATAATTGTGAAAACTGACAAAAATCTAAATGTCAAACAGGGGAAATGATTTAGTAGATCGGTATGTCAATGTAATATAATACCATCAGGCAATTAAAATGAGTAAGTCTGAAGAATACAAATATAGAAAGATGAAATGATGTGGAAGTTAGGAACAGTATATGCTTTAGATTATATATAACCAAAAAATGTATAAAGAGAAATAATAAAGAATAGGTAATAAGGGGGAATAAGAAGGAAAAGGAATTGGCATTTATATGGTGCCTATGATGTCTTAAATATTGTGCCAAGCACTTTGACAAATATCTCATTTGACCTTCACAACATCCTCCAAGGCAGGCACTATCCCCATTTTACAGTAGAGGAAACTGAGGCAAACAGTGATTAAGCAACTTGCTCAAGGTCATATAGTTAGTAATTATCTGAAGTTGGATTTCCACTCAGATCTGTTCTGACTCCAGGCCAGAGCTCTATCCACTGCACCAGCTGCCTCCAAAGGGCATCCATGGATTCTTAACAAAACCAGATGGGCCACAGGGAGAAACTGGTACGGACATTTTGTTTGTTGAAAGGCATTTTTTTGGGCATGAATGGTCATAAAACTACGTTTTAATTGATTCTGTTGATATTTGAGGTTAAGTTCATAATAAATAATGAAAAAAGGAAAGGGCCAATATGCAAAGCTTTTGTTTCATTAAGCAGAGGAACTTCTACAGCTCGTCCATAGGCTATCTGAATTTTGTGGGGATAACATGACACATGGTTGGATATTCAAGACAAGTCCTAAGGCATCTCCATTAAACTATGTTAGCTATTGCACTCATTCGTATTATTTTTCTTGTTAGGAAGAATTAGTAACTAAAATTACTTCAGTGAGAATGAATGGAACTGAAGCAGATTCTCGATATTGAAGTTTACAAAACCAGTGAATTAAGGTAACCTTAGAGAGTTTTTCCTATTTCCCCCCTCTTTTCATTCCTACCCTTCTCAGTGTCCCAGCCCCGATATTCTGGCACCATTGTTTACCTCTGGGAATTAGAGAACAGAAAAATTTCCAGTGGCAGGTAAGTTGTAATCAAGTCAGTAGCCTTTATTAAGGGATTTACACCATTCTAGTCTAGGAGGCTCAGTGGAGAGACTTTGTGACATAGAGGAGTCAGGTGGACTTCTGTTTCTAAGTTCCAATAAGGCCTCAGACACTGACTAGTTGTATGACCCTGCATAAGTCACTTGATCCTTTTTGCATTGGTTTCTTATCTTTAAAATGAGCTGGAGAATTCATTTTAATTCTTCTATGCAACGTGACTAAGGTGAAAATGTATTTAATAAGAATATATGTGTGGAACCTATATAAGATTGTCTCCGGGAGAGAGAAAGTAGGGGAAAGGTGGAAGAGGGAGGGAGAAAAATCTAAGATATATATGGAAGGGATTGTAGAAAACTGAAAACAAATTAATAAAAAAAATAAAATAAAATGAGCTGGAGAAGGACACGGGAAACCACTCAAGTATCTTTGCTAGAAAACCCCAAACGGGTTCACGAAGAGTCAGACATGACTGAACAGCAACTTGTTCTGGTCACTGTGCTAAACGTTGGGGATACAAAGAAAACCACAAACACGATTTCTGCTCGTAAGGAGCTCACATTCTGGCTGGGGTGACAACATACAACTTTTTTCATTCCAGGTGGATGGTGGAGCTTGAGAAAGGCCTCCTGCGGTAGGCGGGATGGGAGCTGAGTTCTAAAGGAAGTCGGGAAGCACAGGTGAGAAGTGGAGGTTCTGAGTATTGGGGAGAGGGGTGCGGAGAGAAGGGGATGGGGCAACTCACGAAAATAGACAATACAGTATTGTTTTGGAAATATTTTTAGCCTTTTACTGCATGGCTTCACGCCCTTTTCCCACCCCTAAGCCAAATAACGTAAGATGAAATGATCTTTTCCTTATTACTGGTTTAGGATCATTTCAGGTTCCTGTACGATTATTTAACTCTTTAAACTTCCGATGGGGCTTAGGTGGCTTCCCTTTGGGGAGTTAGTTTCATGAAGGCTCAGGAAGCGTGGGGAACTAGCTGTCCGAGGTGCTTAAATTCGTGCCATGGCTCTGAGGGGCTTATTGAAACCTTTGGTCTTTCCAACAACCCTGTTCCATTTGCCCTGGCACCCCAGACAGCCCCGAGGGTGGTTTCCGTGGACTTTTCACGAGAGGAGAACAGCCCCCTGGATTCAGCCCACCATGCCGGCCTGGCAGCTGTCACTCCTCCCCGCTCCTTGGCTGGCCCCTGGGCCTCCCACCCGTGCCCTGGGCAGGGCCAGGCACGCGGAGCCCCGCGGGGCCGGCTGGGGTGCGGAGGCGAACGCCGGCGGGGGCGCCGTGCCCTTCTTTGGCCATGTTGCCCGCGGCCTCTCACGGTAGGCGTCAGAGGGAGGAGGTGCCCGGGGCTGCCACTGGCGCGCGGCCGCCCGCGGGGGCAGGAGGGAGGAGGGCAGCGGGGAGGTGGCACCGCCGCAGTCGGCGTCATCCCTTCCTCCTCCTTCCTCCCGCCGCTGTCCCTGCAGCCAGCGCTGCCGAGCTGCCCCATGGCTCAGGCGAAGATCAACGCGAAAGCCAACGAGGGCAGGTTCTGCCGCTCCTCCTCCATGGCCGACCGCTCCAGCCGCCTGCTCGAGAGCCTGGACCAGCTGGAGCTCAGGTGAGCCGGCCGGGGCCGCCCCGGAGCCCCCAGGGCCGGAGCTGCTGCGGCGGGGGGCGTGGGCCGGGGTGGTTCGGGGGCCTGGCACCTTTAGAGAAGGGCACACTCTGGGGACGGAGAAGGAGACGGAGGGGAGCATCCCCGGCACTGTTTTACCCTTTGGGGGTGCGCCTCTACCATGGGGCGGTGTGGCGTAGTGAATAGAGAGCCGACCCCCAGGGCACTGAGACTTGGGTTCAAGTTCAGTGTCTCGGTGCGTGCTGCCTCCTCCGCTACAGTGTGTGTTCCTTTAGGGCACGAACCGTGTACATTTTTCTCTTTTTGCCATTCTGTGTATCAGCGCTTAGTACAGTGCCTGGTACAAAACAGGTGCCTCAGAAGTAAAAGCTTGCTGGCTGACTCACAGAAATCCCCCGACCTCAGGGCTTTACGCAACTCACTTAGACTGTTTCGATACATTCATGAAATCAGAGATTGGTTAGGAAACGAAACCGAGGTTTTCAACAGTGGGATCTCTTGGTGTGAAAATATTACCCCTGCTGCCCCATTCTCCTATGAAGACATACAACTCAGATATACAAGAGGGGCGCTGAGAAGTTAAATGGTTTTTGTCTATGGATTTAAAGCCAGATTTTACGGACGCCAAGCCCAACCCTGTATCTTGTATGCCACTGCTGTCTGTCTTGGTGAAATGCTTATGCCAGATAAAATCTGAGTAACTTCATTGTTTAAGCATTCTTTGGGGTGGTTTGGCCACTTTTACAGTCCCATTCCCATGATCCTTTTGGACAACTGAATGTGGTATTTAGAAAAAAAACAGATGGCAAAATCTACTGTGACATCATCTGACTGATTATAGGCTTCAACATCTGATTCTGAAGAGCTCTTTTAATGTCTTTTATATTCACTTTGTTGCTGCTTTTTCTTCTTTAGTGGAGTTTATATAGTCACTGATACAGGGTGTCCCAAAAGTTTTAGTACAGTTGTAATCTTTTAAGAGCTTAGAACTGCACTAAACTTTTGCAACACCTGTAAATTGTTCATCCTAACTGCTAAAGGTTTACTCACTCCAAAGAGAAGGTTATGCAAAAAAATATGTTGAGTAGCTTCCACTGGGACTAGTTAACAACGTGTGGAGAGAAGATGAAAGCTGGAGAACTTTGTAGAATAAACTGATTAATGCTACTTTTCTCATGCTAGTGTAGCACCACTTTGTACTATTTGGGCCTTTTATTCATAATCTGCCATTCTGGCCTGCTACTGTAGAAAGTTTATTCACAAGGGTTTGATGTTTGTGTGTCTGTTTACTTTTCTAGTGACTATGGCCTTCTCTAACACTTAGGAATAGATTGGTATAAAAATTTTAAACTGTTAGCTAGTAACAGTGTTTTCTATAAGAAAATAATGTATATTTATCATAATGTCCTTGGTGATTGTTTTTAAGCTTTTGTGGCATAAACTTTAATCATAAGCAGTTATACCTAAACTAAAATTCCTTTAATATATATTTACTTTGTATTGATTAAACAAGATAAAGTATACATAAAATTCCTTTAATATATATTTACTTTGTATTGATTAAACAAGATAAAGTATACATAAAATGCTGTGCAGATCTTAAAGTACTAAAAATGTAAGCTATTTTTAAAGCAACAATAACATTTGCATAGCGTCATGCAAGGTTTGCAAAACACTTTGCATACATCATCTTATTTGATTCTCACAATTATCCTGTAAAGTAGGTGCTATTATAATTCCCTTTACAGATGTGGAAACTGAGGCAGAGTAAGGCTGACTTGCCCAGGGTCATATAACTAATATCTGAGGCAGGATTTGAAACTAAGTCTTTCTTCTTGCCGCTGAGTGGCACAGCAGATAGAAATGCTGGGCCTGGAATCAGGAAGACCTGAATTCAAATTTGTCCTGACACTACCCACTTTGGTAACCCTGGGCAAATCACTATAGTGGCTTCAATTTTATACTGTAAAACAATAGTAGTAATAGCCCTTACCTTGCTGGGGTACTTAGCATTGTGCCTGACGTGCTGTAGGTGCTACATAAATGTTCATCCCCTTCCTGACTCCAGTGTCCAACACAATCCACTGTGCCGTCGATCTGCCTACTTTGTAGCAAGGGATAAATCCTTCATTTATAAAGAGATGTATAGGATTAATGAATACGTTCTAGAAACTGAGGCTTGTGGCATTGTTAACCTAAGTAGCAATGAGCCAGAAAGGGAGAGGAACCAATTTTCTATTCTCAATTTTAATGGCAATAGCAGAAACTACTCTTTTTAGGTCTTGACCTTTCTTCCATCTTTGCTTAGGATGAAACCCATGAGGAACTGAAAATTAAAAGATTAGAGAATGAACACAATAAATATAGGATTAGTTAACAGCTTTCTACTGGAAGTTCTACAAAATGGGCAATCCTGATTCTGATCATTGACTTTTTAAATAAGATTAAAAAAACAGAGTTCTTCTAACTTGGTCTCCTCATTTTCTATCAGTAGAATTATATGCTGAGCTGTTACTAAACTGAGACCACCATTTCTTGGTATTAAAATTTAGGGTACTGTCAGTATTTGCAGACCTTCAGTGCTATGACCTTAGCACCTAATTAACAAGAATAATTAATTAGTTCAAGTGTGTTTGTTGCCAAAGAAGACCATACTGTCAGAGAAATGATGACATGACTTGCACTTGACTTTGTTTTGAGTGAGGAAGGGTTGTGCAGGTCACCAGCCTCACTTCTCCTCCAGAGTCATCTGAAGCCAGTGACCAGATATTCATCATCAGGATGACTGGAGATGACCCAGGATGAGGCAGTTGGGGTTAAGTGACTTGCCCAAGGTCACATAGCTAGTGAGTGTCTAGTGTCTGAGGTGGGATTTGAACTCAGGTCCTCCTGACTCCTGCACTGGTCTCTATCCTCTGCACCACTTAGCTGCCCCTAATTAGTTCAAGCAGGAAGTTACCAGATGACTGTTTCCCACTGGGCATTCCAGGTGTGCTGCTTCCAGTCCTGGCCTCACCATGCTCCCATCCCCTTCAGGCAGTCTTCTCTATCAGTGACCTTGCATTATCCTAGGGTCTCTAAACACCCTGGCCCCTGACCACTCAGTTTGCCTCAGCCCCAAAACTGATACTTACTGCTCTGATTATGTATATCCTTATGTATCAAATAACCCTGATAACTTCCCTGTTTGACAAAATTTTGGGATACCCTTTTAACAGTTTTAAGAGCTTGTTATTCTAGACTGAGAAACAAAAGATTTTTTTTAAAAGGTGGTAAGAGTATTTTTAATAGCATTACTGAAAACCCATCCTTTCTACGCCCTTGTTTCTACATACTGAGTCATTCTCTCCAAACTTAGACTTTTAAAAATAAATAGTATTGTTTTAATTAACTCTTAAAATGTGATGGATGCTCCCTACATAATAAAGACCAATTTACAGTGTCTACTCATAAGGTCTTACATATAATCCTATCCTGTACTAACCTGTATAAGCTGTTGCAGCCTTTGGAAGTTTCACAGACTAGATTAAAGGGTTTGCTCTTTTTATAAGGTACAAGCCCTAATTAAATATTCACAACCTCATATTTGAACTGTTTTTATCTTAATCAGCAACTGGTTTCATCACTAACTAAAATCTTATCCAGCTACTTAAAATACTAATAATAACTGAGATTATATGACAGAATTGATTTTTCCTTGGATACTTGCATGGACTGGATGATTTCAGAAGTCTTTTCCAATGTCTCATGTACATTGTGGTTAAGGAATTTTCAGGAGACATATTTCGTGACTAACAATAATGTGACAGATGTAATCAGAATATTACCTCCACATGCATTACCATAATAACTCATTGTACTTTAAAGTCTAAAGAACTTCCCTCCAAACAACATGGTGACCTAGGTAGCACAAATGTTCTTACCCCCATTTTGCAGAAGAGGAAGCTAAGACCCGTAGAAATAAAGTGTCGTACTCATGGTTATGTAGGCAACAGAGTAAGGCAGCATGCCTCAGTCAAGATGCCCTGTCTCCAGACCATGTTCTCCTTCTCTCTCTACTCCCACAGACACCATCCTAGTTCAGGCATCATTTGTCTCCCAGACCATTTCAATAGTCTTCCCACTGGTCTCCCACTTCAAGTCCCTCTCCACTATAACCATCTTCCACCTAGGTGGCAAATGATTTATTTAATGCAACTAAAAGTGTAATAGTTTAAAATTGCACTAAGTGTAAATTCTTCTGTTTGGCATGTAAAAACCTTTCACATTCTGATCCCACTTTACCTTTCCAACCATCTTATATAAGTATTACCCTTCTTCATGAACACTGTAGTCTAGCTAAACAGGCCTTCATATACAGTGCTCCATCTCACATCACTGTGGCCTTTTACAGTCTGTCCTCTATATATGTATGTACAAAATAGAGCCCTTATCATTTTAAAAATTAATTTACTTTTGGTTTTCAACACTCACTTTTATAAGATTTTGAGTTCTAGAATTTTCCCCTTTCCCCTACCCAAGATAGCATGAAATCTGAAATAGGCTATACATGTACAATCATATTAAACATATTTCCACATTAGTCATGTTGTGAAAGAAGAAAGGGAAAAACTCCGAGAAAGAAAAAATAAAGAGAAAGAAAATAGCGTGCTTCAATCTGCATTCAAACTCCATAGTTTTTTCTCTGTATGTGGATAGTATTTTCTCCATCATGAGTCTTTTTGAATTGTCTTAGATCATTGCATTGCTGAAAAGAGCTAAATTTATCAAAGTTAGTAATCACACAATGTGCTTTTACTGTGTACAATGTTCTCCTGGTTTTTCTCACTTCACTCAGCATCAGTTCATGTAAGTCTTTCCACGTTTTAATGAAATCTAGCTGCTCATCATTTCTCATGGAACAATAGTATTCCATTATATCCAATATACTACAGCTGGTTGAGCCATTCCCCAATTGATGGACATTCCCTCAATTTCCAATTCTTGGCCACTACAAAAAGAGCTACTATAAATGTTTCTGTAAATGTGGGTCCTTTTCCCTTTTTTTAATGATCTCTGGGATACAGACCTAGTAATGGCATGCTCGATCAAAGGGTATAAGCACCATGTTATCGCCCTTTGGGCATAGTTCCAAATTGTTCTCCAGAATGTTTGGATCAGTTCACAACTCTACCAATAATGCGTTAGTGTTCCAATTTTCCCACATCTTCTCCAATATTTATCATTTTCCTATTTTGTCATGTTAGCCAATCTTATAGGTGTGATGTGGTACCTCGGAGTTGTTTTAATTTGCATTTCTGTAATCAATAGTGTTTTAGACATTATTATATGACTATAGATAACTTTGATTTCTGCATCTGAAAACTGCCTATTCATATCCTTTAGCCATTTATCAATTAGGGAATGACTTGTATTCTTATAAATTTGATTCAGTTCTCTATATATTTTAGAAGGGAGGCCTTTATCAGACACACTGGCTATAAAAATTGTTTCCCAGCTTTCTGCTTCCCTTCTAACCTTGGTTGCATTGGTTTTGTGCAAAAACTTTTTAATTGAATATAATCAAAACCATCCATTTTGCATTTCATAATGTTCTCTATCTCTTGTTTGGTCATAATTCTTTCATTTTCAGTGGATCTGACAGGTAAATTATTCCTTACTCTCCTAATTTGCTTATAGCATCACCCTTTATGTCTAAATTGTGTACCCATTTTGACCATACCTTGGTATACAGTGTAAGATGTTTTTCTATGTCTAGTTTCTGCCATACTATTTTCCAGTTTTCCCAGGAGTTTTTGTCAAATAGTGAGTCCTTATCCTAGAAGATGGAGTCTTTGGATTTATCAAACAGTAGATTACACAGTCATCAATGACTGTGTCTTGTTTAACTAACCTATTCTACTGATCCACTACTCTACTTCTTAGCCAGTACCAAGTAGTTTTAATGACTGTTGCTTTGTAATACAGTTTCACATCTGGTACTGCTAGGCCACCTTCCCTTGTATTTATTTTTTAAGAAAGGGAAGTGAGGGTGGAGTGCATTGTGGGTTTGGAGGACAGCAGTGTTCATGAAGAGGCTTAATGTATAAGGTGAATGGAAAGGTAGATTGGCAAAGGCTTTAAAGGTGAAACAGAGAGAGGTTTATATTTGATCCTAGAGGTAACAGAGCCACTGGAATTGTAGGAGTAGGGGAAAACTTGGTCAGGCCTGCAATTCTGGAAAACTATTTTGCCACCTAAGTGGTAGATAATTTGAGTGGGGAGAGACTTGAGTCAAGAAGAACAGTATGTACGTGTGTGTGTGCATGCACATTGGTGTGTGTATACACACACACACACACACACATACACATATATATACACACACACATATAAATAGAAATATCTCTACCATATAAATATATATGACATATGGACATATTTGTCTGTGTATATGTCTTAGGTCAGAGACTGTTTTACTTTTGTCTTTGTATCCCCAGCATTTAACACCTGGTGGATTATTGATAAATGCTTGTTGATTGATTAATATTGACTGTGACTCTGGGCATATCACAACCTATTAACAGAAGACTGTTGCAGAATAGGTGCTCCTATGTACTGGTAAAGGGACTTCCTTCAACCAATGAAGTCACAAGTCCTGTCTTAAAAGAAGTATCAGAGCTAGAATTTCAACTCAAATTTGGGACTCTTTTTAATACATTTAAAGTACTTTCTCTTGAACTTGCCACTAAAAGAAGAATTGATTTATTTTAAAATGTCTTCTAGGACATATTATGTTACATATACTTATTACATTCATGCATAAATTCTCATCTATAATTACATACATACATAAATTCTCATCTATAACCTGAAAATTTATATATCTTCAAAAAGTAAGCCATTTTCATTCTTTCAAGAGGGATAAGGCCTATTCAAAGTGGAGTTAGTTGGGTGCTATTTGATTACATTATTTTGGCGCCAACATTTTTTGCAATTCTAAAAAATCTTATTCATTTTTTAAAAAGTCATTAGTATTAATTATTCACTGTATTCACATGTTTGATAAATGTAAACCATGGTATGATTATTGAAACATAAAGGACTAGCTTACAAATCATGCCTGATTTAGGCCTTCATTTGAGAAAAACTTCTGACTAGCACTATGCCTGATCAGTTGTTTCAAGGAATTTTCCATTAATTCAGGAATGCAGCAAATTTACTGGAGAATGAAATTAAAAGAGTTTCACATCTACGGAATAAGTGAGATATAAAAGCAATTTGATGTTTTGACCCTACAAACACTAAATTAAGGTAACTTTAGAAAGTCAATTTAATTCATTTTGAAATAAATAACCAAGCTAAATTGAACTACAAACAGACTAGTGTAAAAGAGCACTTACTCTAGAATCAGGAAATTGCGGTTCAATCCTAGCTCTGATCATGAGCAGTTCGTTTCATTTCTCTGAGCTTTGCTCATCAGTAAAATGTGAATAGTAACACTTGTGCTCCTTACTTCATGGCTCCCTTGTGGTGAAAGTACTCAGTAAACTTCGAAGCACTATGAAAATGTGAATGAGTGAATTTGAAAGCATATGAGTGATTATCACAGTGCCAGATTTCTTCCAAGAGAAAAAAAGAACTGGGAATGAGATTAGCTCCAGGCAAAATCAAGGGGATGGTGTTTTACTGTATCTATCTTACCTATCTACAGATACCTCTACCATAGTAGCGTTTTAAATCATATATATTATGTATACATTTACACAATATACATATATGTATATATTCTATACCTCAATAGAATATAAGCTCCCTGAGGACAAGAACTTTCCCCACTGTCTAGCTTAGTGCTTGGCATATACTGTAGCAGTCATTTAATGTACATGTTCATTAATAGATTGTTCCACATTTTTTCTACCAAAAAGAAGGGGTTAAGAGTTCTTAATCTGGTGGTCTGTAGATAGATTTCAGGGAGTTCATGGGAAAAATGGGGAAAATTCTATCTTTATTTTAATATAATTGGCTTCCTTTGTAATATTCTACATTTGAAAACACTATTCTGAAAATAGGGCCGTAGGCTTTACCAGACTGCCAAAGGGGTCTATGACAGATATTGGGGTGGATTTCCTCCATTGGTACAGATGGCAGTCCATTTCTCATCCTGTAATTCTTGCCCATGTGGAATCCATCCAGTATGCTGGACATGTTCCTCGAGGTCAGGGGTTCTTAACCTTTTCTGTGTCATGGACTCCTTTGTGCTAAGTGCTGGGAATACCACAATATAGTCTCATTTTTCAATGAAGGGAGACAGCATGCAAACAACTACAAACAGATTAGATATATGCAGAACAAATTGGAGATAAGTTCAAAGGGAAGGCACTTAAGGTTAGGGAAAGGCTTCTTGTAGAAGGTGAGACCTGAAGGAAGCCAGGAAGAGGGAAGTAAGGAAGTGGAGTATTCCAGGCATTCTGTGATAGCCAGTGAAAGAGTTGGGAGATAAAATGTGATATAGGAAGAACAACAAGGGAGACCAACCAGTGTCACCCATGGGATCTGTGAAGGAGGAGAGTAAGGTGTAAGAAGACTGGAAAGGGAAGAGGGTCTAGGTTATTATGGGTTTTAAAAGCCAAACAGAGGATTTTACATTTGATCCTGGAAGTAATAGGGAACCACTGGAGTTGAGTGAATAAAGGAGTGACATGGTGAGACTTTTAGGAAGATTAATTTGACAGCTGAGTGAAGGATGGACTGAAGTGGGGAGAGACTTGGGGCAGGGAGACCAACTAGCAGATTATTGCAATAACGCAGACATGAGGTGATGATGAACCTGGAGGAGGCTGATGGCAGTGTCAGAGAAAAGGAGAGGGCATATTCGAGATAGAAACCAGGGGTATGTTAAGAGAGCCAACTATCAAATTTTCATTGTGATCATTTATACCTCATTAATTGGAAAGCTACAAATCTAGACTTGATATATTGTTTTGCCGATTGTCTAGACTTAAGAGTTGAAGAAAATGTTGATATTCCAGATTGAACTTAGAAGTATGTCATGTGAACTTCAAGTTGTTAAAACAACAGGACTTGGCAAATGTTTGATATGGAGGAGGTCAGTGAAATCACAGACTCATTGAATAAAGTATTGAAGAGGGAGGCAGTATAGTATCTTAGTGAAGTTATGCGTTAGGTTTGGAATCAGAGGATCTTAGTTTGAATTCTGTTTCAGCCACATATTAACAGTGTAACCCTGTGCAAACCACTTAATCTCTTTTGGATTCTTCCATAAAAAGGGGGTTGGACTTCATGGCCTCCAAGGCCCTTTCCAACTCTATATCTATAATATTAGGTCTCATGTGGACCCTGCAGTAAGTTTAGTAATACTATATAGTATTATAGTTTATACTCATAAGTACAAAATGTTCTCAAGTGTTCTACAATCAGTCTGTTCTACCATCTGTTTTTTTATATTCTTTAATGTAAAAAATTCTTCCTTATGTGACATGAAAGCAATATTGTGTCAAGTATTTTATGAACTGTAGCTTATATTGTCATAAGCTCCGCTTTAAAGTTTATAATGTTCTAAATCGTGATTGTGGCATGCTGAAAAGTTATGATAAATATTTTGATTTGTTTTTTATTAATAGGCTGTCATTGTGATGACAACCTTTCTCTTTAGACTGACTCTTTAAATGTTTTCTTCAGTAAAGTTTATTCTTTTCTGTTCCACACTTCAAGAGCAGCATCTTCTAGATGTGAATTTCTAGTTTAAATCCAAACCAGATGCCGTGTTTTTATTTGAGCATAAAATTTTCTTACAGTTAAATATAAGGTACATTATAATTTTATAACCCACAGTCAGAAATTTTGCAGAAATTCTGTACTAATGGAATCCCAGGAATGGTTATGAAGAATCTAAAAATGTGCGTCATGGAGACAGGAGAGGATTTCTAGTGAGGCCTGAGTGTTCCCAAATGGGGCAGTACATTCAAATTCCCCAGTGTTACTATAGCCCAGTTCACACACCTCCTGTTTTCTTCAATTCAACAAGCATTTATTAATCACTTACTGTGTTCCAGCCCCTGTACTAATATCTTCATTGAAATGGTAATGCAGTTGTTATTAGCTTTTGAATAATTGTCCATTGTTGTTGAATTATTTCATTTGACATAATAATAGCCACCTTAGGTATGTGGGAACATAATAGCTAACATTTCCATAGCTCTTATTATATGCCAGGAACTTTAAGGGCTTTACAATCATTATCTTGTTTAAACATTATAACAACCCTGGGAACTTATTATAGACAAGGAAACTGAGGCAAACAGAAGTTAAGTGCCTAGGGACACACAGCCAGTAAATGTCTGATTCTAGTTTGAGCTCAGATCTTTCCCACTCCACTCCCTGTGCCCCATCCACTGTCCCACCTAGCTGGGCATAAATGTAAATATATATGTGTGTGTGTGTGTGTGTGTGTGTGTGTGTGTGTGTATGTATATGTGTATATGTATATGGGTGTACACAATACATATGTCTATGTATATGGACATATATGCACATAATACATATGTGTATGGATTATGCACATATATATATACATATAACTTTAAAGTTTGCAAATCACTCTACATATATTATCCATTTTGGTTTGTTGTGAGGTAAGTGATATGTCCATTTTAAGGAGGATAAAACTTATGTGACTTAGCGTAAGAAAAGTAGTAGTTATGTTAACATATTTAGTATGTTAACATAACTAGTAGCTAGTAACAGTAGTAGCTGAGATAGTATTTCAACTTAAGTCTTCCTATCTAAGTGAGTCACTTGAATTCCTAGGTCAATGGTTTTTCACTGTATTTTTTCCCCAGTATAATGTATTTTTTCACAGCAGATTCTTGAATTGTTTACAAAGTTTAGCTCCATAGAACATAGTAAGAAATAGTCATGGGAAAGGTTTGAGCTGAAACACTTGCTGTGTCCAGAGCAGCGTTTCTTACACACACTCCATGTGCCCCTTGTGTTTGCCTTGAAGAGAAAACTTTTAAATGGTAGGCAAGCACATGCCATCCACTTTTCTGTCTTCACTAGGCTCCACCTGCCAAGTTCCACTGTTTGCAGCCTTTGGGGGAGGGAAGGAGGAAGCATGTGTCATGGCAGGTGGTGCCTGGAACTGGCCATTCTCCTTCTGGCTCCAATTCCTATTTTAGTCAAAGCTGCTGCGGAGTATACAGTCTGGGCTGGAGGCAGGGAAGGAGCTGCCTGGGACTGTCTGGAAGTGCCCAGAACAGTGACAGGAGTTTCATCAACTCTAATATGAGGGCCAAGGCCAATGCCCCTCACCCAAGGCTGTGCTTCTATAAGAGATTTTGGCCAGTGAACCCCTGGAGGGTTTTTGTGGTGGTTGTTTGTTTTTAATGTTTAATGTTTTGATACTTTTTGTTTTTATAGCACCATGATTTTTTCCCACCTCTTCCCACCCTTGAACTCTCTTCTGTAAGAAAACAAAAGACAAAAACAAACCCCAAAGCAATAGTTAAAAGATAAAGTGACCTGCTCTGACAATGTACATGCCTCATTACTAACAGGAGAGGGGTAAGTTTCATTTTCTGTTTCTGAGATAATGTCTGGCAACCATGGACCTTCAGGTCAAAAACAAAAGTTTGAGAAGTTACAGTAGCATATTCGGTCTAGCGTTATATGTAGCAGCTCTGGCACTGAAATTGAAAGCAGGAACTTTGGGGATAATTCCTTTCTCTGTGGCTTCAGCCAGTTGACTGCTACTATCCTGCCTCCCAAGTTCCCCTTTCTGCTAGGCATGCCTTCCCTCTGTCTCTGAATTCTGCTTCCTTTTGTCACTTCTTCTGCATTAAGTAAGAGCAGATACTTGAAGGTTGGGAGTGTAAGAGTTGTCCAGAAGATACTTTTAGTGAGCCTACAGAAATTAATTTTATATCTAAATACTTTTATTTAATTAACCAAAAAACCTTTAGTTAGCTGTTCAGAAGTCTGCAGAACATTAAAAAATAATGAAGGGATGGTATTAGTAGTAGAATTAATGAACATAAGGTCAACAAAAAGTATAAACCGATGACAGGACTTGGTCTCTGGCCGCTCCCTCCACATGGCCGCTTTAAGCTCCTTGGTGTAATGAAGGAGAGTGAACTACCTTGAGTCCTGAAGCCTGTCCACAAGTCCCAGCTTGCCAGGGTCACCTTGAACAACTCGTCTCACTTTCAGTTTCTTCCCTCAAATTCAGTTTTCTCATCTAAAAACTGAAAGTTGAATCAGGAGATATGTAAGGGTCATTTTGTTTTCTCTGACTCCCATCCCTTTGTCTCTGTTGAGTCAAACTTTTCCATTAAACAAGATTTCAAGAGAAATAAGTAATATTTTGTAAGTATTGGGGGAGACCGGTGTAGTAGAAAGATCACTGAACTGGAATCAAAGGAGCTGCCAGTTATCTGTGTGAGTTGGCACACAATCACTCAGCCTCTCAGAGACTCAGTTTTTTCATTTGTAAAATAAAGAGACTGGATTAGATGGCCTCCAAGGCCCCTTCTAGCTCTAAATCCACAAGCCATTGTTGTAGTTGAACACACACACACACACACACACACACACACGCATGTATACATACATAGGCAGTACATAGAATATATGTGCACTTTGAGGAAAAATGCCCCTAATTTGTTTCTTTTAACGTGTTTTGTTTAGATGTATTTATAATACTCCAGCTATTATATATGTTTGTGGGCATAGAATATAAAGTTACATAACTTTCTTGTGTTTTTAAAAGTTAATATTTTAATTTTAGATCATATTCATTTCACAGTACATTCTCCACCCTTCCCTCAACCAGACAGTCATCTCTCATAACAAATTGTTTTAAAGGAGGGAAAAAAGTTTGGAAAAGCTAACACATCTACCAAGTATATCAGTATGTACTGTTAGAAGTTTTTAAAAAAATATGCACACATATACATCAGAACATAAACATCTGAGTGTTGCCACTTTAAAGAAGTTCACTTAGAACCATGTACACACACACACATTGTAGTAGGGCTGCCATCACTGCAAACAAGTTTGGAGTTCCTCTTTTGGAAATGCCTTCAGAATCAGGGCCACTTTATTTTAGACAGGCTGGATTTGAGTTTTGGAGAGAAACAAAAGTCTTCTAGCCAAGTCTGGTGAATAAAGTAGATGCCCAAGCCTGCTGAATGCCATTTTTGGTTTGAAGACGTTAGAATGGAAAATGATATGTGACCCTAAAGTTTTGAAACTGATTGTTGTCAGAGACTCATAAACTGTTCTGTATAAAAAGGACATACCTGTGTTCTGAGTAATCTCACATTGTTTAGTTAATGGAGGCTTATTGTTAGCTTATGTGACCTCACAAAACTTGTTTTCTCCTTGGTATCTATTTAACTTTTTAGTATTAAGAGTTAATGCAAGATTACTTAAGAGAATCAAAGGAATTCTTATATGTGCTCCAGGGTACAACAACCCCAGCTTCTACCCCACTATTAAAACTGAACATGTTTCATCCTGCTTTTCAGTCCTATGATTAAAACTTAAAACATATTTCCACAACTTTATAAAATCAGGTAATAGACTGGGTATGTTCAGTATTTATTTTTTGTGAAATTGTCAGAAACTTTAAAAATTCACTTTTTTTTAATCCAGATCTTGATTTCATCATTGTAGGGAGCTTCTGATGAAGAAATGCCCTCTGTGAATACAGATCAATAACTATTCTGAAACATGCAGTTTTATAGAGTGTGTATATGGGGGCAGTAAGAGTTTAAGTGACTTGTTCAGGGGTTACATGGCCAGTATGCTTCAGAAGTAAAACTTGAACTTAGGTCTTCCTGATTTTGAGACTTGGTCTGTATCTACTATGTCAGGCCGCCACATTTAACATCCACTTTTAGTGCATGCTGTATTATTACTTGTATGTAAATTAAAATTTTTGAATGTGACATTAACAGACTGCCATCTGTCCAGAATTCCTTGGGGGAGATGAGGGTTCAAATGAACCTAGTTCATTTCAGAGCGCTAAGTGGGAGACCCGATATTGTCTGTACAATCTTGGGTTATTCTATGTGGGTAATGCTATAAATCACAACTGCTTTTCTTAACTTGTTTCTGTTTCTCCTTGAACAGAATGTTATTATGAACATCCCTTACTGTTTCCTATATGCAAGGCACTGGGCTAGGGGCCGAGCACATATAGCTTACATTGTTTAGTGGCTAGTAATCCTCATTATAGACTCTCTCTTGCCTTCCTATTCCTCTTTCCCACTACCTTTTTTCTTTTTGAAATCAGGAACGCCTTTATTAATCTTTATGTCCATTCTACCTGAATGGACAGGTAGCCTCCTCTAGTAAGGTTACAGGAAGACTACTACATGTGCAGGAAGATGGGGATTATACTGTTTTCTGAACTTTGGATCTCCCACCACACCATCCCCTGACCATGTGACTCCGTGTTCTCCTCTCTGATAGGCCCTTCCTCACACAGCTCCTTGGGCCTGTGCATTAGTTTCTGACCTCCAACCCATCCATGCTAGGTCACAACCCTCCATCATCTAGGAATGTGGACAACAGAACTTTTTTACCTCCCACAAAATCCCCCCTCCTTTTCTTTATTAAAATTTCTGTTTCCACACCTAAATCCAATCAATAAATACCTCCTCACATTCTTTCTCCTATGAAAAGCTCTAGCTTTGACTCGAAGGTGAGCATCTAGATCACCAGGTTTTTGAGACTACAGACTTAAAGGTCAAATGTACAAATAATATTTTACATGAAGAATGTAGGATTGTAGGAAGCTGGTGCTAAGTTATAAGCAGTGTTCTAAATAAGAGGTAAAGATTTAATTTCTTGATACATATGGATGTAAAGAAAGAAATAAAATGGAAGGAAGGAAGGGAAAAAGAAAGGAGGAAAGAAAAGCAGATTGGTAGATAGGTAGGTAGAAAGATATTTAGGGATGTAAGTAGGTTCTGGGATTATGATTTCATTAGTGCATTTGAGCAGAGAAGAGGTAAGGGAACAAACATTTATTATGTGCCTACTATTTACCTGGCATAGTGCTAAGCACTTTACAAATATTATCTTATTAGAGTAATTGCACATTGTTTAGTTAAGTGTGGGTTTATTTGGAATTCCTAATGTAGAAACTCGAGCCACTGATGCAGATTGGCAATACATCTGTAACATCTGGTCTTAGATGCACAAGCCACTAAGTTAAATTAGTTGTACAAGAACACATAACTAGTATATGTCAGAAACAGGACTAGAACTCAAGTCTTCTTAACTTCAAGGCCAGCTTTCTATCCATTACATCATGCTTACTTTCATATTTACTGTACATCTGCACACACATAATTGTATGTTTTAAGGATTAAATATATATAATTCACAAACATGAACATATAAAAGTAATTACTCTTAATTATTATTGAAGATATATGAGTTATTGCTGGGTTATGTGCCACATCTGTGAATCTTTCCTTGTTCCCCACTGTCAGTAACAGCTTTCCTCCATGAACGTCATTTGGCACACCTAATACACTTATGGTATAGTATTATCTATAATGGTTGTCTATATATGTGTCTTATCCCCTTAGTAGACTCTGTGTTCCACAAGGTCAGGAATAATATAGTTCTAAAATTTATGTCTCCCCTAGTGCCTAGAATAGTGCTCTATACACAATAGGCATTGTCTCGAGGTAGCCCTTCTCCTTACCGAGGCAGACTTCTACATTGCATAGTGTCATTCCCAGCCTCTTACTTATTTTTAGTCTCTCCTTGTCTATTGACTGCTTCTGTACTGCCTACAAACATGCTTATTTCACCTCCATCCATAAAAAACCAAAGCCTCCACAACAGTTACTGGGCCACAAGGACCCGCACTGTGATTGGAAATCTAGGGATCCAGAGTGATTACAGTAAAAATACACATGTTCCCCTTAAATGTGATCAATTAACAGCCTGAATCAGGCAAGTGGACAGCAACCACTTCTCCCTTGGCTCAAATTTGAACCTTGAATAATAGTCCTATTGGAGTATCTGGACATAGCTAATATTTTGTTGGCTCAGTCAGACCAGAAAGCAAAATTAGAAAATTTCATTGTGTTGGTATAGGGAACTTTATAGTAGGTCCCACAGATAAAGAAGTTCAACATGCTTATTTACCATATTTGACACAGTAAACCTATAGAGACAGCTAGCTGACTCAGTGGATAGAGAGTTGGGCCTGGAGTCAGGAATACCTGAGTTTAAATCTACCTTCAGACACTTACTAGCTATGTGACCCTGGAAAGTCACTTAACCTCTGTTTGGACTTAATTCATTGGAGGAGGAAATGGCAAGTCATATTTGCCAAGAAAATCCCATAGACAGTATGATCCACTGGGTCACCAAGAATTGGACACAACTGATCAACAACAGTAAATATATGTACAGGTATGTTTCATATACACAGGATTAAAGTGGGAGTTTAAAAAAAAACTTTAAAGGCAAACCTATCTCTTATATACTATTGTCTAATAATACCTTGTGTACCTGTATATACGGACATATATGTCATTCAAGGCACTTTCATCTACATTATCTCATTTGATCCTCAAGCAATGCTTTGAGATAGGTTGGATTTTAGGATACTGAGGTACAATGTAGCACAGTGACTTGCCCATAGTTGCTTATTAGTAGAAGAACTGACTCTAGAACCATGAAAGAGAGAAGTTAATGTCATTGAGATCAAACACGTAAGTCAACAAAGGGATTTTGAATCTGGAGCCTTTTTCAGAAGAGAAGAGATGGAATTCCTAGTAAGAAAGTCAGCTGCTGAGTTACAAAGGAGACAAATCAATAGTGAATAGGACACCAGAAGTCAGCATGTCATTTTGTGACATTATTCTTTGTACTTGTTTCCTCATTTAAGACATGTATATACTTACGATTTACTTCATGAGTATACCAATATGAGTTTTAACCAATAAAATAGAGAATGTTTTAAAAATGTTGAGCATACTATAATTCTTTAATAATGAAAGAAGTAAAGAGGAATATGATGTAGGGAAAAGGGCATTGAACATGAAGTCACAAGACCTGACTTGCTTGGTCACTAGCTATGTGACCTTGGGCAAGTCTTTTAATGTCTCATTTTTTTCATCTGTAAAATAAGAGGGTTATTAGATTAGTGATCTCTAGGGTTCTTCTCAGTTTTAGATCAATGATCTATTGCAATTTAGGGGGGTGAGAGAGAGAGGGAGAGAGAGAGAGAGAGAGAGAGAGAGAGAGAGAGAGAGAGAGAGAGAGAGAGAGAGAGAGAGAGAAAGATTTGTACCTTAGCACGGTGGAAGGGGACATTGTCTGATCAGAGTCAGGGAGCTTGGGCTGAATTCCACCTCTGACACATATTACCTGTGATCTTTGGTAAATTTAATCTCTAAGGACCTTAATTTCATCATCTGCAAAATGATAGGCTTGGACCGGATGGATGGTCTCTGAGGTCCCTTCTAGCTATAGCCTCATGATATTATGGATCTTACATATTAAAATGTGATATTTGTCCTTTTTTCTTGATTTCATCTTTAATTCTTTAAAAATGCTCTATGCTAAATTTGACATAGGTGGCACAGTAGATGCCACCTGTGGGCCAGGAAATCAGGAAGACGAGCTCAAATGCAACCTCAGACACTTACTGGCTGCGTGACCCCAGGCAAGACAGGATCTCTGCCTCAATTTTGTCATGTGTAAAATGGGGATAAAAAATAGCATCTACCTCCCATGAAAGTTATAAGGAGTGAGATAATGATTGTAAAGCACAGTACCTGGCACATAGGAAGTGCTATATAAATGTTAGTTAATAATTCTTATTTTCATTTTTTTAGATTTTTTAAAAATTAAATTATTTTATTTGTTTTCAGTGTTCTACAATCACTTCCATATATCTCAAATTTTTTCCCTTCTCTCCCTTTCCTTCCTTCCCCACTCCTTCCCTGAGATGGCATACAATTTCATATGGGTTCTACACATACATTCCTTTTAAATGCGTTTTCACCTTAGTCATGTTGCATAGAAGAATTAAAATGAATGGGGGAAATCATAAAACAAAACACAATACAAAAGAAAATGATGTGCTTCAATCTGCGATCAAATCCCATAGTTCTTCTTGGGCTATGGAAGGCATTTTGCCTCGAGTCCTTTGGAAATTTTTTCTTGTCAACATTATTGTTAGTTTAGCTGTTGATGAAGGCCACTATTTCCGTCCTTATTTTGCATGGATTATAATCTGCTGCACAGCCCCAAGACCCCCATGAATAATAGTATTGTCTTCTAGGCAACTTGCCCTGCCTCCACCAGCATTGTCCAAAAGAACAGCCCCAGTGATATGACTGGGTCACTGGATCTACAAGTGACTCAGCCTCTACCCCTCCTCTGTAGACACTTTAACTGAAGTCCCAGAAAACAAAAAATTCCCACCACTAAAATCCTTGGTATTATAGGATATGGTTCATTGCCAAAATGGGCATAGTTTTATCAATTAAAAGGATACTAAAGGTATCTTTGTATAGCAGCCTTATCATCTCTCTTTACTCCAGTCAAACTGGATTACTTGCCATCCAGAACAATATACCTTCCCATTTGCAATAAGGACTGCTGATCCTTTCTATCTATCCTACTGAAAAAAATTTTCCTACATGTGCTGTCTCCCTCTAATAGAACGTGAGCTTTTGAGAACCGGGGATTGTTTCAATGTTTCTATTTTTATCCCCAGCACTTAGCACAGTGCATTTGCATGCAGTATTTCATAAACGCTTTTTCATTCATTCATTCACTCACGCACAGAACTATTCAGGCTAGGACATACCAGTTAGTAAGTGTGGGAAAAACTCTTCATCAACAGACGTCAATTGCACATAACAACATCACTCTAAATGACATCGGCGTGAGAAAGGTGGCTGCCAAAGGGATGGTTCTTATGAATTCTGGATGGGTCCGTGACACAAATAACACTAGATGACCCTTGAGATCAGAATCCAACTTGTTACCAAGGCTACGTGACTTTATATAGTCCTGGTAAGTTCCATTATTGAAACCTTTGGGGACCTGGTTATGGAAATTAAAATGAGAATGGGGGGAGGAAGAAAATGAAATTTTTACCATCATTAAGTCAGTTAAATGGGGCAAAGTAGGAGGTAAAGAACACCTGTTTAGAGGCCAGATTGCTGCCATGTCAATAAATTTATAGTACTACTGAACTGTTCCCTGGAACGTTTAATTTTCTTCACTTTTGCGTGTGTCTTTGGTGATTGGATGTCAGCACTGAAGAAAAGATGTTCACACGCAGAAATGAAAGGGAAAGAGGCATCATAATTTCACTGATTTCTATAGGCTTGTTAGCGCAGGTTCAGACAGGTTTGGGTATTTGCTAAAATTCTCTTGATGATTATGAAGATGGATGTGGCATTTGCTCTAAAGAATAGGGAAAGAAGAATTTCCAGTACTGTGAATTAGTTTTTTCTAAAATTCCCACTTCTGGTTCAGTACTAGACTACACCTGTGTCCTCCTTAACATGGTATCATAGCTATAGAATCAGAAGTTCTGGGTTTGAATTCCAACATTTCCAAGTTCCATCAGCATTGTGGGTTTCAGATTTCCTCTTCTGTAAAATGAGATGCGCTGAGGTGGGCAGGCTGGGAGAATTGACTCATTCCATCTCTAAAACCCCATAATTCTGTTATTCTACAATCCTTTCTTCCTCTCTTCTTTGAAACAGTCATTATTCATAGGACTAAAACACTAATATTCTGTCTTTGTGAAAGTATAAATACACATACATATGTATTTATACACGTAAACAGACAATGAGCTGGCCCAGAATTCAACAGAATGGAATGATTTAACTGGGATACTTCAGAGTTCTTCTCCTTGAAATAAAGGCCCATATTTTAATACCAGTATTCTTGGAGTGATGTTGTATGACTTTGAGTCATGGAACATCATGACCTGTGGAGAACTGATACTGAGAATTCCCCAGTGGGGCAATGAAGAAAGCCCCGCAGGCCGCAACACAAAACACTGCAAAATTTATGAAGAAATCATGTAAGAGTTGTCATCAAAGAAAAGTACAATGGAGCACCCTTTACTGAAGGGAACCCTCTGAAAGACACAGCAAAGCAAGTTCATGAAAACACTTTTTTTTTTTAATAATGCTGCTTTTGGTGAAGTGAGAAAGGAGTCCTCTGAAGCCCTCCAAAATTCCCCTACAAACAACTAGAAAATCACCTGAGAATTGATGGAGGAACAGAGAAGAAGCTTACTAGCCCAGCAGGAAAGATCTGTCTCACTGGGGCAGGAGGGGATCGAGGTCCAAAAAGCAGCAGCAAGCTTCACAGGAGGGGGTCTGCAACAAATCTCCAAGTCTGGGGCAAGCCACCACTCTTCCGCAAGCCATCAGCTCCCTTGGCAAGTGAGCAGTCTGTGCAGCCCAACAAGGCTCCACCCCCACAATTCCATCCTAAGCATAAACCATCAGCCAGGCCTTGACCCCTTTGCTGACCAGTAAAGCCCTGCCCCAGCTCAGGCCAACAATGAAACCCGCCCTTAGAATCTACCAAGAGTCCCTGTTTCTGTAGCAACCCAGCAGCAAGGCCCCACCTCTGGAGTAGGCCAGCACCTAAACCTCACCCAGGGGAGGCCAATAGGGAGACCCCACCCCACAGCGTAAGCCAGAAGGGAAGCCAGCAGTAAGATCCAGAGCCCCAATGGAGAAAGCCTGGGACAGTGCAAGACTAGAGCCCAACTCTCATTTAAAAACACCAAGTCACAAACAAGACAGAAAAATTTAGCAAAAACAAAAAAAACCAAAAGAGAGCTTGACCTTAGAAAGTTACTATGGTGACAGGAAAATCAAGGCATAAATTTAGAAGAGGACAATAGTGTCAAAATGGCTACATGTGAAAACTCAAAGAAAAAATTTGGTCTCAGGCACCCAAAAAATTACTGGAAGAGCTTTAAAAGAATTTTAAAAAGCAGATCAGAGAAGTGGAAGAAAAATTGGGGGAAAAATGAAAGCAATGCAAGAGAATCATGAAAAAAGTTAACAGCATGGGAAAAGATATACAAAAATTTGCCAATGAAAATAACTCCGTAAAAAATAGATTTGGCCAAATGGAAAAGGAAGTACAAAAGCTCACTGAAGAAAATAATTCTTTAAAATTAGAATTGAACAAGTGGAAAATAATGACCCTATGAGACATCACAATATGATAAAACAAAGGAAAAGTAAAAAAAATAAAAGAAAAAGTTAAGTTTTTCAGTGGAAAAACAACTCATCTAGAAAATAGATCCAGGAGAAATAATATAAGAATTTTTGAACTACCTGTAAACCATGATGGGGGAAAAAGGCCTGGACATCTTTCAAGAAATTATCAAAGATAACTGACACATTAGAACCAGAAGGCAAAATGGAAATTAAAAGAATCTATCAGTCATTGCTTGAAAGAGATCCCAAAATGAAAGCTCCCAGGAACATCATAGCCAAATTTCAGAGCCAATAGATCAAGGAGAAAGTATTATAAGCAGCCAAGAAGCTGCTCCACATTGTGGAGCTACTCAGGGTTACACAGTATTTGGCAGCTTCCACATTAAAGAACAGGAGGGCTTGGAATATATTACACCAGAAGGCAAAGAAGTTAGAATTACAACCAAGAATCACCTACCCAGCAAACTGGAATATAATCTTTCAGGGAATAAAAGGATATTTAATGAAATAGATTTTCAAGCATTTTTAATTAAAAGGCCAGAAGTGAATAAAAAATTCAATTACTTTTTATTATAATTTGTCTGTTGTGATTTCATGAAGACATACATTAGAGCAAATTTTCTGGGTAATCGATCCTTTCTTTTGACCAAAAGCAAGGTCTGATGCTTACTAAATGTACATGCCCTTTTGCATTCTAGATGTGCAGTTGTCTACAGGATCAGATATGAGAATAATCCATCAAAAATGTTCTGACATAATTCTTATCACTTGCGAGCAATTTTCAGATTACACAAGGAAGTTAACAAGTTAGATATTAGTAGAAACCTAATTTACAAGTAGTTTTTCCTTAGGGAAAAATAACATGAAAATATTTTAAAAATTTGAATAAAATGGAATCCACTTTCAACCGCATGCCAAGCATATATGATATGCAAATATATTTTTTTTTTGCATTTTGCAAAATGCGCATTTTATTTATTTATTTATGGCTTAAACAAACTAGTAAGACAAAATGTTTTTGACCAGACTTAAATTCGCAAGATTTCAGAGTTTGGACATAATTCACTTATTGTCAGCATCAAACAAATAGAAATAGTATAGTACTCACTAGGAAATTATTTGAGAATTTGAGAATGATTTGGATATTTTAAATTAAGGCATATTATTCAAATGTCAAAACTTAGTACTCTCACTAAAGATTTTATTAGAATTTGGGAAATTGGTACTTTATGGGGATGAGAAACCTAAAAGTATCAGATTTATTCAGATTTTAAAGACAATGAATGTAGAAAAGTTCCATACAAATATTTTACCAAATGGGAAATATTGTGGTTGCCTGTAATTACAATAGTATTCATAGCTGGCATTTACATAGCACTTGAGGATTTGAGAGCTTTTTATATGCTATCTGCTATCTCATCTGATCATCACTTTGTACTTTGAATTCATTGAAGCATGGGAAAATTTATAAAATTCTTTACACCTAAATACCTGTAACTCTTTGATCCGGTGACAGTGGCCTCCTGGCTATTCCAGGAACATGCCACTACATCTCTCAGCTCCAGGTACTTTCTCGGGCTTTCTCCCCTGCCTGGAATACTTGCTCTCCTCAGCTTGGTCTATTAACTTCGTTGGCTTCCTTTGGGTCTCAATTAAAATCCCATCTTTTACTGGAAACCTTCCCAAATTTGTTAGTTACCCTGTAGATAATTTGCTTTGTGTATATATTTGTCTATAAATTGTCTCTCCTTTAGATTGTAAGCCCCTTGGGGCTATGTTTGGCATCTTTGTATCCCCAGCACTTAGCACTGTGCCTGCCTGGCACTTAATAAATATTTATGAATTGCTCGATTACAAAGAGAAGTAAGTCGACCTAGTAAAGTGATATAAACAATGAATGGAAAGAATAACAAATAAAAACAAAATGAAACTGAACTCTGTTAAGTAATCAAGCTTAGCCTTAAAGAAAACACACTTCCTCTTGTGTTTGGCAGGGAACAGAGTAATGGGACCTTACATATACTGTTATATTTGATTAATATGTTGGTAATTTTCACTGAACTGTTTTTTCCCTTGTTAATATTTCTTTTAAGGGGATAGCTTGCTTGGTGGAGTTAAGGGAGAGAGAGGTATATATTTAGGCATTAAAATACTATAAAAATGATATCAGTAGAAAATTAAAAGAAAATGGAATTTGCAAAATTGAAATGAAAAAAATGAAAATACAAAATTTTCTATAGCAAAAAAAAAAAATCTTGAGGGGCAGGGCAGGAATCAGAAGCCACCTGCTACAAAGTCAGTTCGATAACATCTGAGAGATTATGATAAAGGACAGATTGCCATCACAAATTTAAAGTTTTACACCTCAGATACAACAGTTTTTCCTTTACTTAGAATATTCGTTCTTTCCTAAATTTGATTGATAAGAAAGATTAGAAATTTGTAGGTAATCTAAATTCAATAAACATATGAAAAGGTAACAAATTAGATGACTGTGGCATAAAATAAAATGAACTAGATTTGGGAATTTTTTAAGATGTATGAAGTAATCTATACTTTATGTTTTATTTTTATAATCCTTAAAATTTTTAAATAAAAATCTTAAAGTATAAAATGCCTGGGTTCAAATTCTGTCACAAACCTTTACTGGGTGTGACCCTTTGCAATTCACTTAATCTCTGTCCCTCAGTTTTCTCATTTGTAAAATTAAGATCCTGTCTATGATCTTTCATCTTGTGGGAGAGATACCTTTAATCATTCCTTTCTATTCAGAAAATTGTTTTCTGTATTTGCTTTTAGTTTCCATGATGACAAGGGATGCATCACGTATACCACATATTCATTCTTGTGTACTTTCTTTCATGTATTTTCTCATTAGTAGCTCCACAGGTTTATACTGATAAATGACATCACCGCTTTTAAGATATAGAATGTTTTCTTCTACCTTCACTGTATTCTGTTTGAACATGAACTCAAAAGATGTGCTGAAAAATTAATCTTATCTTTCAGCACCTCCTCATTTACTCGTCAGGTATGTGTTTCATCTGTGTCAGTACTAAGGAATTAGATTCACAAGTTTTTGTTTGTAGCATGAATTTTTCATGGTGAACCACAATATTTTTCATATGCTTTGGACTTGAATTTTATCTGTTAGTGAATGTAATATATATATATATATATATATACATATATGTATATATGTATATATGTATATATATATATAAAATGCAGAGTATCAATACATTTTTATTTTGAAAAACATTATTACCGAAATATTATTAAAATTATTTAAAAATTATTGAAATAGCTTTATTTTTACATCATTATATTTCCCAACCCATTCCCTTTCCCATCCTCCCTCCTCTTCTCAGAGTCATCCCTTAAGACAAAGAATTTAAAAAGTTGTGTTTGTATGTGTGTGGCAGGAAGAGCAGGGCTCAGCAAAACCTATGTCAAGAAAATTTGAGTTTGTATGCAGTGTTTCATCTCAGCAAAGAAGTTTGGAAAGGGATATTTTTAGATCTATAATTTGGGGCCAAGCTTTCATTTTTAACTTTATAACTTTTAATTTTGATTATTTTGTTGTTTTTTCCATTTCCATTTCCATATTCACATATATCAATGTGTATACTGTTTTCCTGATTCTTCTCATTTTACCCATTTCACATATCTTCCTGTGTTTCCCTGTATTCATCAGTCATTGTTTCTTACAACACAGAAATATTCCATTTCTTGTACACCAAAACTTCCATTAGTCATTCCCACCTTCAGTTGGCAATTACTTTGATTTTAGTTCTTTGCTACTACAAAAGGTACTGCTGTAAATATTTTAGTCTATACATATAGCTTACTTAGATAGCAGCTGAACCCTGGGTCAAAGAAGAAGCACATTTTAATCATGTTCCTCACATAATTCTAGTGCTTTCCAGAAGGATTAAACCTGATCACTGTACCAACAGTGTTAGTGTGTCCGTTTTTTCAGAAGCTCTCCAACATGGACTTCCCGTCTTTTGTTATCTTGGCCAATTCGATGGTTTGTGATGTGAAACCGCAGAGCTGTTTTGTGCTTCTTTTATTATTAGTGATTTGGGATATTTTTTGGTTTTTAATAGTTTGCAATTCTTCCTTTGAGAACTGTTTGTTCATATGCTTTAAACACTAAATATTAGGGAATAGTTTTTGTTCTTCTTATTCCTGTGAGTTACATAGGCATCTTGGGTATTAGGTAGGCTGTTATAAGAGATATTTGATATGAAGATCTTTATTTTCAGTCAACTGATTCCCTTCATATCCTGGCTCCATTAATTTCATCTATGCGAGAAAGCTTTTCAATTTCATATAATTAGGCAGCGAGGTGGTACAGTGGATAGACTGTTGGACTTGGAATTGGGAAGACCTAAGTTCAAATAACACCTCAGACAATTTCTATTTATGTGACCCTGGGCAAGTCATTTGTTTGTCCTAGTTTTTCAACTGTAAAATAATGATAATTAAGAGCCCCTCCCTTACAAGGTTGTTCTGAAGCTCAAATGAGAGACTTGTAAAAAGTGCTTAGCCCACTGCCTGGTACATGTTAAGCATTATATAAATACCAGCTATTATTATATTAACAATTTGTAATAAGAATTATTCACTTTATGTTTTTTAATCCCCTTTGTGCCTTGTTTGGTTAAGAACTCACCCCCTGGACATAGCCATGACATTTAATTTTTCTTATTCTTTAAAGATGAATTTTTGATACATTTTGTTTTTATGTTCTCTAGATTTCTCGTCACATTCCTCCTCTCCACTCACTTCCAGGGAACTATCATTTGTAACAAAGATTTTTTTTTTAAATCAGCAAAGACAATACATGTAAAAAATCTAATACCATATGTAACGTTTCATACCTACATTGTTATCATATTCCTCCTTCTGCTTACTTCACTTTGCATCAGTTCATATAAGTCTTCTCATGTGCCTCTCTGTGTTCCTCCAGTTTGTCCAGTCTTACAGCACATTATTCTATTTATGTACCTTCATATGGTTAGCCATTTCTCAGTTGCTAGGCAGTCTGCTTTGTTTCCAGTTCTTTGCTATCACAAAAAAAATGCTCCTATAAACATTTCGGTGTGTGTGGAGGCTTGCCTGCCCTTTTTTTGATCACTTGCCTCCTTTGCATATATGGGAGTGAAATCTTTGGGTGAAAAGAGGTGAGCATTTTAGCAATTTACTTTGCATAATTCCAAACTGCTTTCTGTAATGTCATGTATGTTAAAGGCGTGTTCACTACTCTATGGGAGAAGCATGGCACAAGGAGAAGGCATGAACTTGGAGGGGCAGAACTTAAATTTAAATATTGCCTTTGCTCTTTGCTATGTGACTTTAGGCAAATTACTTAATCTTAGTTTTCACTTACCAAAAGTGAGGACGTTGGACTAAATGACCTTTAAAGGCCCTTCTAGCTTCATTTTGATGGTCGTAACTGGTTAAAGTTTGAAAACTTCAGTGGCTGCCATCATTATATCATATGAGAGCCAAGGAGGAATGGGTCATGAACAGACTGTTGGGATTGGAATATAGTATGATAATATGCGTTTGAATCCCACCTCAGATAAAGCTGAGTAACCCCGAGCAGATCTCTTTACCTTAGAACCTCAATTCACTTCACTTCCAAAATGAGAATACTACTTCTACTACTTGCTTCACAGGATTGTTGTGAGAAATGCATATGGAAAACCTTAATTTGAATTATTATTTCCTAAGGCTTGTTTTCCTGCCTGCCTAGGCTACAGAGGACTTTTCTCTTATAAAATCAGTCTTTGAGGTGTACTGGTCTTGAAGAAGACTGGATTAAAATTATGTTTGGAGTTATCAGGGAATGTATAAAGGACATGGGGACTATACATAACCAGTTTGTGGATAACACTGTTAGCTTATAACAAGCAAGTGGGCGATTGGAGAGAGTGAAAAGAATGTGGTTTAAAAAAAAAAAGACATAAGAAATCCAACCAAGGGAGTGAGTGCAAAATTGTATTGAACTTGTTTGTATATTTATTTTAGATAATGAGCAAGAGATGAAAGTTGCTCATGCAATTCCTGCTTCTAGAATTACCTGATAGCTATAGGAAGGTACTGGTTTTACCCAGTTATAATAGAGGGGTAATCCTAGAAATGTTAATGTGATTAGGAAATAAAAGACATTTTTCCTCTTGCTCACATTTGTAACTCCATAACCTAGAGCTGGTCTTTTTCACGCTGACCTTCAGTTGTCCCCTAATGAATGGGAAGAAGAATTGTGAGTCTGTAAAGAAGGCAGTAAGTAGGTTATTTGTGAGCCTGATTAGGGGGAAGAGAACTGACTTTTTTACTATTCGTACTTGCTGTACTATATACAGCACTTTTCAACAAGACAAAATGATAAATGACACAGAGAAGTTAAAAGACTAGCTTTCCTCATTATCTTCAGTTCTGAATTAGATTTAATGATTCAGACATGAAGAGTAAAATAACAAAAGGAGTATTTTTCATATAGTAACAGATTTTCTTCTCCAATTTACATAGGGTTGAAGCTTTGAGAGAAGCAGCATCTGCTGTAGAACAAGAAAAAGAAATTCTCCTTGAGATGATCCATTCTATACAAAACAGCCAAGAAATGAGACAGATCAGTGAAGGTAAGAATTCTTCCCAAAGCTACATCATCAGTATGTATTAAACACTTGCACTATGTAAGTGGTTCCTTTTATGTCTGTCTGAAATTAAAAAAAAAAACCCAAACCATTTATCTTTCACATGGAGTTCTGATCTAACTAAGGAACTTAAGTCAAATATGACTATTTGTATTTTTAGCCTAAATTTTTTTTCTACCAGTTGATTTCCTGTAGAAATGTAAGTCAATACAACAGTTAAAAACAAGTGAGGGAATTCTCCACCTGGGAAGAGGGCCACACCAGCAAAACATTGCTTGACTTTTGGTGTAAGCATATTAGGTTTCAGTAGAACATGTGAGCTCAAACTTTTTATTATATTAAGGCCTTCATTTATGTGATCGTTAGTCTTTAGTCAAAGTCAAACTTTAAGACTTTGAATTGGAATTAACTGAAAAAATTCTGAGGTTCCCCCCATCTCTACTGACACAAAAAGCCCTGTCTCACACTAAATCAGTTCCCTTTCCTCTTAAGACTCTCCCATACAGCTTTGCTAATTTAAAATACAAACCTTAACATAAAATTGGAGGGTGTTCATCTGTTTTAGTTGTATTATATTATAATACAATAAGTTGTAGTATATTATAATAAATATACATATTTATTATAAAAGAAGGTTTCTGTTTTGGGGAAGAGATAGATGCTCCAAAAAAAACATCAATAAAAAAATAACAAAAAATTAGAAATTTTAAAGGGGGTCACAAACAGGGCAATATTGTTACTACCACGTTAAATTATGTAAGCACTTTTAAACAACAAGCTATATACATAAGAGAAGTTTCGTTTCATATACAATCTTTTTAGTTTTACATATTAAAATTTTGTGGTAATATTTGTGAAGTTCATAATAACATAAAGAAAAGAAAAAATAAAATTTAGAGATTAGAAGCTCAGGAAAGGAAAGAGGAAAAAAAAACAAAAGAAAATTAGATCAATTATGAGGTGGGAAAGAAAAAGAACAATTGATGTAATATGTGCCCTTGGTATAAAAAATACGATGTAACAAAGAGAACTGGGTAACCTGACTCAACCCCTCTTATAGCCAATGGTAAACACACATTTGTGAGCTCCAAAATGAGGGTGAGGTATGCAGACTAAGTTAACTGAATCATACACACGAATATATGGTTTTGGTCTCAAATGTATTTTATATACTAATCAACTAGCTTATTACTCCCAACAAGCATAATAAGAGAATACTGACATAAAGTTGTGGAATACAGTAATTATGTGCTAGATTATTTCCTCACCATTACTCCTGCCACTCACCTAGCCTAGAATCCACCTACTAGTTTGGCTGAATTGTTTGTTTCTGTCGTTGATCTTCTACCTGGAAATAATAGGGTAACCTTCTAGACAATATTGTTTCTCCTTTACCCACATGCTATAATTTTTCCAGCAAATTCTGAACTCTTCAGTTGTACACGATGGTCCTTGCTTATCTCCTACAATATTAAGATCCCTTTGGTTATAATTAGCCTTTTCCTCCCCTCTTCCATTTATCGTTTATTTATTTACATCATATTTTTTATACTTAACCCTATTTGCCTCAGTTTCCTCATCTATAAAAGGAGCTGGAGAAGGAAATGGCAAACCACTCTAATCTCTTTGCCAAGAAAACTCCAAATTGAGATCACAGAGAATTGGACATGACTGAAATGACTAAACAACAAATCCTAAATTTAGAGCTGGAAAAGTCAAGTTGAATCCCCTCATTTTACACATGTGGAAATAACTTCTAGTAATAGAGCTAGGATAGGCTAATTTATTTGGCTCTTGAATTTATGTCTTGGATATCGGAAGTATCTCATCACAATTATATCTCATCTCACCCAGTTTTATGACTCAGGTTATGAACTCATCATCTAATCCTTTCAGTTTGCTAAACTACTTGTAATAGACTCTTGTCTTTACAGTATGTTTCTCAATCCTTTGATCCATACCAAAATGTTCTTTGCTATGCCTCGCTCATCTCAGACGTGGATTTCCACATAGATGAATAATCTTCTTGATTACATTATGTTATGTTATGTTATCTTGTACTATACTTTCTCCCCTTCTACCTATTTTGGTTCTCTTGAATAAGGCATGCTGTCCCATTTTCATATTCCATTTATGAGTTGCAACTCATAAAGGCTCAATAGGACCTAGTGATTCACATAATTCTGACTGCTAAGATTCGTAGATCACACTGTATAAACTCCATGCACAATTATATCACTAAACCTAATGATATTTTTTCCACCATTATTACTGTATCCCAGTAATTTTATATCTACTGCTATTCTTTTTGAGACTGACTGCCTATCTCAGGCTGGAAATGCAGAGGCCTTGCACAGGTTCAGTTTTTCCTTCTCTTTTTAGGTTCAAGTCAGTCTCCAAGAAAACAGATTCTTTTCCAGCAACATTAGTTGTATTAAATTTCTGAAGAATTTACCATTTCTGGATTTTACGCTGTGGCCACAGGAGTTTAATCCTGTTTGTTTCTTCATTAGTAAATTCCTTATACTTCATTTTAATCCCATTTCCTCTTACTCTTTGGTGAAGATAGAGTACATAAAGTAAAGCAACAGAGTTCTCCATACATAACAGCATATTAATGCAATCCAAGTATTGACACAAACATGTTTCTTGCTGGTATCAGTTAACTATACAAAACATTTTCTTTCTATTCAGGAGAAAGAGAAGAATTAAGTCTAACAGCAAATCGTTTGATGGGAAGAACCCTCACTGTTGAAGTGTCCGTAGAAACAATTAGAAATCCCCAGCAACAAGAATCACTCAGGCATGCCACAATGATCATTGATGAAGTGGTCAATAAGTTTCTCGATGACTTGGGAAATGCCAAGAGTCAGTTAATGTCACTGTATGGGGCTTGTTCATCTGAGGTACCACCTGGACCAATCGATCAGAAATTTCAATCCATAGTCATTGGATGTGCTCTTGAAGATCAGAAGAAAATTAAGAGGAGATTAGAGACTTTGCTAAGAAATATTGAAAACTCTGATAAAGCCATCAAGTTACTGGAGCATTCAAAAGGAGCTGGTTCAAAAGCTTTGAAGCCAACTAGCTTAAAGCAAGTTTAAGTAGCTTGGGCAACTTAAAGGTGCAAATGGGTTTCCATGTAAAGATAAGTACTATTTTAAGTGATAGATATATGTATTCCCTTGTAAATGCTGGGCAGACAGATCCATTCATTCTGTTTCAGCTGATAAAAATATTCCAAGTGTTACTGCTCTCACCAGAGACATTTATAACTAGAAAATATTAACTATAGCTCTATTTTTAAGTGAATGTTTGTCTTATTATCTGGTACACCATTACTTTTGACTATATTTTGGGTAAAAACACTCAACTATGTGAAAACAACAAGTGTGCAAATGGTAACAGTATTCCTTAGTACTGTTCCCCCTTGGACCATCTATCTTGCAGTACAAGTTAACTTGGTAAATATATCAACTGAAATTTTTTTCATCTAAAATTTGTCATATAGCTGTATGTAACAGTTGGCTGGTACACTTCTGATTCCTCCTGCTATAACACAGACCAGTCCTACGTCCTCTTTGGTGTACAATGGCATGGAAACAAATCCATTCATTCAACACTTACTTATTAAATACCTATTAAGTTGACCATGAGACCCTAAGTCAATCAACATTGAGTGCCTTAAGAGAAATACAAAATATGGTCCTTGCCTATAAGGAGCTCCTATAACATATCTGGCCATGGAAAAGTGACTTTAATTCATTTTACAAATATTTGGGGAGCATCTTCTAAGCTTAAGACATGATGGTACATACTGTTATGTAGACAAAAATGGGCAAGGCATGATCCGTTCTCAAGGATCTTTATCTTAAAGGTTGACTTATGCCTGGAGATATATGGTTCTCCTTAATTTGCTATGTTGAGTACTGAGCATTTTGATTTCATTTGCAAGATATGTTTGGGGAAATTCCAAAGAATGAAATTTCCTAAACTAGAATCATATATTAGGCAGGGAAAAACCACCAATGTGATTTTATTCTATTTTTTATTAATTATCTTCAGTATAGAATTGTAGCCAAACACAAATTGCTAATGCTAGTTTGGCAACTTCCTGATGTTCAGCAAATCCTTAGCTTTTGCCCCTCTACCCCTAAATCCAGCAAATGTGTCCTTAAAAATCTAATTTTATTTAGTTGGGAATTTATAAAACATTCTGAAGATAAATATGATTTGGGGTGTAGTTTAGGATTGTTATCCATACTTCAGGTCCTCATCACAGGTATAGATAAATGTTATTGATTAGACCTTGTTTCCTCTGTTCTTATAACCCAGCTCTGGTGACATGTTTTCCATGAAGTCTTTCCTAATGGCCCAAGCTAGAAGTGATCCCACTCACCTAGAATTTCTTATGCTTGTTTGACCTCTCCTATGTACTCAGCATATTTTAACTTTTACACATTTTGGCATACTTTTTATACTCTACTAGATTGTAAGCTCCTTGAGGGAAGAGACTTACTTTTTTCCCTTTAATCTTTGTGTCCTTAGCATCTAGCACATAATATACAATAAATATTTATTGGATAGTAACAGTGGACATTTATGTGGTGCTTATAAGGTTAATCATATGCTTCAAACATTCATTTGTTCTTTTCAACAACCCCAGGAGGTAGAGTAGCACAGTTACCATTTTTATTTCACATATTAAAAGACTGATGAAAGTGTTTAAATGACTTGCCTAATGCTGTGCAGGGGTGAAACTACTTTAAGGCTCCAAGACCAGTTCTCTTTTCCAGTACATGGTGAGTTTCAAATTGATTCCAATTAGAATCAATTGTGAGACATGGGAGATAATGGTACAGGACCACTCAGCATGGTGTGACTGCTTCAAAAAAGGCTGTGAGCAAAGCAGAACTGTAGGAAGGAAATGTGAGATGCACAGATTTAGAGGCATCTTCACTCCAAAGGTTCACATGGGCTAATTATGTCCGACCTGGGGTAGAGCCTTCTGAGTTCATATTGGTCTGATCAGCCAGAGTCAGATATACACTGTACCTTGACCCCAACGTAGTAATGTCATTTTGGTACACAGACAACCACCACTACCACACTGTAAGTCTACTACCTTTAAACATTTCAAAATATTTTACTTTATGGGCTCTTGAGCACCATCTCAGTATCTTTTTCTCCCTATTTACCTTAGTTCATGTCTAATCTTATCTCTTCCACTTCTCTCCTTTGCTTTCCAGCTTGAAACTGCTGAGTTAACACTATGGTATAAAATAGACCCAACAGTATGACAGTCTGAAATAGTATTCAGTTTGTATATTTTTTCAAAAAAGGTTTCATGAAGACTGAAAATAGTATAAGGTACTTAGTTGAAAGTTCAACAAGACAAATGTTTGGCTTTATTACAAAAGCTAAGGGATCTCTTAACTTTTGCAGGGGAAAAACTATTTGATTTTTTTAAAAGGCTGGGGAGTAAGGGAGAAGAGAGGATGACATAGTAAAATCACAAAAGGCTCAGTGTATTCTGGCCATAGAGAAGCCTAAGGATAGTTTCCAAGCATGCATCCCCTCCCAGCTTGAAAAGGTAATAAATATATGACTTGTTGAGAGGAAGGGGATGAGTAAGCATAGGTGCATCTTGTTTCACAAGGGCCAGATCAAGCTTTGTAATCAAGGATTTAGGATCCTCCATTTTACTAGTGTGTTGAACACATTTTATCAAACCTATGACCATATGGAATAAATATTGACAATAAACGTGCAACTCTTTGGCAAACTATAAATTATGCCAATTAATGTGGGGAAAGAAGACCCCTAAAAGCCCTCATATTTTGGTATTTTTTCCTAAGTATTTATTGAGGTCATAATTGTAATCCAAAAAGTTATATGGTTTTTCCATTTAAATTCACAAAAATTTTAATAGCAGTTATTAAAGATGCTCAACTTCATTTTTAGTGCTGACAGTACTATTTTAAGAATTACAATTAACGAACATACTACTACACATTTCCCAAGGTGATGGGGCCTGACCTGATTCAGGTAATCAAACACATCTGTGATCTCATCAGTTCAGAAATTCTCTCCAACAATGCAAATTGCAACCCATCCATGCCTACCCATCCCGTGTGACTATTGTCCAAGTCCTCCCTTAAATTTGTCGTGGATGTCTTTGAATGTGCTAGACACCTACCTCACTTTCCCCTGACATTCTGAGAGTTCCAGTGAAGCACTTGGGCTGCCCACATGCTATCTCACACTGTCACTATGTGTCCAGTCCACATTCTTTTCCTATTGTGCCATTCTTTGATGTCTTTTAATCCTTCCTGCTCTCCTTTAGAATTTCTCATTGATTCTATATTGCAGCCTCATCATGCACATTTCAGATACTTGTTTTTAATTCTGTAGAGACTGATAAATTCAATGCCTTACTTCCATGCGGCAATATTAGGAGAATACTGGCAATAAGAGATGGGCCTTTGCTTTTATGGGGATCACAGGGTCAGTAAAGGATGGTGCAATTTACTGTTCTACTCTTCTCCTGTCAGCTCTGGGTCCTACTCATTAGCCATCTGTACCAACTATGTCAAGTATACATACTGACAGATGTTCTCACAGAAGACACAAAGGGATGTAAAAATCTAGACAACAGTCTTCATTCACTCCTTTTCTCTGGGGATAATGGGTATAAAATTAATACTAACGCTAGTAATAGCTTGTATTTAAATAGTGCCTACTATGTGCTAGGCACTCTGCTAAATGCTTTACAGATGAGACAGAGGTTAAGGGATTTGCCCAGGGCCACACAGCTAGTGTCTGAGGCCAGATGGGAACTCAGTTCTTCCTGACTCCAAACCCAATGCTCTATCCACTGCACTACCTACGTGGCTCTAAAATTCCCTTGAGTTAGTATTATTTAGCATCCTAGCCAAATTATGCAAGTCACATAAACTGTCTGGTGACTACATATTAAAGAGTTCCAGTATGATTTCACAACTTTATTGGATACTGGACAGTGGGCTGGGCTCAGAAATGAGCAGAACAGGCTCAGTTTAATACTACAAACATGAAGTGCCTACTAGCTGCAAGGTGAGAGGCAACAAGGTATGGTGGATGGAGAGAGATCTGGAAGACAAGCCGAGTCCTCATAGTCTGACCTACACTGGTTGTGTGATCACAGCTAAAGACGTTGGCCTTTCCTCCCTGACACGTCTCTAAGACTAATAATTTGCAGGACCCCACTAGAAAAGGGAATTTTCCTCAATGGATGTTCTTTACGCTAATAAATTCATAGGTGGGGCAAAAAGATTCATGATGATCTCATTAGGGATCAATAGAAATGTGTTTCCAAGTCAACATGTGTACTAAGAGTCTTGCTGCTGGGTAAGACTAACTTAACTCAGAGAATATGAATGAAATTAAAACGGTAATTATTAATCAGGTCTTTATTATAAAGTAGTGTTTTCCATATACAACTCAAGACAAATACTGAAATAGTTTGAAAGGAAAAGTGTGTGTTAGAGATGAACTTTGGCTTAGTATAGCTTCTCTTGGAGATCTAGTCCAATAACTCAACGTAAGTAAGAAAATAAAGGATCTAACTGTACAGGCGAGGAACAGAACCTCTGGCCCCTTTGAGTAAGGAAAGAGGAACACTATTCCAGGGACTAAGGACCAATTCAAGGCCAGACAGAAAAAGGGAAACAAGGTAACCAGCACTAGATTCAAACTCCGTTTCTGATATTGGTTATATTTTACTGAACATAATAGCTCAGAGTCCCAGTCAACTGTATTAAGACTAATACGAAAAATGCCTGCTAATTTGTATCCGTGGAGTTTTCAATAATGGATCCGTCCTCCCAAAATACCAACTTAAAAATTATCTACAAAATCTGGGAAGATGGTGGAGTAGGTCTGACCTACTCTCTCCAAATTTCCTTCACAGAAAAAGACAGAACATCCCTCAGAGCAGCAGAAATAAACATGGTAAGGCAGTGGTTCACTTAAGACCACCTGAGAAGACCCTAGGATAAATCTGACCCTCAGGAGCAGAAGCTCTGCCAGAATATCTGCAGGCCAACTCTATGGAATCAACAACTACAAGTCCTGGGGGCAGCTGGGTTCGGAGGCAGCTTCAACCTTAGACGTTTTTATCTCACAGACAGTGTGGGGATCTGACTGCTGAGGAAGAAATTGAAGGAGGGACACCAAGCACAGCCGTGCTGACCAGATGAGTCCAGGGCTATGCAACGGCTGCCAGAGAGGACACAGCATACACCTGGCAAATGCAGTAGCAGAGGGGCAAGGATCCTCTGACTGTGGGTATTTACAGGTTCCAGGGAAGAGAGGACAGCTGTAATTGGCAGGCACTAGAGGGACCATGAGGAGTAAGATCATTGTGATCAGGAGTTCTAGTGGTGGCTTAGAAGTGGAGAAGGGAGCCTAAGGTAAGCCTTGGGAGAGACCTCAGAAAATAATGGTAAAAAGAAACTGAGGCTTGGGGCATTACTCTTCATACTTTGCGACTAGACCTTGATGATGCTAATAGCTGCTAAGAAATAATAAAACAAACAAAGAAAAATGAGCAAAGGAGAAAAAAACCAAGCCATGGATAGTTACTATGAGGATAGAGAAGATCTGGGTTCATATTCAGAGGAAGATAATGGAGCTAAAAAAGGTACTCCTTTTTCAGTGAGTAATGTCAAATGGTCTGAAGCACAAAAAGATTTCCTGGAAGAACTTAAAGAGGCCTTTAAAAATCAAATAAGAGAGATCGAGGAAAAATGAAAAGAAAAAATAAGAGCAATCCAAGAAAATTATGTAAAGAAAGTCAACCAACTTGAAACAGACAAGAGAATCAAAAACTTAAGGAACAAAATAATTCCCTGAAAATTACACTTGGGCAAAGGGAAGCTAATGACATTCCTCCTAATGCACAAAGAAATCATAAAAAAAAATGAAATAGTAAAAAAAGAATGTGAAACTTCATTAGAAAGACCAGATGATCTGGACAAGAGAGCATGGAGAAATAATATAAAAAAAGTCAGACTGCCTGAAAATCATGATTTAGAAAAGAATCTTGATACAACATTACAAGAAATTATTAAGGAAAATTGTCCTGAAGTTTTAAAACAAGATGGCAAAGCACAAATAGGAAAAAAATCCACCAATTATAGGAACATCATAGCCAAGTATCAAAGCTCCCAGGTTAAGAAGAAAATACTGGAAGCAACAAGAAAAAAACAATTTAAACATCATGGAGCTACAATAAAGATTACAGAGACCCAGTAGCTGCTATGCTGAAGGACTGTAGGTTTTGGAATACTGTATGTTGTAGAGCAAAGGAGCTGGGGTTATGATCAAGGGTAACTTACCCAGCAAAGTTAAATATAATCCTGAGTGAAAAGAAAATTGGACATTTAATGAACTGAAAGACTTTCAGGTATTTGTGACAAAAACAGCAAAGCTTAAGGGAAAATTTAACATACAACATTCAAGAGAAATATAAAGTAAACATTAAGGACCAATTATAAGAGACACAATAAGTTAAAATTGTTTACTTTTTACATGTGAAAATATTATTAGTTCTTTTATGAGTGTCATTTTTATTCTGGTAGTCTGAAAGAAAGGCTTGGGCTGAACTGAGTATGAGGGGGTGGGATAAGTCTAAAAAAATGGTGTAGGGTGAGATAAAAAGGATCAATTATACAAACAGCAAAAAAGGAAAAAGATATAGAAGAAATTAGTAGGGAGGAGTTACTACTGAAACTCACCAGGAATAGGTTAAAGAAGGAACAACATATGTATCTAGAAGGGTAGAAAAGTCTTCTAAATTCAGAACGAAACTAGAGGGTAAGTAGACAGGGTGGGCAGAGAGAAAAAAGGAGTGATTCTTGGAGGGGCGGGTAAGTAAAGGAATAGGAGGGTAAGGCAATGGGTAGGAGTAGAAAAATAGGGTGAGAAGGACGGTGAGGAAAAGAATAGGTCAGAGGTAAATATATAACAAATATGGTTTAGAATGTGGATAGAATGAATTTACCTACAGGCTGGAAACTTAAGATTAAAAATTCAAATTTAACAATGCTTTTTCAAGAAATGCTGTAAAAATGCGAGATACATACCAACATAAAAAAAGGTCAGGAGTAGAATTTATAATGTAAAAAACAAGGGTAGTAATAGTCATGATCTCAAGACAAAGTTAAAACTAAAATAGATTTAATCACTACACTATATGTCAGCCATACTATTCAATATTTTTTAGACCATTTAGAATAACTAGACAGTATAAAATGCCTGAGAGGACACCTGCCAAAAGAGACACAGGAAGTATATGAACACAAACATACACTTTTTATACAAATAAAAATAACATTTAAATAACTGAAGGAGTATTTACTATTCATATGTACATAAAGTCAAAATAAAAAAAGACAGTTTTACCTAATTAATCTGTTTATGTAATGCCATCCCAATTAAATTACTAAAAAAAAATCTTACTGAGTTAAAAAAATAATAAAGTTTATTTGGAAGAACAAAAGGTCAGAAACCTCAAAGAGACCAGAGGAAGATGTAAAGGAAACAGATTCAGACCTTAAATGTCAGACCTTAAACAATATTATAAGGTAGGAGTATTGTTGAAACAATCTCTCAGACACAATGTGATTTGGGTTGGAATATTGCTATGGAGTAGGAAATGATGAGCTGCTTGAATTAGAAAAGCATGGAAAGACTTGGACATATGAAGGAGGATGCTATCTTCAGAGAAACAGATGACAAGTAAACATGGTACAGACTAACGTGTTTTGTGTATGAGTGTAAACATATGTGTATGATTATGCATGTGTGCATATGCGCACACACATATACATACAAAAATATATGTATGTATATTTTTAATTATAGCCTTTCTGGGGTTGAGGGTAAAAAATAAAAGTTCACAACAGAGAACAAAAGAAAACTTACAAGGAAGCAAAGAAAAGATGGACAGCTTTGAATAGTATGAGTAGTATTTACTATATAGGCTTTCTTGAAATGGAAATTTATTGTTTTATATTGAATCCTCTCCTACATTTTGCTGTGTACAAGACAATGCTATTTTTTCTTTTATTTTGTATTTAAGTTAAAAATTTAAAGTAAGAAAACAATTTAGGAAGAGCAAGATTCAAACTTGGTTTCTGATATTGGTCATGTTTTACTGAACAAGTCACATAATAGCTCAGTGCCCCAGTCAACTATATTAAGACTAACATGAAGAATGCCTGCTAATTGCATTGGTGGAAGAATTCTCAATCACAAATTCAATTCTCCCAAAATTCCAACTTAAATTTATCTACAAAAGCTCCTATTATTTACTTAGACCTAAATGTAAACTTATGTAACTTCATTTTTCTGTAATATAGTCAATTTAAGTTGAAAAAAAAACCCACACCTTTCTCCACGATATTAAGGATCTTCCTACCTTTGAGAATGAAATACATTCTACAGCATTTAGGACTGAGGTCAGTCCAGAGCAGCTGCTCAATGATGTCTTACTGAATAAAGTAGTACAGTTTCCATCCAATTTACACCTATAATGATCCAGGACTAAACCACCACAAAATCATCAAGGCCAAAGTAAAAAGTATTAGAGGAAGGGACTGGGTGTTAGGGCTAATAACCAGATTTGGTCTGAGGAATGGACTCAGAGCTACAGCTCAATGTTATATGATTTTATCTTCTTGGATACACCTACAGCTATCACTTACCTACATATTTATAAAGATGCAAGTATTTATTTAAAAAAAATAAGTGAGTCTAAAACTGGCCCAACATTTTACAGAATACAATTTTAACTTACAAAATTATTTTATAAGGCCATTTATAAGGTCATTACTATAAAATAGTAGCTTCAGCCTTTCCAAAGCACTATTCTCCTAAAAAAAAAAAAGATGAGTATTGACAAATGAGGTAAGTGATTATACTGCTGAGAATAAAACTATTTCAATCAAGTGACATTCAATTTTATGCTAAATATTGATTAGGTTAAGCACTGTCATTATATGGCAAATGTGAATATTCTTGGGTGCTTTTAAACTTTTCAAAATGTTATGTTACTCTTTTTAACACTTTGGGGAAAAGTTTCATTTCAACCTTAGTGAAATAATGGACTAACAAAAAGTCAGTTTTTAAATTAATTTATTTTTTACTTCAGATTTGTCATGAAATTATTTCACGTGATACATTTCAAATTAATTTTGAGGTCATAACTGTAATCCACCAGTTACATACAATGGTTTTTCAATTCAAACGCACAAGAGTCATGTTCAAATAATAAAATTATTAAAGGAGCTCGATCTTCCTTTTAGTCCTGACACTACTAAATTTTAATTACCGTTAATCAACATCCCACTACACATCTCTCAAGATGAAAAGGGATGGTCATATTATTTCAGTAGTGGTGACTGGAGTTAAATAATATTTAAAAATTTTGTTGATGGAAATTACTCAAATGTATGATAGGCATTAAGTGTTTTGAAAAAAAAACCTAAATGTTGACATATTCTCCAGTGCAAATGGTATTCAGTTCAATCAACAATTGATAGTATTTGATCTACATATTCATTAGACCATTATGCAGTGTATCACAATGATTTTGAATGTTTCAATCCAGTTCATTTTATTTTTGGAGAAAATGGATATCCTAATATTATATCAATGGCAGCATTTTCAGCAAGTAAACAGTAACTGTTTCAGAGGTTCAGAAACTGTGAGGCCAACAATCAATGGTATTATTATTATACACTGAAATGTTCACTTAAGTAGTACAACACTTTTAAGTGGGAGAATTAACTCCTAAGGCCAATTTACTATTTTGAGATCTAAAAAGATCACGATTCCTAAAATTCAGAGGCACAATGGAGTACGTTAATGAGAAATTTCTCTGAGCACTAAAATTGCCCATTTCTAAAAGACAACCAAATTTTTTTCATCCCATAAATATGGAATATATCACTCACCCTCTTTTTGTTAGTGTTAACTTGTATTTTCATTTTTCCAAAAACAAGTGTGCTATAAATTTGGATAAAAAGTAGCCCATTTGAATGAGGCTTCACTTAAATTATACGTCCTATACAGACCATTCTATATGCTATTTAAACCAGCAGACAGACTATTCCTGACAAGGAAAATGAGTACCTGAGGAACTCTCAAATATGGCAATTTTTCTTCAGCATGTCAACATGCTAAGAATTATTAGTTTATTTTAATTTAAAAATTAGATTAGCAGCACAAATATACAATAACTTGGAACCTGAAAAGGGCTGTTTTATTTATTATCTGTGCTTTAATTTGAAGTTTTAAAATAAACTTAAAGAAAATAAAATATATGTTAAAGATTAAAGCTCAGTTAAATTGGGAAATGTTTTCATAATCTGATTTAAGCAGTTTTTATCCTACCTACAAAATTGAAGCCAAGATTACATTTTAAAGTAATGACTGATCTCGTAAGACAAAAGTACAGTAGTTCAAATGAATGTTCTTCTGTTTTTGTAAAAAGAAAAAAAATACATAATATCTCATTACAAAAAGACTATGGATAAACTGGAACCCTCATCAGCATGTGCATTTAATATATGGCAGAGTTAAAAAGAACATATATAATCAATTGCTGCTACCTGAAACAAATTCAATATGTTTTCAGCTATATGTGTGTGTATATATACACATACATGTGAATGATCTTCTTAAACTGAGATAATTTCCCACAAAAAAATAAAAGACTCTGAATCTAAGAAACTATGTAAGGAAAGACAAAAAACTGTAGCAAATATGAAATGTTTAATGTTGGGGACTGAGGTTTTCCTCAAAGCATATCCCACTGCCAGCAATGGGCTATATATTATTGACAACTGCTGTTACAAGAATTATTTTATTACTGTGTTAATTGATATAACTCCAGATTATTTTAGTGTTTGTAGAGCAAATAACCACTTGGCATAAGGATGCCCTTGAAAATTCCAAACTGTCAGTCTAGGATTTCATTGGTTTTAGGGAAGAGGTGTCAAACTCTAATAGAACAGGATTCCTGCTGGCTGCATACTGACTTAGAAAACCACAAATTAACATTTTCTGTTTTACTATATTTTTATTTGTTAAATATCCCAATTACATTTTGATCTGATTGGGGGTTGAAGAGGAGGAAGCCCATCCTGGAATGTTGCAGGCAGAATATGACACTTCCAGTTTAGGGAACTTCCAGCTAGCAAACACCCTCTATCACAGCAGGTCTATCATTTTTTCTGTAATTTATAATTTTAGAGAACTGTCTAGGGTATTGAGAGATTAAATAATTTGCTGAGGGTCACAGAATCAACTTGTGGCAGAGACAGGACTTGAACTGAGACCTTCTAGACTGCAAGGCTAGTCCTCTATTCCAACATACTATGCTGCCTTAAAATATCAAACACATCATGTGAAAGCCTGGGATAATAAGTTCTCTTTAAAAAAAAAATCATACAAAGGAGAAGTAAATGTAAAATGATTTCAGAACATTTATATTTTTCAAGAAAACTTTCCTAGTACCACTGTAGCATCCTATAACATTTGACTATGTTAAAATGGTATACAGGGAGAGTAAACAGGCCTGTTAATATTTATCATTAACTTATAATGACAAATATTAATAGGATATATATATTTTCTAAGCAAATAGTCTCTACTCACAATTTTTATAACTCTGGCACTTACTGTTTACAATATTAAAATATTTCTTAAAGGAAATTACTTTTGCATTTTCTGCCAATGAAGCTTTCCGGAAGAAAGGTGTTTTATAAATTTGAGATTTTATTATATAAATTCTTAAGGGATAAACTTAAAACATCTTATAAATTGTATAAATAAAGGGATGTTTCTGAGATGTTGGCCATTAAAAAAGAATTGGTAAAAAAAAAAAAAGACACCTTTTGCGGAATTAAAAAATTTTAAGCTCAGGCTTATTTTTGAATTATGATCATAAATTCAGTTTTTAATTTGGAGTTCAACCAGCCATTAAATATGCTAGACACAGCATATCACTTTGCAGAATCTTATGGATAACTACAGATATGTATGAATCTTAATAGATACTCTGCCAAGCTGTGATAGTACAAATGCATTACTATTACAGATGACTGTGAAAAATTCAGTTATTACATGTAAAAGCAATTATTAACCTGAAATAAGCTCAATATTACTGAAGAATATGTTCCTTTTTTATACAACTTTTTAGACAGGAAAACTTTTTAAAAGACATCATTAGTCAATAAAAAGTAAGATAGTTTGAAGCATTCCCCTCAAGAAAATATCTTTTTTTTTTTGGCACAATGAATTTTTTTTAAACCCAAGTACAGGAAAAAGGGATTTCATTTTGCAGAGTATAGGCCTGGAATTTCTCACTTCAAATGAACAGTTTAAAGTGTGTTTGTGTAGCAGTAGTAGTTGTGTTTTATGCATGTTGGTCAGAAACTTAGTGTTCTTAAGTGAAATACTGTACTTACATTCAGTATAGCTTTAGTACCAGATTATCTACATGCATACCTCTGATAATATTCACATATTATACAGATATTGCACAAGTAAAGTTGCCAATATACTAATGCTCTCTGGGCAAGATTTAAAATTTGCCCCTCAGTATTATTTTAACCGTAGGTGTTCAAGATCAATACTACTTTTTCCTAAAGGCTGACTGATCAATTCCATTAAAAGAATGTTGCTTCATTTGGTCCATATTTAATATGAAGTTCTGTACCAATGTTTATTATACATTGTGTTTTTAATATGCTTTGAAATTCAGCAAAACCTGTTTTTCATATTTTCAAAACGTCCCTTCAAAACAGGAGAAGCATCGTCTAATTTTATATATATATATATATATATATATATATATATATAGTGTGTGTATGTATATGTGTATATATATATAAAAAATTAAAATGAGTGCACAGGGGTAGCAATGATTCCAATTTTGCCACCAGAGGTCCCCCTGTACACACTAAAGAATATTGCCACAGCAAATATTTAAGTTCATCATCTATCAGAGATCCAGCAGGTGCAAAGTCCGCTAGAAAACATATCAACATACCATTACAGCTGGGTGTATTCCTTCATTGCACAGCCCAATCCAATGTCTGTCCGTTCTTCACTTCCTTTCCCCCACGGCCCCCTAAAATGGCTTTAGGGTATGCTGCAGCTGCTAAAGGGGCTTCTGTTTTTCTTGGTTCTCTGTTTGTTAGGTCTAAGATTGATGACATCTCCACCATTAAGTGTGCTAGAATTCTGGCCAGCGTGACTTCCACCAGCTGTATTAAAGACACCTATATAAATTGAGGGGAAAATGCAGAGATTATTGAACTGGGTCAGCCAGGCAGCGTAACGATCATCTGACTAAAAGAAAGCTAAGATTATCATTAGTAGTGAACGCATTTTCAGAAATGCTAATTCTAACGAATGATCTGTTCTATCTCAAATTTCAGGTGCTATTTTTGAAGGGCAATTGATTACATTAAAATATATTTGGAGAGTTTAATAAAGCATTATTGGCAATTTTTGTTTTTAAATTTCAATTTAACATTAATAAATGTATTATGGATTTCAAACTTTTTTGATATATTATGTAAGCAATTTTGTATCTTTTTTTTTAGTTTCTGTGGGAATAGTTTATATTAAAACCAAGATACAAAATTGCTTACATAATATATACATGATAGGAAATTGAGGGGGAGAGATTGAAAAAAAAATCAGATGGCCTAACTTCTACTGCTTAGATAGAATAATTTTAAAATGGGTTATCAGTAGAGTTCTTCTTTCAAAAAGGAAATTATGATTATATGAAGGTTCTTTGAAAAAGTTAAGCTGTCTCACATACCTCCACTCTTCACATTTCGTATGTGCTAAGAAATCAGAAGAAATAAAATATAGCTAATTGCTCAGGGAATCTATGTCTTTATCTTACATTTAAATACTGTTAAGTCTGTACTTTCCTATTTAAGTTTTACAAAGGGAAAATGAACATATTTTTAAAAAAGGTAAATGGTCACTTAAATGATGAAATGAGAAGATAAAAAATAAGGTTATCAAATCTATTTTATGTTTAGCACTTACCAATTTTGTTACTACTTGTATGCATTAATTCTGGGTCTTCAGCTATTTGTTGTTTGAGTTTATGAAGATATTTTTCTGCTAAATATTTAAAAACTAAAATGCAAAAACAATTCAGTCAATAAGATTACGTGAATAAAATATTTCACATATACACCAATGATATTACAATCAGCAGAGGAGTAGCTGTAGAAAAAGGGGCGCACCAATTCACTTTTGGCAAAGCTGTGAATAGGTCCAACCATGTGAGAAGCAATTTGGAATTACACAAAGGGAATAAAATGGCCATATAGTTTTGACCAAGTGGTTCCACTGTTAGGTAGATACGTATTTGTTGTTCAATCGTGTCTGATGCTTCATGACTCTGGGAACCATATTGCCCATGGGGTTTTCTGGGCAAAGAGAGTGGAGTGGTTTGACATTTCCTTCTCTGGTAGATTAAGTCAAATAGAAATTAAGTGACTTGCCAGTGTCACATAGCTAGTAAGTGTCTGAGGTCGTATCTGAACTCAGGTCTTCCTGACTCCAAGCCCAGTATTCTATCAACTGAGTCACCCAGTTATGTATACCAAGAACATTAATGACAAAAAGAAAGACCCCATTTATGCCAAAATATTTGTAGTGGCACTATTTGGGTCAGTAAAGAAGTAGAAATAAAGTAAATGCCCACTTGATTAAATTAGAAAATGGCCACAAAAATTGAGGTCCATGAATGTAATGGAATATTATGCTATAAGAATTTATAAAGGTAATGAGTGCAGAGAAGCATGGAAAAACAATGTCATATAATATGTAAAATAATGACAAATCAACACTGAAAAATTAAAATGACCAAACTCAGTCTCAGAGAAGAGAGTTAAGAAGACATCTACCTACTCCCCCCGCTACTTCTTTGCAGAAGCAGGGTACCTGAGTATGAAATACTATATATCAATTGTGTGACCTTGAGCAAATCACTTAACCTTTCACTGCTCTGGGCAACAAAGGCTATCAATCATAGACAAGACGTCAACCTTCAATGACAGTTCATTGTGAGACATCCTTAGACCAGTGACATCCCCGGTCCTTACAGGTAATCTGGTGACACAGAAGACACAATGCTGGGTCTGGAGCTGGGGAGACCTAGTTCAAATGTGACCCGTGGTAAGTCGCTGCCTGTCCAAGTTTCTTTAACTGTAAAATGGGGATAATGATGGTGCCTACTTCCTAAGACAGGTTAGGAATCAAGCAGTCGTCAAGCCCTCGGCACAGCGCCGCCCAGTCATGTCTGCTTCCTTCTTAGCTCTGTTTCTTGGTATATATTTTAGAGAGTCAATGTAGTATAGTGGGTAGAACACTGGACTTGCAGTGAAGAAAATTTTTATTTTTAAATCCTCACTTTGACACTGAGGGCCTTGGTTTCTTCATATGTAAAATGAAGGGCTTGGATAACTTCTGAGGTACCTTTCAGCTCTAAACATATGATTCCATGATAATTTACTAAACTAGGGCTCTGTCCGTGAGTGCAAACTTAATATAAGTGAGTAACTCTGTACTATGCCTGGGTCAAACAACTTCTGGTGATTTTAGAAGTGAATGAGTCCAGAAGAAAATAACTATGGTCACCATGATCAAGTGAAGCATTCTCTTACTACGTAATTATTCCATATCATTAAGCAAGAGTGGATAACAAATATTACTATGAGAGTTCTTAGTTATTTCTTGAAATATAATGTCTAAATATTTCCACTTCTTTAAAACCAAAAGATCCTAATCATGCCCATATATGTATAGAGTGACAGAATGTGGAGAGCAGAAAATGAGAGTAAATAAATAGTATCAAAGACTATAGAGAGTTCAAGAAGGATGAGGACTGAGAAAAGGTCTTTAGATTTGGCAATTAAAAGATCACTGGTAATTTTGGAGACAGCAATTTTAGTTGAATGATGAGGTTATAACCCAGATTATAGATAACAGTGTAGGAAGAAAAGAAGTAGAGGTACTCATTGTAGATGGCCTGCTTAAGGAGTTTAGCCATAAAAGGGAGAAGAGATAGGAGACACAAGCTAGAGAGGGTGGATGGATCAAGTTTTTGAGGGTAGAGGTAACATAGGCATATTTGTAGGCAGTAGAGAAGCAGTGAGGAAACAGGGAGAGATTGAAGAAAGTGAGAATGGGGATGACAGAGAGGACAATCTGCTGGTGAAGATGGGCTGGAATAGGATCACTTGTTAATGTAGAAGACTATGCCCTGGCAAGGAGATAACTTTTCATGTGAGATAAGGTGAAAGAAGAAAGAAATGTAGAAGGCATCCAGGTGATGTGAGATGAGGGGGAGGGAAGTCTAAGAGGGAGCTCTTGGAGAATGGTATTATTTTTTCCCCAAAAACACAAGGTAAGGTTCTGAGCTTAGGGAGAACTATGGTAGATTTGAGGAGAGATGAAAAGGTTTGGAAGATTTGAATGGGATAGTGAGTGAATTACGGAGGTAAAAAATAATTGCCTTGAAAAAAAAATGAGGGCTCCATAGTGACCTAGTCAGCATGGTTTCATGATTTTCTCCCGTTTTATTCAGCAGCATGTGTGTAGGTGCAAAGGACGAAGATGGTGGGAGTAACGCAGGGCTGAGGCTTGGCAGGGGAAGATTGGGAATAAGGGGGCAAAAGCCACAAGAGAAGAGGACAGTCTAGACAGTCAAGGGCTCAAGATGGGGAAGGGAGGAAAAGTCTATCTACTAAAGGGGTTATAACCTAGGAAAGCATTGAGGGAGTAAAGGTATGGAGATAATAGTAAAGATGAACAATGTGGGATTTTAAGGCAGAGGAAGAAGCAGAATGACAATAGACTGTGACCTGATAAGGGAATTTCTGATTTCATAAACGTGGAAGTGGCATACTTGTGAATGATGGCAAGATTAAGAGCATGACCACCTTTATGTTTGGCTGAGGAGGGGGGGAGTAGGTTATATGAGACGAATAAGCTGGGAAATGTGTGAGGCAAGGGCAGGGGTGGGGAATCTTCAGCCTCAAGAACACATGTGGCCTTCTAGGTACATGGGTGTGGCCTTTTGACTGAGTCCAAGTTTTACAGAACAAATCCATTTATTGAGGGAATTTGTTCTGTGAAGTTTGGATTCAGTCAAAGGAACACCCTTGAGTGTTCAGAGGACCACATGTGGCTTTGAGGCTGCAGGTTCTTCATCCTGGGGTTATGGTTTTTAAGGAAATATCAATATATGTGTTGAAGTCTCTTAGTGTGAGGGCAGGAACTGAGGAAGAAAGAAAGATCATGAGCCAGGTACTGAACTCTGAGGAAAGAGGAAAAGAATACTGAAGGTCAGTAGACAACAGCTACCAGAATTTTGTCTGGGTGTTGGATACCGACCGAGTGAACCTTAAACAAGGGGAGCTTTTTGAGCAACGCTAGTAGAGGAAGCAGCTGAAAGTAGCAACGGGGAGCTAGGGCTGGTCCAATTCCCCCACCTCAACCAGCGAGTCAGAAGAAATGAATAAAAGTGTAGATTGTGATGGGGACACTGTAATCAGGAAGTGGCCAAGTCTTTGTGAGACTCAGAAGATGGAAGGAGTAGGAAAGGAAAAATTTTAAGACGAAAGCAAATTTGTTGCCTATAGAGGAGTCATTATAGAGAACATAGCAGAAGGGGAGGGGAGTTTTGGAGTGGAACGAGGAGGGGAATGGGAATGAAGGATTAGGTGACTAGGTGACGGAGGACAGGGGTTGAATGACGACAAGCCAGGGTATAGAATCACAGAGATGAGAACGGCACACCCTGGGGTAGGCTGTGTTAATTACTGAGGAATGAGTTCAAGTAGGTTTTCATTATCTAAAGAGGTTTCAGGGAGAACTGCTCTCAGGGGCTTAGGCAGTTCATCCAGGGGACAAGTGCTAGGAGTTGACCAAGTACCATGCATTTAAAGCCCTCTACAATGCAGCTCCAACTTGCTTTTCTAAGTTACTTACTATCCCATTTTATAAACTTAATATAGTCCAGACAAACTGACATTGTTTCTTATTACTTATACAGGTCCCTTGCCACCATGCTTCTAGAGGATTCCTCATCTTAGAAATTTCTCAATTCTGTGAAAGCTCCACCTTGTACAGAGGACTTTTTCTCATCTCCACAGTTTTAAGAACCTATGCCCTCAGCTCCACATTGAGAAATAATCTGGCTTAGGAAGGAATAGGGTCAACCTCTGAGTTAGGAAGATCTGGGTTCAAAATCCCATCTGTGACACATATTCAACAAGTCACTTAACCTTTTGGTGCCTCAGACAACTCACTGAAAATATTAATTGCAGGGAAGGTGCCAGCAAATATTACCAGAGGGATTTTTCTCATTAGAAATTCCTTATACTGATCCAATCACAGATCTGATGTAAAAAAATCCAACTATTTTATGTATACTTATGTATATTACAAGTTTTCCCCAAATAGAATATAATTTCCTTGAGAGGCAGGGAATATTTCATTTCTGGCTTTGCATCCCCAGTGCCTAGCATTACAGAGAAGCTTAATAGATGCTTGCTGATTAAGCACTTAAATCCAACTTAAATACTTTCACCTCCAGGAAGCCTTCCTTAATTTTCCCTTGTTGACAATGATCTTTTCCAGCTTCAGTCCTCTTGTAGAAATTTATTTCGTACCTTTCTAAATGTATTCATCATTTTATATCATGTATTATAGCTATAGATATAGTTATATCTATTTATGGCCAATCTTCCTACTAGACTAAGCTCACTGAATGCAGGAACCAGTCTTATCTAAATGGTTTGCCATTTCCTTCTCCATGTCTCATCATCTAATAGAATCCTGTCTCTCCGTAATTTCTTATTTACTTGCACAACAAACCCCTACCTGGAGTTTAGGATATATATATAATTTCAATGTAGACTACAAATCTTTTCTAACCTCCTCCTCCCCCCACCACACATAATCTGCAATTGAGCTGAATATAAATTAGGATAGTTAACCTAGAGAAGTAAATCGTTGGAGATGAGGTGGGGTTGGAACAGGACAGGCAGGGTTGGAGAGACTGTTAACTGTCCTGAAATATTTACAACTAAGGTATACAAAATACCTGGATAGGACCGCAAATCTTTTTATAACTGCATTGGTTAGTGTAGAAAGTGGCATACATTTAACCCTTTTCCTCAAGTATTTACACAACTGATATCTAGGATCTCAAAATGGATTCACTCATAAGTATTTGTTTTAATTATGTTAAAACTGTCCAGATTGAAGACTGAATCTAGCCTAGAGAGCTATCAAAGTGAAGGACAAGTTCAGGAACACATAATGAAGCCACTATCCTAAGTCAATTACTTTTCTTGAATGCCATTTAACTTATAAAAAATTGATGGGGGAGTCAATGACCAGGTGGGAATTTAAAGCAATTCAGTAATCTTTAGTACAAAAGTCTAAGAAAGGCACATGTCTGGAAGAAATTGTGCATTATATACACTGCAATATGTATTTATATTATTAATCCACCATCAACTAAACAAACCAACATTACTGCTAAATAAACACCTAATAAATTATTTATTAGGCCAAGAGATTATATTACTGAAATATTTCATATTTAATAATGATACTATAGTTTAGGTTGGAGGGGTTGTGAAAAGAGAGGTACATTAATGAATAGTGACAGCAAGGATAAAACAGAACATCAACACTCTATAACTAATTTTTTAAAAAGCAATTTACCTTCAGTTACATTTAGGTCCTCTTTCACTGAAGCTCTGTAGAATCTTAACTTTAATTTTTTTGCCAATGCCTCAGCTTCTTCACTGCACGTAAATTCAGAAAAGAAAACGCTTATAAAGACATAATTTTATAATATGACAATTATTATTAAATTTATTTTTGTTGTTTAGTTGTGTCCAACTCTTCATGACGCCATTTTGGGGATTTTCTTGGCAAAGATACTGGAGTAGCTTGTCATTTCCTTTTCTAGTTCATTTTACAGAAGAGGAAAGTGAGGCAAATAGGGTTAAGTGACTTGCCCAGGGTCACACAGCTAGTAAGAGTATGAGGACAGATTTGAATTCAGGTCACCTTGACTCTAGTCCTGATATTCTCTCCACTATGCCACCTAGTTGCCCTATCAAATTTATATACTGCTGAATATAACTTGGGGAAAATGACCAGACCAAGATCTTATTTTACTTATTAGATTTTGGAAGAGTTTGATTTTTGAAACCCAATTAAATGAAATAAATTGAGTAACTACACTTTTAGTGGTGGGAGGTCAGAATTTTTAGTAGTAACACCTTTCTTTACTCTTTCTGAGCCCTAAACAAGAGTTTACATATAATCCACCAATCTCCATCCCAAGTAGCAACAACAATTCTACAAAGCCATCACTCTGTATGTCTGTGACTCTAAGTCATTATAGCTGGCATGATTCTACTTCATTTTATGTGAGACTCTTACTCTTTCCACTCTGTAAAAAAGGCAACAAACTAAACTGAAAGTTTCAGGCACAAATACTTCTTACACTCACTCTGGCCACAAAGGCACATTGTTTGGCAAAAGGCAAAGTTGGCATCCTCATTGCAATGCACACAAAGATACCAACAGGGATTTCCAATTTTTATTTTACTGGGAATTGTTTTAAAAAGAAAACTAAGCCAAGATTTTTCAAAGTATCAATAGCCATAATTAAGTTAAATTCTGTAAATCTATTTAACAGTAGGATCAAGCTGATGGCTAAGTTCCATTTGAGGATTTCAATTCTATAGCTCTAAATTGCATAGAAAGATTTCTTTAAAAAAATCCTGATATTGAGATAGTGCTTTAAGGTTTGCCAAGTGACATACATGTATTACTTTATTAGATCTTCCAAGTCACTCTATGAAGCTAAGTACTGAAGGTATCACTATACTTCTATTTGGTCACATATTTACTAAATGTTAGGGCAGGATAATTTTTTCCATACTGCTTCTCATTTACTTACCAAACACCATAAACAATGAAGTGACTATTTTGAGAACTAAAAACATTTAATTTATATATATATTATAATATGTATAATGTTATACGTATTATAAGATATACTAATTTAATATTTCAATGTTCAGTGACAGTATTATAGGATCTGTGATACCTAAAGTGTCTTCAATCCTAAAAGTTGCAAAATCATACTGAAAAGGCTTGGCCCAGAAGAATTGAGATAATACGTTTGCTTTCTTTGCAGAAGTGAAATTGTAATATAGTCTCAGACTGGTGATGGGCTGATTAATTTGGCTGAACTGCTTCCCCACCCCCGCCTCTGTTATTTGTTACAGCTCACTGGGTAGAGAAGGCTCATATTCAGACATTAAGGTGGTATAAAAACAAAAGATAGCAATACAGTTTTTAAATGTCTTCAACTTAAGGATATTAACCATATTATCCCTGCCTACGGCAAACAGTGCTTTGCAAACCTTAAAATACTATAGAAATACTTCCTTCCAAACCTTTCCTTTATTTAAGGCTCACAACCTTCCTGGTAATTTCATTTTCCATCAGCTGCATAGCTTGGCTTTGACTCTACAGAACAACATGCTCTTATGCTGGATACCCCCTGGTTATCCCTCCCTGCTTCCTTTGGTATGTTATGTTCTTCCATTAGACTGTAAGTTCCTCATAGGTAGGGCCTATCCTTTTCTTATTTGTATTCCCACTACTTAGTATAGTACCTGGCAGATAGTAGGTGCTTAATAAACATTAATGAATTAAAACTTAATTGAATATAAATTTGAGCTACCACTACTTGAATTCCATAAATAAAAAGGATTAAAAAAAATGGATCTAGCATCCAAATGCAAAAGAATCCCTTAAAATATACTTAATTTCCCCTCCCCCTCATTTTAAATTCAGCATTAATACAACTATGCAAACCATTCACAGAGAATAGTCCAGGTTGATTTCTGGTGTAATGTAGTCTTTAAAAGCAGCTTTGCTAAATTTTATAAGCGTTAAGTAATGCCAAATTTAATTAATGCTTGACTTCTGTAAAATTAAAAGAGAGTGGCCATCTTACTTCTTTATACAAGAATCATCCAAGAGGTCAATCTTGTTCTGTACAAGTACTGTTGGGATATCTCCAACTTCAGTTACTACCTTCTCTCTCCAACTGGAAATTGCTTCAAAAGATTCCCTGTCTATAGTAGAAAACACAAGCACACAAGCTTGGGCTCCTATAAATACCAAAAACAGAAATTAGTATTACAACTAATGCATCGTCATGGAAAAGGAGATTTTATTTCACTTGCCCTTAAGTATGCTTATTTGAAATGTTAAGTGGGTTACATGTTTAAGAGAACAGTTGAAAGAGTCGTTCTGCCCTCACTCCCCAATCTAACAAAAGTCCTGAATTCCATTTCAAGAATTATATTATAGGAAAAAATTCAAATGATCTAATTAGTCTAGATCATGTTTACTTGTACAAACTTAACTCACTCCTCCTCCAAAGAGAACAACCCAAAACTAGGCAATCCACCTCCAGGGAAAAGGTGGCTTTATAACTGAAGCTGAAAATAGGAAGGACAGCTGCAACTAGGCAAGAGAGAAAAGCTCCTTTGGTGAAAGCAAAATACTGTTTCTAAGAATCAAGACATCTTAGACTCATTCCAAGCTTCCTATTAATAGCCAAAATTTTAATCTGACAACTTAACATGCTACAGGAAGAGGAGCTTGTGTTTCACTAAGAGAAAAGTGTAGAGAGCAAAGGGATAGATAATGACAATAGCAGTAATACTAAGAGGAGTAGAAGAGGAAGCTTCAGCAGTGAATCCTTTACCTACTACAGCGGAGGGCTGAATGGCTGTCAAGGAAATACAAGGATATTATGCAAAGAAAAAGTATTCCCACAAAATTAAGACAAATACATGTGGCAAATAAGCATAAACAGGTATATACACTTATTTTTAATAGTTATTCATAATTTATTTTAAGGCTAACCATGATTTAAATTCAATAAATGAACTGCTTATTTTTAGGACAAAGTTGTGTTTATACATTAACAGTTACTGTAATTAAAATTCAAATAAATAATGTAGAGAAAAAAATAACTGTGCCAGTATATTACTTCTTAGAAGGCCATAACAGGTCAGCTTGTTTCCACAGAAGTATGCACATATTTCATGACTGTAGAATAATAACATTAAAATCTCTAAGTAGGCTTCTTCAATCTTCTTAAAAGTACAATGTAGTGTAGAGAATACAAATGACTTTCAAGAATTCCAAACACTGTTAGATTTCCTAACATGACCTTTTAGTTACCTAGATAGAAATGTAAAATAACTAAAGCTCAACAAACAGTAAATATATCTGCAAAAACAAACAAAAAGTACTAATCCCTGACAAGCACATAAATTCTTGAGAAGCTCAAGGTGTATATGTAATAACTATGGACAAAAACAAGGAACAGGGGATAGGAACAGGAGGAACCGAAATTTTATGGTTACCTCCCTCTAGCAATGCAGGTCAATATTTTCTCTGCAACTTAGAAAGTTGGGGGAGGTGGAGCCAACATGGCAGAGAAAAGAGAGCCTGAGTTCTCCCTCAAACTCCTACAAAAGTTTTAAAAAATAACTCTAAACAAATTCTAGAGCAGCAGAATCAACAAACAAAAGGAGTGAAACAAATTTCCAGCCCAAGACAACTTGAAAGGTCAGCAGGAAAGGTCTGTTGCATCAGGGTGACAGAAATGCCCAGTCCATTGATGGCTGTACCAATACAGACTGGGACCCAGCAAACCTGGAGTAGGCCTCAAAGCAATTGAATCCCTGATAGCAACAGCCATTTCCAGACCTCTAAGTCCACAGATGACAAAGACCAGCATAGTCCTGACCCCAGCAAACCAGGAGCAGAACTTGGAAGGCATTCAATCAGCAGTGACAAGTGGCAGTGGATGCTTCTGGAGCTATCAGCCTATGGAGGGTAAGGAGGTCAAACAACTGGTTAAGAGGAAATTACAGAGGTCTTCTTGCTATCACTGAGGCAAGACTCTCTTGCTTTTGCCCATATTCATATCTAGATTGCAGTCCTGGGTGGTAGTCGCAAGGCAAGGAGGAGCACCAACATAGCAGAGCACATGGCAGAGGTGGTGCAGGGACCCTCTTCACAGTTCCAGGTCATGGAAGAGCTCAAAAAAGACTGAAAAGCAAGTAAGAGAGGTGGAGGAAATTTGGGAAGAGAAATGAGAGTGAAGCAAGAAAATCATGAAAAATGAGTCAACAGCTTGCTAAAGGAAACATAAATATTGAAGAAAATAACACCTTAAAAAAACAGACTAGGACAAATGGCAAAAGAGATCCAAAAAGCCAATAAGGAGAAAAATGTCTTAAAAAGCAGGATTGGCCAAATGGAAAAGAAGGTTCAAAAGCTCATCAAAGAAAATAATTCTTTAACAATTAGAATGGAGCACATGGAAGTTAATGACTTTATGAGAAATCAATAAAACAAAACTAAAAGAATGAAAAACTAGAAGACTGAAATATCTCACTGGAAAAACAAATGACCTAGAAAATAGATCCAAGAGAGATAACTTAAAAATTATTGGACTATCTGAAACCCATGACAAAAAAAAAGTCTGGATATCAGCTTTCAAGAACTTACCAAGGAAAACTGCCCTGATCTCCTAGAACCAGAGGGCAAAATAAAAATGGAAAGAATCCACTGATTACCTTGTGAAAGAGACCCCAAAATGAAAGCTCCAGGAATATCACAGTCAAATTCCAGAGTCCACAGGTCAAGGGGAAAATATTGCAAGCAGACAGACAGAAACAATTAAAGTACCATGGAGCCACAGTCAGGATAACACAAGGTTTAATGGCTTTTACATTAAAGGACTGAAGGGTTTGGAATGTGATATTCCAGAAGGCAAAGAAGCTAGGATTACAACCAAGAGTTATGTACACAGAAAAACTGAATATAATCCTTCAGGGGAAAAATGGATATTCAGTGAAATAAGATGAATTTCAAGCATTCTAGATGAAAAGACTAGAGATGAATAAAAAAAAATCTGACTTTCAAATACAAGACTCAAGAGAAGCATAAAAAGTAAATAGAAAAGAGAAATCACAAAGGACCTAATAAGATTAAACTGTTTATATTCTTACATAGCAAGATGATATTTGTAACTCATCAGATGTTTCTCATTATTAGATTAGTTAGAAAGAATATATATATATATATATATATATAGACAGAGGGCACAGGTGTGAGTTGAGTATGAAGGGATGGTATCTAAAAAAAGAAAGGGAGAGGCAGAATGGGAAAAATTATCTTACATCAAAGAGGCAAGAAAAAGCTTTTCCAAAAGAGCAGAGGTGAAGGGGAGTGAACCTTTATCTCATCAGAATTGTTTCAAAGAGGGAATAACATACATAATCAATTCGGTATAGAAATCTATCTTACTTACCCTACAGGAAAGTAGGAGGGGAAGGGGATAAAAGTAAGTGGGGATGGAGGTGATAGAAGGAGGGCAGACTGGGGGAGGAGGTGGTCCAAAGCAAAACACCGGAGGAGGGTCAAGGTGAAAGGAGAGAGAGAGAGAGAGAATAGAATAAATGGAGAGGGAATAGGATGGAGCAATAGTACTGTGAAAAAAATATTTTTGAAGCAATTTTCTCTGATAAAGTCCTCATTTCTCAAATACATAGAGAACTCAGTCATATTTATAAAAATAAAAACTATTTCACAACTGATAAATGATCAAATGATAGGATCAGTTTTCAGATGAACTAACAAAAGCTACATAAAAGTCAAAATCATATAAAAAATACTTTCACTATTGATTGGAGATGTGCTAATTAAAACAATTCATACCTATTAGATTGGCTAATAGGATAGAAAAGGTAAATGACAAAGGGGAGGCAGGATAAATGAGACTTTAACGTGCTATTGGTGGAGTTGTGAACTGATTCAATCATTCTGTAGAGCAATTTGGAACTATGCCCAAAAGACTACAAAGCCACACATACCCTTTGACCTAGCAATACTATTACTAGGTCAGTTTCACAAAAGATATAAAAAACAAAAAGGAAAAGGATGTATAGGTACAAAATTATTTATAGCAGCTCTTCTCTAAGGGTAAAGAATTAGAAGTTGAGGGGAAGCCCATCAATTGGGGAATGGCCTGAACAAGTTGTGGTATGTGATTATGATGGAATACTATTGTACTACAAGAAATGATGAGCAGGATGCTCTTAGAATAAACCTGGAAAGACTTGCATGGGCTGATACAAAGGGAAATGTATTGCGTATAAAGAAACAACAATATTATTAGATGACCAGCTGTGAATAACTTAGCTATTCTCAGCAATACAACAACCCAAGACAATTCTGAAGGATTTCAATGAAAAATGCTATCCGTCCCCAGAGAAAGAACTGATGGTGTCTGAATACAGATTGAAGAACACTTTTTTTTTTACTTTATTTTTCTTGAGGTTTTTTTTCTTGCCTATGTGTTCTTTCACAACATGACTATTATGGATATATTTTGCATGACTACACATATATGACCTATACTGAATTGCTTGCCTGATCAATATGGGAACAGGGGGGTGGGGTGGGAAGGAAGGGAGAGAATTTGGAACTCCAAGTTTTAAAAAGTAATGTTAAAAATTGTTTTTACATATAACTGGGGAAAATAAAATACTAAAAAAATTTTCTTTAAAGTTGGTTCAGTCACTGAAAGGCTAAGTGCATTGCTCTAGGTTACATAGCTAGTCTATGTCAGAGGCAGGACTTTGCTAACTTAAAATCAATATATAAATGTTAGCCACTATTATGAAATGTATACAATTTAAATTATTATACAGCATTAAAAACCCTCCAAAAACCACACCAAACACTAGAACATCACCATAATACAATCTCAAATTACATAGAATTTAATAATAAAAAAAAAAGATTCTTCCTATACCCCAACAAGGTGATCTGATTTCCAAAAATATCAGAAAAAAAAATTTAGTTTTAATGTTTATCTAGGAAGAAGTATAAAGGAAAAACTGCTGACTCAGGAGTAAGATCTAATCTCTGTCCCATTTTGAGCTAGGTTGAGTCCCAAAAATTATGTACTTACACATGATTTTTCTTTTCTCCATACTACTTATATGAGTTTAATTATGGTAGCTGTTAATGTATAAAAACAAAGCTTTTCCCTGAAAGTAAGCAATTGGTTTATTGAGTTTAAATTTATGGTTAATCTTAAAATGAATTACAAATGCCTATTGCAAATAACTAGCTGGACAATCTTGAATAAGTTACTAAATTTCCATCTTCCTTTTCTCATCAGCAAAATGAAGTCTGGTTTTCATAGTTACCAAGGTCCATTACAGCTTTAAGGTTCTATCATATACCTAAAACAATTAATTTGCTATAACTCAGAAAAATACAAGATGAGGGAGAATAATGCACACTATCTTGTGAAAAGAAAATCAGAGTAGACCAATAGTTTTTTTCTAAAATAAAGTGAAGAACAATATAAGAGATGTGATGCTCTGAATTTATTTTCATATAATTTTTTCCCTTCTGTATGAAGTCACTGAAAAAATGGTAAATTTGATATCAATATTTTTATAAAAATCTATCTTCTTCATCAATGACATGTAGATTATTTTTCTTAAAAACTGTTACTTGTTTTATTGACGTCTTTTGTTTTTATATAATTCTTCTCTGAGAATAAATTATTCCTGAAAAGGCTGACCTCCACAAATGATATTGTTAGCAGATCACAAGGTGCGAATGGAAAAGTGATTTCCTAAAGTTGGTGGAGCATCCCTGCAAAAGCTCCTGTTTACAGATGATAGTGTACTGACTACATCAAGTCTCACAACATTATAAAGCTTCCAAAGTAAGATTTTTAACAACTCAAGGAAGAATTGACCCTAATGATTCACACAGAAAAAGAATGAAGAATGACTTTTCTTCAAGTTTTGTTATGAGCTGGATATGGACAGCTTGTTTCTTTTCCATGTTGTTTTGATATACAATGTAGATGAACAATAAGCTTAGGACAGAACTGAACAATAAGATGATAGCCCAGATTGGATTTAGAAAATTATGCATCACTTTCAATGACACCAAGCTTTTCCATGAAACTGAAACCCATCTTTTTAGTATAAATATTCTTACAGAGATGCTTTTGTTGTTCAGTTGTGTCCTACTCTCCATGACCCCTTTTTGGGAGGGTTTTCTGGGCAGTGATACTGGAGTGGTTTGCCATTTCTTCTCTAGCTCATTTTACAGATGAGGAAACTTAGGTAAAAAGGGTTAAGTGATTTGCCCAGAGTCATACAGCTAGTGTCTGAGGCTGGATTTGACCTCATGAATATGAGTTCTCCTGATTCCAAGGCCAGTGCTCTGTCCACTATGCCTTCCATAGCTGCCCTTACAGAGAAAACTGAAGGTCGATGAAAACACAATAAAGAAAAGTAGTAAGTGTGTAAACACAGATATCAATGAGAATTTGACAATATTAGTACCTTTAAAAGTATTAATAAAGTCTACAATTATTTTTTCCAATTTTGATTCTATTTCCAGCTTCTATGGGAGATTATGGGAGAAGGAGAAGAGGAAGAGAATTAAGGCAAATCAAAATAGACTAGGGAGTAGAACCTGAAAGAGTAGATTCAAGAAGGAGAAAGTAGTTGAAAAGGCACAGTAAAGAAGAAAGAGAAAATTAAGACAATAAAACAAACTGAGTAGATTGGTGGGTGGGACAAATTGGTGAGAGATAACAGGCTGAAAGACAGGTATATGTGAAATTGTTATGTAGATTAAGTAAAGGAAAATGAGTGAGGCTGTCAAATTGAGGGGGGTATTAATCAGCTATAAAAGCTTTAACTAGGTTCTTAGGATTGAGGTGTAAACACCCACAAATAATTTTTTTTAAAAAAGGCTGAAAATCTCAATTATCTTGGAGAAAAGGGAAAATTGTGTAGTGCCTTGAATCATATGTGCAATATTTATATTTCTGCCATAGTCAAGTGACTGTTATTTGAGTTCCAAGTATAGGATGAGCTCCTGGAGAATACGCAGGGACTCAAAAGGCTTCTCCATATTTTAGGTTGTCAGAGAGAATAAAGGGTTTCTAAAGTAAAGACAAACGAAGCTTTAATACAGCAAAGAAGGGAATCTGAGAATGAGTGGAGGAAATAGCATAAAGGAGAAAAGAAAGGATAGCTATATAATTAGAGCTTACTAAAAGATTTGAGGCTCTCCCTGAATAGGAAGGAGCTAGATGCTCTGAGTAGGAAGCATCTGTTTGTCCTGCAATGAACAATTATTAAAGATGGTTGGCCAACATTTAGAAAGAGAAATAGTGATTATAAAGAGCCAGCACAATTTCATCAAGAATGGACCATGCCAGTCTAAACTAATTTTCTTTTTTTTTTTTTACAAGATTAGTAAACTAGCAGACCAGAATGCAGTGAATATAGTTTGTCTAGATATTAGCTAAGCTTTTGCTAAAAGTAGCATACTATTATTGTGGACAAAATGGGATATATGGATTAGAGATGGATTCGGAGAGAATTAGATGGCAAGACCCAAAGAAAAATTGTTAATGGTTAAAGGTAGGAAGGAGGTCTGCAAAGGAGCACCCTCAAATATCTATGCTTGTCCTATGAAGTATTAAACAGTATTAACAGTACATGTTAGTAATACATGTTCTGTACTGAACAGTACATTAAATACTCATACATGACTTGAATGAAGACATAGATAGCATGCTCAGATAATTTTAAGATATGACAAAGCTAACAAATTGATCATCCTCAGTATTCAAAAGGATTTTGACAGACTAGTGAATTGGGCTGAACCCATAAGATGAAATTCAATAAGGTAGAGGACCTCCTTTTAAGACTATAACATGAGAGCTCTTAGAGGACTCCAGCTCTCTCACACACATGCCGGCCCAGATCTAAAAGGGCACCAATTTAACAAACACCAGATAGAATAAGGGAAACAGCAGGAACTCCACTATTCAGTACAGAACTTCATACGCAGATAATTAGAACCTTGAAGGCACTAAGAGAAGGACAATAATGTGGCTTCAGAAGCCAGTGCAAGTTCTGGTAAAAAAGAGTCTGAAGCCAGATGGAGATCTTCACAGGGAAATCTATAAAGAGACGTCTGAAGTCAGCCCAACATGTAGGACATTAGCCATGTACTCTCAGGGCAACAGCAAGAAACAGAGCCATGTTTCAGAGCACTTTAAGAGTAATAGCAGAAGGCAAAGCCAATTTAACAATAAAGTATACAATGGGGAGCCTTCCAAGAGGTCCAAGATCATCACAATCTCTCACCTCAGATCAAGGCTGACAAGGCCAAAGCAAGGGATAGAGTAAATTTGAATTGTGTATTGTGGAAGAAATAGACAGAGGCTGAACTTGCATTGGGCCAATGGAAAACAGAGGCAGAAGGCAGGCAATGAAATAGAGGATGGAGTCAAGTAAAGGTGACAACACCCAGAACTATAGCAATATCCAGATTTTAGAAGAGATAGATTAAACAGAACCTACCTGCCCTATCCAAGAGTATAAAAGGGGATGTTTACAATAAAGTCCCAATCCAAAAACTGAGGTTGGACAGAAGTAATAGAAAAAAAATACAAGAAACTTCAAAAGGTAAATACATTTGAACAAGAGGAGGTGATTAAATGAAGAAGTGCCTAGATTCTATTAAAGAGAAAAGATAGGTATCCTTTTGTAATGGCTCTGTCTTCAGAGACCACCACCGAGAAAGAAAGAAAAACACAAGATCTGAGGATTAGTTTTGTTTCTTCTTATTGGTTTTAAGAGAGAAAAGAAAAAGAAAATACAAAAGAATACAGCATGGAAGAAATGAAGAAAGAAAAACATATCTCATAACTGGGGTGCTCAAGAAAAGTATAAACATTGGAGGAGTGGGGAACTAATGAACTTCCATTCTCATCTGAGCTAGACAAAAGAGAATTTGGTGTAGAAACATGAGGTTTAAGAAAGAGAGCTGATTAGAGAAGGAATGGTCACAAACTTATAAACTTCAACTCTGGAGGGTGGATCATCATAAAAGAGAAATTAAGAGAACAGAAAAAGCATAAGGACCAATATGTGCAGTCCAGATAATTTGATGAGAACAAGAATGAATAATGGGCTAAGTCTTTTACCATCTTCTCTTCAAAGAGGAAGGTGAAGATTAAAAAGTGGAAGAGGATATGATGGAGTGGAAAATACAATTAATAATGTAACCATGAATGTGGATGGGATGAATTCACCTATAAAACAGAATAAGGATGAACTATAAAGAAGCCAACAACAAAATTTTTATAAGAAACATATTTGAAATATTAAAAGATCAAATAGTTAAAATCAAGGACTTGATTTTACCACAGGCAAATTCTAAAAAGCAAAGGTAACAAGGCAAGAGTAAAAAACAGACAAGGGCTAAAAGACAAACGTGGAAACTACATCACACCTAAAGATACCACGAATAATTCAACAACATCAATACCAAATGACATGGCATCTAAGTGTCTGATGAAAAAGTTAACTGAATTATAAGGGGGAAAAGACTACAAAACTCTAGTTGGAGACTGCAATATACCCTTGTCATAACTAGATAAATCTAACAAAAAGATAAACAACAGAAAAGGTAAAGACATAAAGAGAATTTTATTAAAGTTAGATCAGATGGATCTCTGTGAATTGCTGAATGGGAATCAAAAGGAGTATACATATTTCTCAGGTGTGCATATTTACAAAAATGACTGCACAGTATAGCATAAAAATGAAATAGGAGAAATATTAAACAGATTCATTTATAACCATAATGTAATAAAAAGCAGTAAAGAGTACTTGAAAAAATTATTCAAATAAAAATAGAGATTAAATAGCATCTTAAAAGATCTGTGGGTCAAAGAACAAATCAGAAACAACAGATAATTTCATCATCAAAGAAAATTACAATGATGAGACAATCTACCAAAACATTTACCATGTAGCCAAAGCAATCATTTTCATCCTACTGTATTCTACCATTCACTCTGCATACTCTACCTTCCCAGAAAACTGAACTACTAGTAATACTTTCATCGAAGAAAGAAAAAAATAGGTCATTAAATTGGGCATAGAATTGTTGTTGTTGTGTTTTTCCTTCATTCTTGAAGTGGACCATGACACCAAGATGATGACATGACTTGCAGATGACTTTGCTTTGAGTGAGGGAGGGCTATGCAAAGCCACCAACCCTACTTTCTCCTCCAGAGACTCCTGGGTCCAGTGGCCTGATATTCATCAGGACTGATGAAGACTGTCTAGGATACAATATGAGACTCTGGCCTCTTTTGGGCTAAGTCTTATCACATTCTCACTTTGAATGAGATACACCCATTCACTGAATAGGCTTCTTTATGGCAACAAATCAAAAAACCCAACCAAACACAAAAAGAGAATTTGTGAAATCAAAGTAGAGATAAAATTAAAACAACAAATAAAAAACCTCAACTGAACTGATAAATAAAACTAAGAGCTAAAAAAACTAACAAAATACAAAATATTAGCTAATATGATCAGAGAAGTAGAGGAAAATAAAACTGCCAGAAGAAAAATGAAATAAAGGAAAATTCAGAACAAATAAAAAGGAAATAAAGGAAATTATTTAAAACAATTTTTCCCAATTATAAGCCAATAAAACTTATTGCAATGAAATGGACTTAATATCTACAGAAATAAAGAATACTTCTACTATATAGGAACAAGAAATAGAGAAAAGAGCTATGGAGCAAGTCATAAATAGGTGGAGGGTTCCCATTCCTTGGGCTCTTCAAGCAGAGACTGAATGAACATGTCTGGTATGTTACATTAAGTGTTCCTTTTGTAGATGTTTTGGACTTGATGACGATTGAGGTGCCTTGCAATTCTTGAGTTTTTTAAATCTGTACCACCAAGAAGTGGTATAAGAAATGTAAGGCACGAATTGTCTGCCCACAAAAGGAGATGGGTCAGTCGTATAGCTAGGACAACAGACATAACAGATAAGAAAGACAATTTGGTGGTACACTGGTACCCAAACATTATGAAAAGACCTAGAAGAATGTGTTTAGCATGCTGAAAGGACATGAATAAGACCTGTGAGGGATAAGAGAACAACTATGGGTTAAAATCTGAAAAGTTGGAAGGAATATCCAATCAGATGAGATGAGATCACAGATCCACTAAAGAATTTACTTAGTGTTAATAGGCTGCATTACACTACACTAAATAAATTTATTTAGTGCTATGTTATTACAAATACATTATAGTCACTGTTGAGTCATACTAATCCAAGAAAATAATATTTTAAAATTCTAACAGTAAAAGAGGTATTTTTACAGGAAATTATCATTTACCTCAGCCTCATTTAGAGACCTGAAGTTTTTATTACTAGTTCCTGACTCTCTATTTTGAAGCTCTAATCTTGTAGTTATTGCTCCTTCCACCCTTATTTATCATCCTATACTCTGAATTTATAATTTAGTCTATATTATATAATTTGCTAAATTCTCTCTCTTTTTGCAACTATTTCAAGAATACTAGGCTTATTTTTTCAACTAGGAAGGGAACATCTTATACTTTTATTGTATTTTCCACAATGCCTTGGATAACGTTAAATACACAGTAGGCACTCACTAAGTATTTGTTGGTAAGGACAGTACAGAAACTTCTTGCCCTCAGAAGACTCACTTTGACAACAACTAGACTAGGTCTTATAAGGGATCGCATATTTTCAAGGCAGAGGAGAAAGATGAATGGTTTCCTTACAATTAGGTATACTTTTACTAAGAACCAATACATTAGGACAAGACAAATTTTGTTCTGATTTCATGAATAAAAGTTCATAGCTTTTATATGATTTAAAAAATTTAAAAATGATAAAATTTCTTCACTATGTTCATATGATTTTTTTTTTTACTATAAAATGAAGTACCACTTATCACCTACTTAGGTATAAAGAATATTAAGAATTCAGGTGTCTAGAATACTTTGAAATTATAATGATTTCTCAAGAGAAAATATTAGGCAACAAAACTGAATTGTCTTATTTATCCATAAAAACAGGAGAAAACAAGAACAAAACCAAAATTTACCTCGGTAGTAAGCCTTTGTTATTGCATCAAACTCCTCTTGACCTGCTGTATCCCATAACATTAGCCTGACATCTTCATCATTAACCCTGAAATAAAAGACATGCTAATTAAAAATTTTAAGTGGAAAAATTCAATGACAGTTCAATATTTGGTTTTTTGAAAAACGTAAGTTCTTAAAAATATATAATAAATGAATTTTTTAGATAGGTTTTGGCAATGTTGCTTTAACGTTAAGTCTCTCATAAGAATCTTTCCTTTTCTTGTCTTTATTTTTTCTCTTCCCCTTGCCTTCAACAGACTCATCTTCTTCTCCACTCCCATCCCTCCCAAGGCTTGTCCTTCCTCTCTTAGCTTATTTATATGAATTCATGGTACTGCTACCTTACCCATCACACAAGCTTGAAATCTCAGAATTCTTTTTAAAAAAAATATTGCTATCTTTTTTTTTGTTTCATTTAACTTTCCCCCTTACCTGAACTTCTCTCTTCCTCCTAGAGAGTCATAGCAAAGAATTTTTTCCTTTTCCTCAGAGCCCTCTTTAATTCTTTCCTCACTTCCTACCCACAAATTAATTGCCATGTCTTACTACATCCTACTAGCACAACCTCTTTCAAATCCTTCCTCCCTTTTCTACTTCACACTGCTACCACTTTTATTGAAGTTCTCATTTCAGCTTGCCTAAACCACTGTTAACAAGCCTCTTAATTATTCCCCTGCATCTACTTTCTAACCCTCTCCAAGATAGATATCTACCACACATTTCTTTTGTTACTCTCCTCTTCACTGCCTATAGGATAAAGTAAAAACTACATGGTCTTAACTATAAGGCTCCCCCACACTCTGGCTCTGACTTACCTTTTTATCCTACTGTATTCTACCATTCACCCTGCATACTCTACCTTCTCAGAAAACTGAACTACTAGTAATACCCTGATTTTATACTGCATTCTTTTATATCTATAGGGCTGAAAATACTCCTTCCACAGCTCTACTTATATATTTTTCTTACTTTAAGGCCCAATTAACGTGCTGTTTTCCTCCATGAAGGTTACTCTGATCTCCCTACCTACAAGTGACTTTTCCCTTCTTGAAATTCTTAATAGAACTTTGTTCATATCTCTCCTATATACTTATCACACCCTTCCTTGAAGACAGATTATTATAATACATATTTTGTTTCTCTATGATTAGCTATAATTAGTTAATTGCTATAAGATCTTGGGGACGTCCAAGAAGGGAAATAAGAACCTCTATTCACATAGGATCTCCACCTTTGTCCTTGATGCCCTACTCAAAACCGGGTGTGTGTGTGTTCGTCCTTCATTGCTGAAGAAGACCATGCCATCAGAGAAATGATGACATGACTTGCACTTGACTTTGTTCTGAGTGAGGGAGGGCTGTACAGGTCACCAGCCTCACTTCTCCTCCAGAGCCATCTGAATCTAGTGAGCAGATATTCATCAGGATGACTGGAGATGACCCAGGATGAGGCAATTGGGGTCACGTGACTTGCCCAAGGTCACACAGCTAATGCGTGTCAAGTGTCTGAGGTGAGATTTGAACTCAGGTCCTCCTGACTTCTGCACTGGTGCTCTATCCACTGCACCACCTAGCTGCTGCGGTCAAAACAGGGTAGGACCAACAAAAAGTACTATTTTGTCTTTTCTTTAAATTCAATTCTTAATTGTGAGTAAGCCTGTCCTTCTCAGACTCAATTAACTATTCTCTTACCAACAAGTCTTTAATCCTATCCAAATCTGTTTTCTGCTACCAAATACTTAATATCAATGTGTTCTCTGCCAACAAAAGGACATCCTATGTTGGTTCAGATAAGACTTCTTAATACAAGTTAAAAATTTTTTCTGAGAGCCAAAAATTAACTAGAGTAAGTTAAGTGTCACCAATGAGTGTGTTGCTGGTAGGGGAAAAGAAAGGAAAGGAAGAAAAGTGAGGGAGGGGAAAAAGGAAAGAGAAAAAAGAATAAAGAAAGAAGTAATGGGAATAGAAAAGACAGAGGCACAAAGAGATGATAAATAATACAGCATCAACACCTGCCTCATGTGCCATTAACCAGACCATTGCCATAGGAAAACTACCCCTGCACAAGGTTGTGAAATTGGTGTTACAGTAATAGTTGACCTACATACACAGCACTTTAAAGCTATAAAACACCTAACATAAATTATCTCATTTTATTCTTAAAACCACCTCACAAGGTAAGTATCATAGACATCATCTTTATTTTACAGATAAAGAAATTTTATCTTGTCTGAGGGGTTATTATTTGCATATGAACACACAGTTATTAAGGGTCTGAGCTTCCAATTCAGACATATTCCAACTTCAGTTTCAATGCTCCGGTATCACACTGCTTTTTCGTAATGACATCTCTATAGGTCTCCCAGACTTAGATCACATAGTAAAGCCAGTAAGAAAAAAAATCAAGTACATACTGGACTTGTCTCTCCAAAAAATCAACTCCAATTGTTTTCTTGTAGTCTTTTGTAAAAATGCCTTTGCAATATCGTTGAATCATACTTGATTTCCCAACAGCGCCATTCCCAACAACCACCACCTTGATGGCCACTTCCACATCCTCTTCCAACATTCTGAGATGAAGATAAATTTTTGTATCAATTTCAGATACTTAGATTTTTTCTCTCAAATCTGTAATAAAAAAATTATGTTCATCATGAGGTTAGGGAAAGCTACTAAAAAGTCCACAAAGGAAGATAATTCCAATTTGTTAATTAAGATTTACTGGCATAAAAATATTACTTGACTTTATCATGCAATACCACAATGTAGAGCCTGCTCAGTTTTTCTATTCCACATTTTGAGATACTGGCAACAAGAACAGGAAATGAGAGTAACTTTTGAAAATCCTAAAATCAACACTGCTGAAATTACATTGGAATGAATATTACTACCAAAAAAAGTTCTGTAAAATAAAATTATATCCATCTGCTGGTGATTAGCTTTTAATAATACTTCTTTGCTAATTTAGCTTCAATGAAATGAATTTTCCACAAAGAATATATTATCGCCTCAAAGTGCTTTTTCCAGTCCTAGGCCAAGCAAGTAATAGTCACTCTGTATAACCTGATTTTGTACTATTTGCATAACTGGCAAGGAAAAGAAGAAATATAAACTCTTTAGTTTCTTCTGTCTTTCTACAAAGTTAAAGTGACTTTTTAATTCCCTCTCCCCTAATCAAATATTCGAGTAACCACCACTGGAAAAACTATCAAATTACAAAACCACTCAATAAAACTCACTACTACATAAATTATTCCAGAACTTAAAAGAAATAGAGATAAAAAGCAGATGACAACCTCCTAATTCTCACAATGAATTCAAAGCACTTTTCTCCCCACTTTGCTAATTCAATATAAAAACTATTATTTCATCTTAAGGTCTTGGAGCTATTTGAGACAATGAATGCATTTACTATAACAAAAGTCTACTTCAGTAATACAGTCACCAAGCAAACTCTATATAATTATTTTTATGCATATCATGTAATTTTAAAAATAACTTATAAAATATTTCTATAGACACCCAAAACCTCATATATGCTCAAAACAGTATTCATATGTATGCATAAGAGAATAGTTTTTATCACAAGTATAGAGAAAGAATATATAAAATATATATAGAGAGGACAGAATAATTTCTATAACATCTCAACTTTATGTACTACTATAACTATTATGCACAAGAAATAATTAAGGAGATGGTTTCAGAGAATCTCCGGAGACCTGTATGAACTGATATGGAGTGAAGTGAGCAGAACCAAGAGAACAATTCATACTGTTAAAAAAAAAAGTAATCGACTATGAAACACTTAAGAATTTTGATCAATCAATCAGTGACTGCAGAATTCCAGAGAATCTAGATAAGACATGTTACAACCCTTCTTACACAGAGGTGATGAACTAAATGTGCAGAATGAGACATATTTTTAGACATGGTAAATATGAGAATTTGCTTTGTTTGACTATGTGTATTTTTATAAGAGTTTTGTTTTTCCTTTGTTTTGTGGAGGCAGATGTAAGGGAGAAAAATAAATATTTAAAGAATAAAATTTTATTTTAAAAGGCATAAGGTAAAATCCACTGTATCAATGTGTGGATATATGAATACACACACATACATACACTCCCCATATATGTAGATAATAGATAATATATGTAAAACCCTAAATAACAAGTGAGTTAACTTTAGCAGCAGATGACAGATAATAGAATACAGAGAGAAGAGAGTTCACAATGCTGCATGAATTCAATTGAATAAGTATTTATTAAGTGCCAATTCCATTCAACACACTGAAGATCCAGATAGTGTAAGGAACAAAATACCCCATGCTCTCTAGGAATTACAACTCATAACAGATTAGTATATAACCTAAATATCCAGTAAGTGGGTTAGGGATGGAGAGGAGAAGAGTTAACAATTAGGGGATAAGGAAAGGATCTCTTGTAGGAAGTATGCACTGAGCCTTCAAGGGAGCTAAGGATTCTAAGAGAGGAGGGAAGAACATTCTAGTCATGGGTGAGTAGTGTATATGCACAGCCTCTGCAAGAAAGGCAAGGACATAGAAGGCCAAGTTCAGGGAATGATAAGTAGCATAGTTTGGCTAAAATAGAAAATACACAAAATGGAGTAGCATGAAATAAATCTGGGAAAATAAGTTAAAGATTATAAGAAGTTTTAAATACCAAGAATTAATATTTTATCCTAAAAGCAATCACCATCTAAGGAAAGTAATATGGCCAAAGCTATGCTTTAGGACTCTCACACTGGTAGCTATGTGGATGAAAGATTGGACAGGACAGATAGTTGAAGTCAGGGATACCTATCTGGAGACTGTTAAAATCCAAGAGAGAGGCATGAAGGCCTGAACTAAAGTTATTACTGCTGAGAAGAGGGGATATATGAAGAGATGTTGCAGAGGGGACTCAAAAAGACTTGGCACTGTGTAGATTATAAGGAGCTGAGGAAGAAAGAGTTGAAGATGACTTTAAGATTGCAAACCTGGGTGACTGGAAGGATGGTAGTGCCCTTAAAAGAAAACAGAAATTCAGAATAGGGGTGGGAATGGAGGAAAAGAAAACAGGTCCATTTTGTACATGTCTAGTATAAAAACCTTGGGATATCCAGATATAAATATCCAACAAGTAGCTTATGATATAGAGCTGAATCCCAGAGAAGAGAGGACTGAACTGGTAGATTCATCGACCAATACTATCATCTCCAAAGAGATGATAAGTGAACTCAGCTGACAAGACCTCTCTTTATATCTTCTCTGTTAGTGAATAGGATCCAGGACATTTTCTTATAGTATAACCAAGTACTATGGGTAGGATGCAGATGATGAGCCCACAAAGATGACCAAAGAGCAGTAGGACACGTAGGAAGAAAACCAGGAGAAGGTATCAGAAAAACCCAGGGAAGCAAAAGCATACTGGATGGGATGATTAAGAGTATAAAAGGATGAATAAATGTTAAAAAGATTAAGGTATGAAAAAAGGCTACCTGATTCAGAAATTAAGAAGTCAATTGGTAATGTTAGAAAAGTCAAATGGCAAAGTCATAAGCCAGACTGCAAAGGGACAAAAAGTGAATGGGAAGGAAGGAAATTGAGTTTTTTTTTTCCTAAGAGAATGCTGTAGAGGAGAAAAGAGATACATGTATTTGATGATAGTTTGAGGTTATGACATGATCAAGTGAAAGTTTCTTAAAGATAAAGGAGCTATGGTTATGTGTGTAGGCTAATAGGAAAGTAAAATATGAAAATCACTAATTTGCATGTCATTCTTGTTCAAATAGTATTTAATAATGCTTAAGAGAATCAAAAATTGACCATGGAGAAGAAATGGCAGATAAAAGCATTTTGAAAATACAGAAAATGAATAAATAGAATATATATTTTCGAGAGAGAGAGAGAGAGAGAGACAGAAAGGGGATTGTATAATAATAGAAAACCCAACAAAAACAAGAATAAAAGCTATTAGTACATGATTTAATAATTAAGTCAATAGCCTAGCTCCTCCTTTAATGTTTAATTTTGGGACAAAAGTAATCTTAAATTCTCCAAGGTCAAGCTCTGTCTTGACTTATTTTTCTCGCTGTTTGTCCTTCATTTCTGAAGAGGACCAATGACATCATAATGATATCCTGGATCTAAGCCTCACAAAGTCATCAGTGTCACTCTCTCTCCCTACATCATTTTAGTTGTGGGAAAAAACAAAAGTCAGGACTACTGTCAAAGGCCTGGAATGAAGTAAATTGACAATGGTGTCTTCAGTGCCTGACCAAGCTCTAAGTGCTCCATAGCACCTGCTTCAGTAACCTTCATAGTGCTTGGAACATATTGTTCTCATACACCCATACCACCAGGAGAAGACTTAAAATGCTTGGGGTAGATGCTTCCTTAATTCACCAAGTGGTTTATGGTCTGTCAGTTAACTCTCACCTGGTTTAGTCTCTCTGCCAAGAAGGTTTACCAAAGTGTGATTTCTTGGAACCACAAGTGAGAGTTAAATGCCAGGTGGACACCAAGGTGGATGAGCAGTCCTGAAAAGTCCTTGGCAAGCCATCATACCAGAGATGCTGTTCCTTCCTCAACATCCCATACTCTGGAATGCCTCATATCAAGCTGCAAAAGCTTCAAAAATGGCCCAGACTGTATATTATACTGGTACTGATAAACTGTATACTGGTCATTCTGGAACAGCCTAGATAGAGAAACTGATTACTAGAATAGCCGCAATGTAATGAATTTTTCAGTCACAAAACCCTTCAAAAAACAACTATACAGAGTTACAGCAAGGGTGTGATTTGTGTAAGTGGAAGGAATTCATACAAAAACAAAATCACCAATACTTCAAGTATTTAAGAAATATTCTCCACAATTCTCCACCTATCAAGCCTATGGCAACTTTTCAATAAAGTTGATGAGCATATGAAGTGGCTTAAGTTCTGGGTAGCAGAAACACAGGATGGATGCCTCAAGTAGCTTAGTTCACCATATTGAGGATCTGTAATTTCATTAATGTGAATACTCCCGCCACCCAAATAGAACATAATCCTTCCACAACTTAACAGATCTGTAGGAGTGAGGGATGCTGTTACTGAAAATTTTTCACCGTAGGGCCAAAATGAACATGGAACCTCTTGAAATTTAACTAGGATATTCCTTAGATAAGACATATAGTCTTTCTAGCCTGTCTTTGAATCTTTTCCAGCTTGGTCTACCCTAAGCATTAACTCTTTATACCTCAGTATTTTCCTCCAATATCCTTTCTAGTTCAACATCTATGATGCTATCATTGTTCAGAACTTTCACTCTACTGAAATAGCTAGCATGAACCAATGTAGCAGTAAGACATTACTAGAACTTTTTAGTAAGGTCTGATTTTATGGAAACAGATGGATTCCTGAAGACTTGTAGGCACACATATTCTACAATAATAATCATATTTAAAAATCCACTGTTTCAATTTAGATATGCTTTAAACACAGAAATTATGCTAAAGAGTAACTTAATCTTACATTTAATACACTCCATACATCTACAATGATCTTTCATATTTACAACCTTTACAGCAATTAGGCAAATTAGAAGTTTTCCCACTGAAATGGGAAACCTCATTCTTGGAGTGTACTTTTTTATTGCAACCTCCTATAATCCTTAGCTTTTTTCAAAGCACAGCTCAAGATCTACCTTCTATATAAATTTTTCCTCACTCCTGGCCCCAAGTTACAAATTCTATTCCTCTTGAAATAACTTTAGATTATTTTGTATATACTTTGTAATTACTTACTTGTGCAAACGTTGTATCCCCTCAGTAGAACGAAGGTTCTTTGAGGACAGGGGCTGTTTCATTGTTTGTCTTCGTCTCCCCAGCACCTAGTAAAGTGCCTTGCAAATACTTGGTGCTTAATAAATGTCTGTTGAATTGAACTGAAATACCACTGTTCCAAGCCTGAGACATAGGGAAAAAAAGCCATACAACTAGGTCAGAAAACTAAGACTTAAGATTTGACTTCTAACGGAAGTTGAGAACTTACACTTTAAATGGAAACTTTAGCACATTATATTGCCAAGTAACTTCAATTCTAACTCAATATTTCCCACGTGTCCCCTTTTCTCCACTCATCCTGAACTATGCTATTTCAAGTCTTCTTCAACTATATACTATATTTTACTTGGTAATTTCATCAGCTGCCAGGATTTCAACTAGTGTCTCTATGCGGATAATTCTCAGATATACTTGCCTAGCCCTAACCTCTGTCCCCAGTCTTTAATCTTATAACTCCAACAGCCTATTAGACATCTTGAACTGGATATCCTACAGACATTTTAAACTTAACATGCTGAAAACTGAACTCGTCTTTCTCCTCCAATCTCCCTTTTCCCAAACTTGCTTATTACTACTGAGGGTACCACCATCCTTTCAGTCACCCAGCCTCATAACCTAGATGTCATTCTACATTCCCCACTCTCACCTCATATTACCAATCACTTGTCAACTCCTGTCATTACTCCCTTTGCCCCCTACCTTTACAACACATCTCAAAAACATTCTCTTTGTTCTATTCTAGCACAAACATCCTCAGCAATACTTACCTCTGGTTCTAGTCACAGCCATCCCCCCACCCCCCACGTAAACCTCCTGAAAACAAGAACAATTTTTTAAAATCGTATCTTCAGTGCCTAGTACAGTGTTTTATACATAAGACACTGAATCCATACTGAATGAATATATTAGGAACATTTTAGTTTCTGAGCTCTTACACTAAATTTGGTGTCAAAGGATCTGGGTTGAATCTGGGTTTTCCTACTTAACATCTGTGTAAACCTTTGATAAATCATCTCTGAGTCACAATTTCATTATCTATAAAATGAAGAGGTGAGAGTAAATGATCTCTAAGGTCCTTTCTAGCTCTCATCCAATCCTACCTCCCCTTATTCCCCTTCTCTATGGTCTTCTGCCGTCTCTCTTCCATTGAGCCTCAGGAAACTACTTCCGCTCTAACCTCCACCCATCATTAACAGATTTCTCTTCAAACAAGGTCTTTGTCTCTCACAATTTTTCCCTGGTCACCCTCTACAAAGCTATTTGTTCCTTTTATGTCCTTAGAATACCAAGCCAGGGCCAAGAAGTCAAGAGAAAGAATATTCCTTGTTCTTTACAGTCCCCTTTTAGATCCTCCTTCTGCTTTTATCAATAAGCAGTTTCTCCTCATTTCAGGCTTTTTCTATTCAGCTACTTGGCCCAGATCCTTGTTGCTGTTAACATAGATTTTTCCAGTTGTTCTTCCTCCTTTCTTAAGTATTTCAGTACCTAGTTCACAGTCTTCTTCTCCAGCCTCACTACTGTCTGCATATTTATGGGCTTCACTAAACATTCTAATAATCTCTTGAACTACTTGGGTTCCCAGTTCATTAATTTCTTCAACTTAGGTTGCTTATATCTTCACTCCACCTCACATAACAAGGTGAGAGGATCTCACCAGCATCCCAGTCCCACCATATCTTGAACTATAAAATCTCCTTTGTGATCACTATCCCCTGACTGCTTTAAATAGAGGTATCCCCTATATCTTTGTCTTAGAGATCTTTTCCATTTTAGTGGTATCATCTCCTCTCCTGGGTTTAGTTATTATCCCTGAGATGATTCCTAAAACTAGTCTTAATCTGTCTTCTGGATTTCAGTTCTGCATCTTTAACTTCTCAATGGCTATCTCCCTCAACCTGGATTTCATACTGGCAAATCAACCTTAAATGATAAACTGAATTTATCAACTTCCTTTCAAAAAAATCTGCCCTATCTCCTATGCTTTCCCATTTGCCAGATTCTAAAGAGTCTACCTTCACAAACTTTCTCACATCCTTTCTCTCTCTCTCTCTCTCTCTCTCACACACACACACACTGCCACCACCCTCATCTTGGATCATTACAGCTTCCCTGATTCTTTACTTTTTCTCTTTGTCTCTGGGTTTCTCCCTTCTCCAAGTCATCTTCCCTACAGTTCCCACTCTCCCTTCCTAACTCACTAATAATAATAGCTAGCACTTATATAGTACCTATCAAGTGCAAAGCACCCTACTAAGCTCTTTATAAATACAAATATCATCTCATTTGTTCTTCACAACAACCCTAGGAGATAAATGCTATTGTTATCTCCATTTTACATTTATGACTTGTTCAAGTTTATATAACTAGAAAACACCTGAGACAGGATTTGGATTTAGGTCTTCCTGATCCTCGTCCTGCTATCTATCCACTGCACCACCCAGCTGCCTTTCACTCTCTATACTAGAGGACAAAGTACATACACCTTAGCTTACGACTTTAGGTCCCCCACAATCTAGCTATGACCTCCTTTTCCTTTCATTCAATCCCCTTTTCACATAAATTACCTTCCAGCCATATGGACTACTAAATTGTTCCCTAATTTCATATTGTATTCTCCTGCCCCAATATTTTCACAAAGGGAGTCCCACGTCAAGAAAATATTTTCACCACATCCCTATTTGCTGACAGTCCTAAAAAAAAAACCTGCTTTATTAAAAACAATTCCATCAATGTGATCAATTAAACTTTAATTTAAATTATAAAAATAATAGGAATTGTACTCACTTCTAAATCTTTATTGGTATTCTTTTGTCCAAACATTCTCAGGCATTTTTTTTCTTACCGTATATGATCTTAGTTATTATACCCTCTTTTTTTTGTTTTGCTTTTTTACTTTGCACTGACCTACAGAGAATTTGCTTCCTTAAAAGTCCAACTTATATGGTACTTCCTCCATTAATCCTTCCCAGATCCCCTAATCGAAAGGAATGTCTCCTTTTTTGCAATACAGTATCTTACCTCTATCCTTTCTTAGTTGCTATTACATTCTACCTTTTGTATATGTCTTATTCCTTATATAAGATTGTAAAGTAGAGACTGTTTTTATCTTTGCATCCCCAACATTACTACCATGCTTTCCAAATGGTAGGCACTTGCAATTCTAAATTAAGTAGCAATGAATCAACAAACATTTCTAAAAGCACCTAGGTGCAAGAAACTATGCTGGAACAAACACAAAAAAGAAACAGTTCCTGCTCTCAAGGAGCTTACATTCTATAAGGGGAGAAAATATGTACATGTATAAGTACATACAAAATAAATACAAAGTAATTTCTTTTTTTGAGAGAGGAAAGGCAGTAGGTAGGGGTGTGTGGGTGTGTGAGCTCGAGAGAGAAAGGGGGAGAGGGAGAGGGAGAGGGAGAGGGAGAGGGAGAAACAAAGAAATCAGGAAAGGATTCAGGTAGGAGGTAGTGTTTGAGTTGAGCTGAGTAAATAGGATCCTAACACGGAGAGGTAAGAGGAGCACTGGAAATACCAGAAAGTAAAGGTCAGTTTAGCTAGACCACAGAGATTATTATATAGCATAGCTAGAAAGATCGGTTGGAGTCATGTTGCCAGAGGAGGGGTATATTTGATGCTGGAGGTAACAGTCCCTGAAGTCTGAGTAAAGGATCATCATGGTCAGACCTCTGCTTTGGGAAAATTACTTTCCTACCTGTGTGGAGTAACAATATTTGTCTTCTGTGTTGAATACTGCATATAAAATGGTACGTCAAAACCACCGGATATGGAATAACTAGGTAATCACAGTTCTAGGATGACAAGTGACAGTTATTTACATAATCGAGTTTATTAATCTTTACAAAGGAAGTTCAGGATATTCCCATTTTAGGGCCCAGTGAATCAGTAAAGGAAGGCAGATCACCGCCTGAGGTGCCAGAAACTGCTTGAATTCTAGTGCTACACTTAGCATTAGCATAGGCTGCCCCAAATCAGGTAGCGTCCTGACCGATGCAGATTTATAGTTGGGAAAGGTGTCCAAATACTTCTTAAGGACTACATGTCAGCATCCATAAAACCACGGCCTCTTGTGGAAGAGGCTGAGCTTAAAACCATTTCGCACATCCACATTTACCGACCGCCCAGAGCATGGGTGGGAGCTACATTAAACAGAGAAGCTACAGTCTAAAGCTTGGGTGGTACACAGACCTACACCGACGAAACTTTGCTGAGCAGTTACATTTAATCTGCTCACCCTCCGCTCCCCAATCGTGGCGAAGAAGGTAGTCCCGCTGCCCCGAGGGCACTGCGGGCATCTGCCGACCCCGGGCAGCATTTTTTCACACCCAGAGTCCGGAGGGAGAGCCGGCCTCACATTCTCCAGACTCCAGGGAGCTCCAGGAGGGTGAGCGAGTCAGGGAGAGGCAGGGACCGAGGCCGGAAAACCAGCCGGGGCTGGGGAACCTTGAGGGATGGGGGCGTGGGGGGGTAGGACCGACATCCGCGGCCGGCAGCCCCCGCCCCGAGGGTACTTTAAGTGAATGCCGGGAGCGGCCGCAGGGGGGACCAGGCAGGCACCGGAGACTCGAGAAGCCCGGCTGCTAGGCAGCGTAGGGCGCGGGGCTGAAGGGAGGGGGGGCGAGGGCGCGGGGCTGAGGGGAGGGGGGGCGGGACCGCGGCTGCCTCCAAGCCCGGGCGCCCTGGGGGAGGGGGGAGGGGGCGGCAGCGGCCGGACCATGGTCGACCCCCTGCCGCCGCCGCCCTCGAAGGCTGGTGCCTTCCTCCGAGCCCCACGAGAGCGGCCAAGCCCGGGAGAAGCGGGAAAGCCCGTCAAGGGAGGAGGCCCAAGTAGAAGAAGCAGCCCCCACGGAGAAATAGGGCCGCCCCCCGCTCCCTCACCCATCAGCCGCGGACTCACCCGCCCGGCGAGACCAACTCCTTTCAGGCTCGGTCGCAGCGCAACCCCCGCCGCCGCCTCCTCTCGCACCCGCCTAAATCGGTTGGCTTACTTTGACAAAAAATGTTGAACGATAACTTTATTAATACCTCGGTAACGTGAACAGAGATGTTCAGGGGCCGCCCCAGCTGCGGCGGCGGGAGCGGGAGAACCTACTCCTCGCCATCAGCAAACCTGCCCGGCCTGCCTGCCGAGCATGCGCGAATCATCACTCGCACATGCGCAGAACGAGGTTGCTCATTCTCCCCCCTTCCCCCATGCCCTACGAGGCGTTGTTGGGAAGGATCCCGGGAAGCTCGGATTCCTCTTCCCCCTTTGGGGTGTGGAGAGAGAGGAAAAAGAAAGCGAGACCTGGCGGACCGAGCAGACTGGGAAGGGCTGCCCAAGTCCCCGCGGGGCTCGCTTGCGCTCTGGAGAAAAGCATGACCAGACCCAGAGAGGAGCTCTGGCCATGACCACCCAGGGAAGGAGCCCCGAGAAAGGGGAGAGTCTGGCTGTGCCTGAACACGGAGGGAAATGCGGGGAGGCCGGAGCGTGGGCTTGTTGAGTTTGCGGTTTTACTTGTCAGAGTTCCTTTGATGGGGATACATACAAAAGATACTTTGTGTTCCGTGCGTAGTTACAGTGTATCCGTGGAGGATGCTACTCTAATGACGGACAGTGACGAGGTGCCCGTGCGGGCTTAGCAAAGTTTAAGTCCATTAAAGTCGGCGTTTCTGTCCTTGGACACTATGGTGTTTGTGTGTGTGTGTGTGGGGGGGGGGAATCTCCCTTCTCACCCTCCCCCGACTTTTTTTCTTCTTTTCCATGGTGATGTTAATCACTTTACTGTCCTTAAAATCCAATTAAAATTACCTCCGTTATGTTTCCCTGCAGAAATGCTCTTTGTATACTTTGAAATACTCTAGTAAGACCAAGACAGTCTACAAAGAGAATGGGTCATCTGAATCCTATTACACTGCAACTCAAATGTCCAAAGAATCTGGATCAGAGCTCTTGGAAGAATACTGTGTCTAATAATGAGATGTTCCAGATTACTTCTGGAAAAAAATGTGTGGGGAAAGGTCAATTTGAGATAATTAAGCTAATTATTCAAAATTACTATGCTGTCCTCTGGGCTGGCCCAGCCGAGATTTCTGTTAATTCTTTCTGTTCCATACTATTTAGGGTCACAGGAGGTAGCTAAATGAGAAGGAATAGCAGAAAAAAAATTCACCATTATTTTAGCATTTTAAGGGAACCTTGTTTAAGTTGCACAGGTACTTCTTTCACCTATGTGGCAGAAAAAATTTGTCATCATGGTACAAATCTGTTCTCAAGCCTTCTGAATTTAGCCAGGATGGTCCTCAGAGGAATGATTAATCATGCAGTCATCTTCTCCACTGGGATCTAAGTGCAAAATCATTTACTCTGCTTGTATAATCTGGAAAAACCCAAGGTCCCTCTCTTCTCAAATGAAGTCTTTAAGTAGGATTTTCATGGTGGAAGAAGCAGCCTTAAGGACAAGCTAAGCATATGTTTTAAATGAAAGTTTTTAAATTTTCTTTCATATATCAATAGAATTTCTCTTAATATGTTTCTCCCCCTTTCTCCTCCCAAAGCCATCTCATATAACAATATTTTTAAAAGGAAAAGAGGATGGGATACTAATTCATTGTTGGTAGAATTGTGAACTGATCTAGCCATTTTAAGAGCAATCTGGAAACTGCCTACACCCTTTGACCCAGTGATACCACTGCTAGGCCTATTTCCAAGAATGATTAGAGAAAAAGGAAAAAACCTGTATGTTTTAAATGTTTATAGCAGCTCTCTTTGTGGTGGTAAAGAACTGGAAATTGCAGGGATACCCATCATTTGGGGAATGGTTGAACAAGTTATGTATGTGATTGTGATGGAATACTACTGTGCTAGAAGAAACAATGAGCTCACTTATCTTGGAAAAACATGGAAAGACTTGCACAAAATAATAAGGAGCTAAATGAGAACCAAGAGAATACTGTGTGTGTGGTAACAGTAATGTTGTTTTAAGAAGTGCATTGAGTGAATAAGTAATGTTGTCTATTGTAAATATCCAAATTAACTGTAAAGGATTATGTAGACAGATGCTATCTACACCCAGAAAAAGAACTGATAAATAGGAAGTATGTATAGAATAATTTTACATATATGTAAATATGTATATGTATATATGCATACATGCATACACACATATATATCTATTTATACACATTCATGCATACCTATTTGTGTCTAATGGTAGCCATTTCTAGGGTAGGGGGAGAGGGGAAAGGGAAGAAAAAAGAAATCTACATGATAACTGTTACATATTTAAAGAGAATAGCAAGTTGTACATAATAGATTTACAGTTTCATGTGCAATCTTTTTAATTGTATGATGTTATGGAAATGCTTGATTATTCCATAAATTAAAAATGTGGAAAAAAAAGAAAAAGGTAAAGACAAAATCAGTAAAACTGAACAATATGTTGAAAAAAGTCTCAAATGTACATCATCTTTGGACCTCCCCCTCTACAAAACAATGGAATGAGAGTGTCTTCTTATATTTCTTCTTTGGAGCTATGCTTGTTCTTTATAATAACTATTTGGTTGAAAATATAATGGCTTTATCAAATATACAGATGATGTGTGACTTGCTGGATTATCAATTTAGATGTGATTTCTCCATATGATTTCTCAGGAGAAGCAGTATAACAGAGAAGATAAAAGTTAGATTCAGAGTCAGGAAAACTTGAATTCATATCCTACTTCTGATACCTGATCATGGACAAGGGATTCAGTTTCTCTGGGCCTCATTTTCCTCACTGGCAAAATAGAGAGAATAATACTGGTTAATATCTCTCTTACAGGGTTGTTGCGAGTTGTTAAATTAGACAATATACATAAAATAAACAGCAAACTTAAAAGTGATACATAAATAAACGGTAATTACTATTATTCTAGCAGTGCTAACTAGCTGATGAATAGTCAGAGCTGTCTTACTCAATCCCACTTGTTTTGTGAGCCAAGCTATTCCTTACCTTGGGCATTATTTTCTCCTCTAGCCAATCCCTTGTAGTGTCTTTCCTCTCAAACAAAACCTAGGGGAAAAAATTGGCAGATGTCAAAGTTTTGGGAAAGTGCTCAGGTTATAATGGTAATGAGGAATTTACATTTATCCTTATTGACTTTTACTTCTTAGAATCAGCTCATTATTTTTGCTTTAGTCATGCTAAGCAGTGCTTTTAAGAAACAAACTTTCCTTAAACCTAGGGGAAAGATTTCAGGCTTTCAACCTCTTCAGAAAGGGGGAGGTGGATGAAAAGGAAAGAAGGAAATAAACAATCCCCATCTTAGGTCAAACACCCTGTGTGTAGAAGAGGGTGTTATTGCTGCAAAGATCAGGAGACTACAAACCAAATGCTTGATTGGGGAAGGGAGGTTTGGGAGATGGCAGGGGAGAGGGAAGAGAGAAAAGATGTTTAACTCCTAGAAAGTTTTGCTGTGACCTTTGGATTTGAAGGATATTTGATATAACTCTTAGATCTGTTTCTGTCATCCTAAGGGGTTGTGGGGAAAAGAGAAGTCCTCCAGAGCCCAGGAGGGAAACGGAAGAGACATGTGCAGCCACCATGAAAGTTGCAAAGGAGCTGTAGACATGAAGTCATTGGTGTCAGATTCCAAATCCAAGGTACCAGTGAGCTCATCAAGTGTCAAGGTGGCTCCTGCATCACTGGAAAACAATACCCCGTGCCCTTACACACAGAGTGTTGACCCAAGAGAATTGTTGGGAAAACTTGAGGATTGCTCATTCCTTCCTCCTCTTTTCCTCCCTCTCTCCCCCTTTCTGGAGAGTATGAGAGCCTGAGATCTTTCCTCTAGGTTTACAAAAAGTCCGCTTCTTAAAAGCATTGCTAAATTGTGTATCACTGTTTGAGTGTATCAGAGAGAAGCAAGTGGAGAATAGCAGGGAAGGAAGAGAGATTTAAAATTGTAGTATTTTGCTCAAACGTTATCTCTGATTAGGATCTCAGAGCTTGGAAAGTGAATTTTTACAGTATCTTAGGTCAGAGAGAATATTTCATATGAATCCAACAATGAAAGAAATTTTTTGTAATTCACAAATGGGAACTTTAAAAACAAAATTTTTAAGTCAAAAATTTCTTGTCCAAATGAGAGAAACCAACCACCATAGATACAAGGTTTATTCTTACAAATTTGTCATTTTAAGGAGATGCAATAATCCGGTTGGGTGACCAGATAGTTTATATTATCTTTTTTCAACAATCATTTTTATCCTAATTAAATTGCTCTTCAGGTAGCATTTTAAAATAAGGATAAGATTAACTAAGAAGTGAGAAATATTTTAGTTTTATGAACTGAGGTCTTTGGGACATCATAGCAAAATAATTTAATTCAAACATAACTTAAAATTAAAAAAATTGTAGAATAATAACTTTCTTCCAAATTTAAATTTCCAAATATATGCTTTAAAAATAGGAGAAGCATAATTTTTAAATGCTTGAAAGTTATCTTGCCAAGACTAGTTAAATCTAGACTTTTACTTTGAATTAGTATGAATATTTCATATTTTTATGTTCACTGAATACTTCCACTTCTTGTGAATAGATAAGATATACTGCTATAAAATATGCTCAATTGAGTTTGTTTTTCTGTGTTCTCTACTTTGCAGCACAAATTTTGGTTCAATATGGTTTCCCTTTTTAAAAAATGAATAATATTATCAAAAAATAATATTTTTAAAGTTCTTTGGAAATGAGTGGTCACTACAAGTAAAATTTCATCTAATTAGCTCAATACATAGAAAAATATTGAAGGCCATGTGGTATAGCTATAAGAAATTGGACTCCAAATGAGGAAGTTCTTAGTTTGAATCCATGTTAGATATCTATAAATTTTATGACAATGTGCAAGTCACTTAACCTGGTTGGGCCTCAGTTTCTTCATCCATGAAAGGTGGGAGGTTGATTTAATAATCCGTAAGGTGTCTTCTACTCTAAATTTATGCTTCTGTGTTCTACATCGGCCCTAGATTATTTTTTAACTTTTAAACTGAGTCCCAAAACTTTGTAACCTGAGTCCCAAAGTCCACTGATATGAGACTGTCTTCTCAGTGTCCTGAGAATCTCAAATCATTGTCCTGTGACTGCATGAGGGGAGGGGCAGAATCGGAAAGAGCCAGAGAGAGGCAAGCTCCTGGCTTTTGCTCTCTATAAGTCTTCTTTGAGTTCTGCTGTCTCATCCAGAGCTGCTAGCTTCCACCTTCAAGAGGGAAGATGGAAGATACCAGTCTCATTTAAGGATCCTAAAGAAAAAGACTCTAGGAAGAAGCCAACAAGAGAGGAGCTTCATCATGTCCCTATCCCCAACTCCTTTACTCTGTGTTTTCTGGTATATATTCTACTACATATAAATATAATAATAATATATATATTATAATATATAATAAGCTTTTATTTCTGTTCTGCTGTCAGCTTGGACAAATAAGGGGTTTTTTTGGGGGGGGAGGAGGCAGTTTTTGTTTGTTGACTGCTTTTTATATGTATTGAAGATACATATTGTATACATCCTGTAGAATTGATATTTGGTAGGAAAGGAGTCAGACTTCAGATATAGAGCTTGGGGTCTTGCTTTCCCCTTTATGAATAATGACCAGAAGTTTAATGAACCTGAAAAATCACATGCCCTACACAGTGTTTCTTAATCTGTGGGTCTCGGTCTCCACCACGTTTAAGAAGTGCAGAAGACATCATGTGAGTGGGAAAGGTTTAAGAAACCCTGCCCTAGGTGAACAACAGGTAAGGGATGAGGTAGCGCTCAGTACTCCTTTCTCTGTGAAGAGAACAGAGTGGTCAACCTTCTGGCTCCAACTCCTACATTTCCTTCTGGGAGGAAATAAAATTTCCCTTGAAGAGAAATCAATTCTGCCTCCTTAAAGCTACACAGTGAGATTCCAATGCTGCATTTGGGGGGAGAGGAGACATCCCCCATTATACATAGTTCAACGATTTAATAAAGATTATATTCAGTAAACTCCAGTGGCTCCCTATTATTTCCAGGATTGAATATAAAATCCCTGTTGGTATTTTAAGTCCTTTTAATAATCTGGCTTTTCCATTCTTCTATTTCATTCCACATAGTCTGTTATCCAGTGATACTGACCTCCCTGCCGTTCCTTGAACAAGACACTCCATCACCAGATCCTGACTTTTTTTTACTGGTGCTTTCTTATTCCTAGAATGCTCTCTCTCTTACTTTCCCTGGCTTTGCTCATGTCTTAGCTAGAGTCTCACTTTCTCTAAGAAGTCTTTCTTAATCTTTATATCTTCTGAGACTACCTCCAATTTATATATATCTTTTAAAAATATATATATAATATACATATATATAATATGCATGTATATAGTTTTTCCCCAATTACATGTTAAAATAATTTTAAATTTTTTTAAAAATAGTTTTGATTTCCAAATTTTATCCCACCCTTTCTCCTCTCCTCTCTTCCCTGGGATGGTAAACAATAAAATATAGGTTATATATGTGCAATCATGTAAAACATTTTCAGATTAGTCATTTTGTACAAAAAGATTCAAATAAATGAAAAAGAATGAAAGAAAGTGAAAAACAGGATGGTTCAGTCTGTATTTAAACTATCAGTTCTTTCTCTCAGGGCTGACAGAATGCTTTGTCATTAATCCTTTGGGATTTTCTTAGATCATTGTATTTCTGAGAATAGCTAAGTCATTCATCATTCTTCATCAAATAATATTTCTGTTAATGTGTACAATGTTTTCTGTTTAATTCACTTTGCATTAATTCACTTTAATTCAGTTCATGAAAGTCCAGGTTTTTCTGAAACCATCCTGCTTGACATTTCTTATAGCACAATAATATTCCATTACAATAATACTGTTTGTAGCTTTTTGTGCATAGTTTGCAGTTCATACCCCTTTAGACTATGAGCTACCTGAAATCAATTTTGTCTGTCTTTGTATCTTCATTGCTTAGCCCAATATCTGGCACGTAGCAGCATTTAATAAATGCTAGCTAGTTTGGCAAGTGCTGCAACTGTTGTAGGTATAGTCACAGAATCAAGGACATCCTTCCTAAAATGTGGAACCCAGATGTGAACACTACTACATACGTAGTCTGACAAGAACAGAAATACCCCAGAACTATCTCTTCCTTATGCCTGAAAGCTACCTCATTTTTAATGCAGCCTAAAATCTGCTTTTATTTTCTTGGCAGCTGTATCCCACAAGTTTGCAGTCCACTGAAAACTTCAGATCTTTTTCAAACAAAATGTTACCATCTCTCTTCTATCTATTTCTAAACCAGGTATATTCTCTTGGACTCCTGGATAATGACCTGCATCAACTTGTACAATGAGCGCCCAGTCAGCCCTGAAATGTAATTTCATTGAGCACATACAATTTTGTAAAGCAATTATCTTTACACCCTTCACATACATGTACACATTCTCTCTTATTGCAGATATCTAATCTCAAAAATCTTGGGGAATGGAAAGTAACCTAATATTTTCATTTAGAAATGATATTTAATGGCTGAGTATTTCATAACTATTTGATTGTTCATCCTAATATGACTTTATTCAATCAGTAATGTAATTTTATTGTTCTAATGAACCAGCCTATCTACAGACATTTTATAAATAGCCTACTTCATTTTACTAATTCCCATATTTTTTCAATTCAGACCACAAGCCTGGTTTTTGAAAAAGAGAAGAATTAGATATTGAAGTACAAACATTCCCATTAGGTTTTGATTCTTTTTAAAAATTATTTTCTGCTAATGGTCATTAGATTCTCTTTTGATGATGAACTATCATGCAATGTATTTGGCAGCAGATTTTTTGATCATCATGAGTTGCTAGGAGCTTTGAACAGTTTGAAAAATTGGAAGACTGATTTCTGTCCTTTTGATTTCTGTTTCTTCCTTTAGTTTATATTTGTGCATGGAATCGCAACTATTTATTTCCTACTATTACTAGTCATAGCCATGTTTTATTTCATTTCAGGTCATTAGTGCCTTTTGGAGCTTTGAGTCCTTCATCACAAGACCCACTATGGTTTTTACTATTATTTCTAGAAATTTCCCTTGTTTTAGACTTCATTCCTAATCTTTTCAATGCATGAGGGATTCTGAGATTTGTAATTAACAGAGCATGTCATATAGGAAAGTATAAATTCCTCTCTCTGCTTTCAAACTATAAGGTTCAACCAGAAAGCAAGAAATCACCCCACTGAGGGATGCAAGATGGCCTCTGTAATAAGATGGAAAGGCCTGGGAAGATAGTAGAGAAGGTCAGAAATCTCCACACACAATCTCCACGAAATAAATGTAGGGCAGCAAAAATAAAGGGATAAAGTAATTCTTCTCCTAGGATAATTTGAGAGAACTTTAGAAAAGACAGGATCTCTGAGGGCTGAGAATTTGACCTGAGTGAAAGGTAGACATCGCCAGGTGGACTCTACTGAATTAACAAACAGTAGTAGGTACTGAAGGTAGCACTGTTGGGAAATATTCAAGATATGTCATCTCAGCTTTCACCTCACAAACTTTTATCTAACCAACAGCAAATGGCTGAGTGGGGAAAATATTGAAGGTCACAAGAAGTTTCTTAAGTAGATATGGTACAATCAAGATCATGTTTAACTATATTCCTTCAGTATTTGTCATTCGTAATGGAATCTTGTCTCTTCTGCTAGACCTGGGTCTTGAAGAATATCATTTTGCCTAGTTTTCCAATGGATACATCTATTATGAAAGAGACAAAGGCAGCTGAATTTCATTAGCCTCTAATTTGGTTATAGGAGATACCCTCTTGGGTCTAAGAATCCTGGCAAGTCTTCCAGGTTGAGCTCCAGGTTGTTTGACTAATGTGAGAGAATCTTGAGGGGGAAGATAAAGATCTTAATCATTGTTAATTCTTGGCTAATGGCCACAGGGGTAAAGTGCATGTAGGAACACACTGGTGTGAGAACACACCAGTGTGTAAGGGGGCCTGGAAAAATAGACCTGGACTATCGAAGGCTCATACTTTGGGGATCAAAGCCCATAAAAGGATTTTGTCAATACTTCACACTATTTGTAAAGTATTGCAGTACCCATCAAAGACATATGCTTTTCATTGAACTAAATAATAAAGTTGGAATCATTGTAAGAACAGTATAGATTGGGGAGTGGGTCCATTACCAGTCTATACACTGGAATTGGTGATACCATTTTGTTCTGGGTGGGGCAGTATACTACCTCTCTAAGGTTGAGGCAGCTATTCCTTCCCAATTGGGTTCCTTGGGCCAGATGGAGGACCAAGTGACATGTGACCATCATCCTAGTCCTAACTTGCAAAATGGCACTCAGTCCATCTCAATGTTGTTGTTGTTAAGCAGTTCTGTTTTTGGGGAGATAATAAAGACTTGTTTCATACATGATCCATATTTTAACCTTTGTACTTCCCACCATAGGGAGACCATAGACATGAGCCAATATTTAAGCCTTAGGCATTTTTTCCCTGAGGTGCCAGATGGGAGAGGAAAGGAGCCAAAAAGTATGAGAAAAGGAATTTGACTCCCTCTCCTAGGTGGTTATGTTCTCCTAAGATGATGTATGTGGCTGAGAGGGACTCCTTAGTAAAGAATGGAGTAAATACAGTACCTTAGGTTCCTAGACCCATTAATTGTTATGTATAAAATTATGTTTCATGTTGCCTTTGAACACATATTGAAAGCAACTCAATTAAACAACACTTATCAATGTACTTACATGTGCAAGGCACTATATTTGCCACAGGGCATATAAAGACAGAAAAAAGCAGTCCCTAAACTTAAGGAACTTGCATCCCATTGAAGGAAAAAACATGCACATAGGCAAGTAATTGCATAGTATATTCAAAGTAATATAAAATAATTTTAGGAAGGAGAGAGTGCCAACACCTAGGTGTGAAAGGGAGAGATCAAGAAAAGTCTCATGTAAGCAGGTACTGAGCTGTGCTTTTAGGGAAGCTAGGTGCCCTGGAAGGGAGAGGCAAGAAGGGAGTGCCTTTTAGATATGGGACAATTATTTATGCAAAGGCATAGAACAAGAAATGGAATGTTGAATACATTAAAGAATATCAGGCCAAAGTGTGTGAAAAGGAAAAAAAATATGAAATAAGACAAGAAAGGGAAGAGGGGATTTCATTAATTATTAAGTGCTTCAAAGTAACTGGTTGAGAATTTTGAATTTTATCTTAGGAGTAAAAGGGAAGCAAAAAAGATTTTTTTAAAAAATAGGCAACATGGTCAGATCTGTGCTTTAGAAATGTCAGTTTAGCATTGCTGTGAAAAGTAAACTGAAGAGGGGAGGGAGTAGAGGCAGGCACCTAAATTAGACGGCTATTGTGATGATGACAGCTTGACTAAGGTAGAGGCTGTGTGAGTGGAAAGACGGTAATCAAGTATTTTATCTGCCTTTTGGAAGAGAACATGTGAGTCATTCTTCCATACACTTTATTTCTTCTGGATGCATTTTCAGGGAGAAAGTTAATATTGATGTAGTTCTTATCCTCCAGTATCAGCTCAAAATTGGTTGCTGGACAAAGCCATTTTATTTTTTTGCCTGTTTTGTGAATTGCTGTGATGATCAAGTCCAGTGTTTTTCAAATTGTGCTGTAAGGGACCCTGAAGCACCCTATTTTTCAAATGAACCTTGTGATACCAATAGACTTTAAAAATAATTTAAGAAGATTTTATTGTAAGCATTCTGTCAAAATTTTATTTAAACTGCATTTATGCCACTGTGGAAAAACAGGAGAGCCATTGGTCTGTCTGTCCCTCTCTTTTAAGGATGAGAAAACTGAACCACGGAAGAGTTAACATTAGTTCATTGACATTGGGGTTAACAATGTAATTAATACTATGAATGTATCACAGCTTTCCCTTTGACCCACTATGAGAATTTATGATGTCTATTTTGGTGATTGTATCCTCAATATGTCTCTGTGGAAACCAGTGTCATTATTTAGATTAGTTTCACCTGTGGGAGAGGAGCCCATGATGACAGAGCACTCAGCTGAGCTCTCCCCCTCATTCCCCTCCAAACAACTTTAAAATAATGCTTCAAATTGTTAATTCTGGAGTGGCATAGCCAACAAAAGATCAAGAAGAGATATTCTTCCAGACCAAGACAACCTAGGAGGTCAGAAAAAGTAATTTGTGAGCCCATGTGGATACAGCAACAGTGGTGAGACCAGATGGTGGTGACAAAAGCAGCAGCTTTGGAGCTCTTGAGAGAGATGGTAATAAGAGATTCTGGCAACTAGTTATAAAAACCTTACAGGGTATCCCTATGACAGTACTAGACACAGGACCAGATGTGGTTTGGCAGCTCCATTGCCTAGACCCTCTTCTGGACCATAGTTCAAGGGTAGAGAAGATCACTTTCCTTTAAGATGGAGCCGGGGCCCTGAGGAGCTATATTCATTTCAATCCCAAGGGATCAGGGGCACTTCTTGGGTGAGGATCAGAGTGCAGACTAGGAGAGCAATGACCACACCTATCCTCACCTTGGGAGCACCAAACCTCCATAATTAACTCTAAAAGCAGCAGTGCAAAAATGCCTGAAGCTTGAATCAGTGCCTCTCTATCCCCTAACCTCTCCAATGCTAGGAACAGAGCCCAACTTTAACATAAAGTTCCAAATCAAGAAATAATGAAAATCAAAAAAGAACCTGACCACAAAAAAAGTTAACAATGGAAAAAGGGAAGATCAAGACACAAATTCAGAAGACAATGAATTCAAAACATTTACTAGTAAAGCTTCAAAGAAAAATGTGAATTGGACACAAACACAACATAAATTCCTGAAAGAATTAAAATTTTTTTTTTCAAAGTTGGAGTGGTAGAAAGAAAATTAGGTGAAGAAAAGAGAGTAAAGGAAAGAAATTATGAAAACAACAGTTTGGTAAAAGAGGCACAATAAAATATTAAAGACAACAACTTTTTAAAAAGTAGATTTGGTGCGATGGAAAAATAGGTACAAAAGCTCACTGAAGAAAATTAGGATTGAGCAAGTGGAAGTGAATGATTCCATGAGAAACCAAGAAACAATCAAATAAAGTTAAAAGAATGGGAAAATGGAGGAAAAAGTGAAATATCACCCTGGGAAAAAAATCTGGAAAATAGATTGAGGAAAGATAATTTAAGAATTATTGGACTACCTAAAATCTATGATTAAAAAGAAACAACAGACATTATAGTTCAAGAAATTATAAAGGAAAACTGCTCCAATATCCTAGAACTAGAGGGTAAAAAAGAAATTGAAAGAATCCATTATTTACCACCAAGTCAATCCCCAAGAAAGAAAGAAATCTTCAAATGAAAACTCTCAGGAATATTATTGACAAATTCTAGAACTCAAAAAATTTTCAAAGAGAAAATACTTAAAGAAGCCAAAAAGAAACCATTCAAATTTTGTGGAGTCATAGTCAGGATTGCATAAGACTTAGCAGCTACCACATTAAAGGAGCAAAAGGCTTAGAATCTGATATTCTAGAAAGTAAAAGAGGTATGATTACAACCAAGAATTAAAAGAGGAAATAGATGGTAAAACCACATTACTGGGAACCTCAACTTTTCCCTCTCATAGCTAGATAAATCTAACCATAAAATAAGATGCCCCCAAAGCAGTATTTAGAGGGAAATTTTGTATGTCTAAAAACTTACATCATTAAAAGAAAGAGCAGATCAACAAATTGGGCATGCAACTAAATCAACCTAAAAAAAGAACAAATTTTAAATTCCCCAAATGAGGATTTAAATGCCAAAATAGAAATCCTGAAAATCATAGGGGAGATTAATAAAATTAAAAGTTGAAAAATGATTGAACTAATAAACTAAAAGCTAGATTTTTGAAAGAATAATAAAATAAACAGATTTTTAAGAAAGAAAAAAACCCAAATCACCAGTCTTAAAAATGAAAAGGGTGAATGGATCACCAAAGGAGATAAAATTAAAGCAATTACTAGGAGCTATTTTGTCCAAATAAATGCCAATACAACTGACAATCCAAGTGAAATGTATGAATATTTACCAAAATATAAATTGACCAGATTAACAGAAGAAGAAATAGAATACTTAAATAATCCTATCTTAGAAAAGAAATTGAACAAGCCACTTTTCAACTGGACCAAAACAGTCTCTAATGTGTGAATGGTAAGAGCCAAACAGCAGGCTAGAAACAGGAGAGTCTGGAGTCAAACACAAGTTTGATTTCAGTGAGAGAAATGGCTTGTAATCAACAAGGCAGATTAGACACATGTGCCAGGGCTCTACTCCCTAGTTGGGGGGACCCACGGCGGTGGGGATGAACTTTGATTTATATACTTTTGCCTATACAAAGAATTAAATAGTGTAGTGTAGCAACAGTAGTGAAGCACAACAGCAACAGTGAGGCAAGGTTGCCTAGTGACAAAAAGTGCCTTGATAGCAGAGCTTCATGGTTGAGTCTATTAGTGTTTGCCTGAGCTCAGGGATCATCAGCTGTAGAAGGTGAGCACAAAGAATTGTTATATCTAGCTCAGGGTACAGCTTGCTTGCTGGGTCTTACCTCTAGAAAACATGGTATCTCCTAATAGTATCCTGACATCATAAATAGACTCCCTAATTAAAAATCCCCAGTACCTGATTTGCAAGTGAATTTTACCAAACATTTAAGGAATAATTAATCCCAACACTCTATAAACTATTTGAAAAAAATAAAGGAGGAGTCTTACCAAATTCCTTCTATGACACAAATGTTGTGATAGCTAAACCAAGGAAAGCAAAAGCAGAGGAAGAAAACTATGGACCGATTTTCTTAATGAATATTGTGCAAAAATTTTAAATAAAATACCGTCAAAGATGTTACAGCCATATATCATAAAGATTATACACTATGATCAGTGGGATTTATACTAGGAATGCAGGGCTAGTTCAGTATTAGGAAAACTACTAGCATAACTGAACATTTCAATAATAAAAGCAACAAAAATCATGTAGTCATAATTGGTTACGTGAAACTGGGGCCCTCATTAACATTGGACAGATGGCATTAGAATGGGGACTTTGCCTATAGCATTAGATAAACACTACCTCAAACCTTCAAGGGTACCACTAGAACCCAGAGAGGGAGCTGTGGCCTAGCTCAGGGACTCGTCTGTGAGAGTGGGCATAGGGATAAAGAGTTTATAAGAGCTGCATTGTCGTTTGTCTTTGAAAGGTGGGATGCTACTCAATATTCGCATAGCTGTTCTCTGATTCTTCCTTGTGATGTGGAAAGGGCCCTCAATTCTGCCAAAAGAGCACAAATTCTGGAAGGTTCTACCATGCTAGAAAGGGTTCATTTATGGTCTTAATAATAGACTCTCTGCTTTTTGAAGACAAGGCCTGTTAAGTATGGAAAGGATCATGATCAATGATGTGGCAAAAATATAAATTGTCCTTCAATTCTGTGCAATCCCCTTTTACTTCTGCAATGACAAAGCCAGCACAACAGAAAAGTTTGACAGAGGGCTAGTTTTTATACTATTAACTTTAATTTAGCTATTAGTACTATAAATGTAAGATTCTAGTCCAAAGTTCATGAATACTACTGAAGGAATTGAATTGTATAAATCGTGACTTTCTCAATAGGAACATAAGTATATAGAAGGCAATTAAAGTGAAATGAAAGGGTGGCTCATGGGTTTTCCTTGGAGAAATAAATTGACAAAGTTGGTTTATCATTTGCCCATAGGCAACAATGAAACATCATTTCATGGGACATTTGATTATAGCATATTGCAATACTTGATAGGTATTATCCAAAAAAAAGAACATTCATGGAAACGATAGCAGCTTATGATTAAAATGTCCACATCACTATCCTAGATATCCCAGTGCTAATTATATATTCCAAGGAGGTAAAAAGTAGAAAGTCCCATATCCACCAAAATACTCATAGCAACACTTTTTGTGGAAGCAACGAACCACCTATTGATTGGAGATAGACTGAACAAAATAAGAAATATTTCTGATCCTAAGAAATGACAAACAGAAATACTTCAGAGGTCTATGGAAAAGCTTATATGAACTAATAGAGTAAGCAGAACCACAAGATTACATACAATGGGTTACAGCAATATAAGTAGGGAAAAACAGTAACAGAAACACTGTTACTTAACATTAATTATAACAAGTCAACTTGACCTTGGAGAAGCACTGGAAAAACGCACTTTCCTCCCTTCATTGCAGAGGTGAGAGACCAAGTGGGTAGAATATTGCACATGAGGTGTTGGTTAATTTTGCTGATTTTTTTCCTATTTTTTTCTTTGCTACAAGGGTTGGTTCATTACATAAGTCAGTGGGGAGGAATATATTCAGAAATTCAAGTGATAAAAATGATTTAAAAACTTTCAGAAGAAAATAGTTTATGAAGAAACATCTCCTGCAGGAAATGATAAAAATTAAGTTCTTTTGTAACAGCATGTCAAAGTGAGACATCAGAAAAGCTGAAGGTCAGGAAGGACTAAATGACAGAGAAGCTGAAATGTAAATGCCCCAGGGGCAGAGGGACTGATGAATATGAGTTTCAGGACTGAAGTGATCTTGCAGGATAAAGAGGTTCCTAGGGCATGATGGAAAAGGTCACAGGAGTACAATTGGATGGGAAGTTTAAAATAAAAAAATAACCCAGTAAAAGATGTGATCAAAGAAATGTTCAATTGAAAAAATAAGATGGATAGAGTCACCTGATGAGATTGATGGATAACAGATGAACAGACCATATTTTCTACTAGTAATCTCACAATGTTGGGAGAAAACAAGGAAGAATACCAGCATATAGAATGGCTCTCCTGTAATGAATTTATGGGTGGATATGAACAAAAGTTACAAAGGATGGGTAGACAACAATGAGTTATTAATCTGATTCATTGGAGGGAGCATCCACACTAAAGAGAGACATCATGGGCTTATTAGAATATTTAAGTTCAGTGTTTGAGCTATTTGAACATAGAATATACAGAAAAAGTTTGTTAAGTAGGGAGGGCCTGGTCAGAGAGTAAATGCATAGAAGAATTTGAGAATCACTAATACAGAACTCCCTTTTGGAGCTTGGTATAAAAATTTAAAAATAAAATAAATATTTTTTATCCTAATCTCTTAAATTCTTGAAATGAGAGACCAAATCTGGTAGAGAAGGATAGCCAGTGAGAAAAGGGCAACACTTAAAACAGCTGAGGAGAACATATTGTCATTTTAAAAAGCAATAAAAAAATCTCAGTAAAAATAGAACGTTAAAAAACAAGCAGCCTAAAACTCAAGGGAAAGAAGTTATGGCCTTATAGTCTTTTTATTCTGTTATGTAAAATATCATCTGCTAATTAGAGCAATTATAAATGGTAGTATCACTATTCAAGCTTCTATTTCCAGATGGAATCATCTAAATAACTACATTCTTTCTTTCAGAACTGACTGAACTAGAATGCCTCTCAAAGAAAAGGGAAAAAAATATCAGAAAAAATTAGATGCTTGCCAGTCATATTCCAAAAATAGGACTGTGTTATTGACATATTTACCATGAAACTTTTCTGACATTCCCTACCATGTTCCCCAACTGCTACCTTCAAAAATTAGCTTTCCTTCTTTGGGTCTAGCCCAACCCTTTGTTAATATCTTTTATTACTTATGTTTAATTTTATATTAAAAGTATCTATGCATCTATCATATCTCATAATATTTCAGTGTTCAGTGTTGTAAGGACAGGGCTCCTCTCTCCCTTTGGTGTTGGGAGAAGCTGGGCTCTGTCTCACTTTTGTTACTTGCTGGTTTTGTGACCATGATTGGTATACTTGACCCCTTTGTGCATCAATTCCCTTCTGTAAAATGGATATAATAATACCTGTAGTACCTACCTCAAAGGGATGTTGTGAAGCTCAGATAATAAATCATTTGTCAACCTTAAAGCATTACACAGGATGTCCTAAGAGTCTTAACACAGCTTGAGTCATCACTTCCTTCTTCTCCTTCTCCTTTTCCTTTTTCTCCTCCCAAGAGTTCAGCACAGGGTTGTACACAGGATAGGTGCCTTATAAATATGTCTTGAATTTTAAAAATTACGTTTTCAGTTGCTCCTATTTTAGAACTCAGTTTTGTAGGAAATTAACTAATGGAAATAATTTCTGTGTCAAAAAAGGGTGATTATTACTCTGATTGGGTCATTATAATCAGTTTCTAATCCATTTCATGATGATATTTAAATTCTGGTGTAAATTACAGAAAATGATTATATTTAGCAAATCAATTCTCCATTGATTAAAAAAAATCCACCCCACCACTTGTTACCCATGTAAGACTTTGATTTAACCTCTTGCAGAGTATTGTTTTCAGTGACAATATATAGAGGTTTTTCCAAATTTAAATTAATTTGTATTTCAATCCTATGAGTTGAACTTCAAGATAAAAATACTTAAGCTAGAAAAAAATTCCTGCTTGAAAAATGTATTTTTTTTAACTATACAAGCACAGTGAAAAATTGAGAGTATTCTGATATCTTTATTCAACATATAACACAGCCTCTTTCTGGGTTGTTGCACAGAGGCATTTGATTCATCTATAGGTTGGCCTTAATAAATGGAAACAGTTTATTACCTAGAAGATGAGGGTGATGGATGGGAACAGAGGGAGGGGTTTGTTGTAATGGCTTTCTACCTAAATAGAATCACAAATGTTAGGGTGGGAAGAAACTTTAGGGATGGTCAAGTCTTGATCCTTATAGACCAGGAAAGGGAAAGTGATTTGCCTAATCAATCAATCAACAAGTATTTATTAAGTACTTACTGTGTCAGGCATTGTGCTAGGTGGTATTTGGGATAAGTATAAAAAAAAATGATTCCTCACTCTTGAGTAGCTCATATTTTAACTTGTATATGATAGAGCCAGGCTTTGAATGTTATCATACTTTTTCCATTTACATTCACATAGTCACATAAATATCAATTAATTATAGCTTAGCTTCTTTTGTTTTATCTATCATAATATATTACTTCATTTTTTAAAGCTGGACCCAGTAATAGATTCCCAGTCTTGTTTTTGCTTTATCTTGGTATCCTGTCCTCTTTCTCCCAGGACCATAGCCATGAAATACTCCCTTCAGTCCTGAGAATGGATCCCTGCTTCAGAATCACAGTCCCTGAAACTGGTTGTCCTTCTCTCTCTCCTTTTGCTTTGGATCCTAGGATCCAAGACTACTTAATCGATCTCCCCTTGTTGCCCTATTCTCTCACTTCACTCACTTGCCCAGACTTAATTTCTATCTCCTATTTCTATGACCTGCCTTTATTATCCACTAGTCCCTAGGAGAGGAGGAAGAAGGAAAAGGGAAGTAGGTGTGTTCTTCTCTGACAAATCTCTTAGCACTAGTAGAAAAAAAGTAAGGAGGGTGATCAGCAAAAATGAAGGCATGGAGTGATATGAAAAGGAATGTTTTTGTACATATTTGCACCTTGCTAACATTGTGGGGTCGCATTGTGTTTGTATAGTATACGTTACTTATGTCTAGCCTTTCCGTCTCTGTGACCTACCTATGGGGAGGGAATTATGTCTTTAACTTCCTTTGTCTTCATGGTATCAAATGGACTCCTTTGTACTTGGTGTGGACTTAGAAAATGATGTCAACTAACTGTCTGATACCAAAATTAACATAATCTTAAAAGCCCAAAGAATAATAACCGAGTTTTAAGACAAAGAATAATTTTTAGAAAAGGATGTTTTTATAACTTTTAAGTAGTATTGTATCAATATATCAGCTCTATTGCACTCATTTAAATGATGTACTATAATTTTTTTAAATGTATAACAAATGAAATAATTAGGGTTTTAAAAAAATCTAGTAATCTCTGGTCTCACTAATATAATTACTCCTTCCATAATTTAGATTACAGACCATTCACGCCTTCCCATCTTAAATGAACTTTGTCAACATCCCTCCACAAATCTTCTACATCCAGGCTATACCAAAGCCCTGGTGGACTTAACTAAGTCGTTTAATATTTCAATTTCATATTTCAATATGGCACTGTATCTGTCCATAACTTAAACTCAATGTCAATTCATGGCTAGACCACTTCCTTTTTAAGCCATACATATCCTTGATGCTGTCATTCACATAATTTCTTGTATCTAAATCATAGGTAATATTCATATTCAATATATATATTAATATTTTATATTTTATTAAATTTAAATTTTCTTAAATATATTTTATTCAAATGAGACAATGATATTTCATGATTTGTAACCATAGAATATATATATATATGTATATATATATATATATATATATATGTATATGTAGTACTCCCTTTGAGCTACTCCTCCACACTTGCAATTGTGGTTTGGGGTTATTGAAGGGTAACTGCTCTTAAAACTCTAGAGGTAACCTTGCTATTACCTATTCCTCCTACTGTGGCTTATGAGTCTATTTTTCTTTAACAATTAGTACGCTTAATTAGCTTCTGGAAAAAAAGCATTTATCACAATAGAATATGCCTGTCGACTTTCTGTGCTGCCTTGGGCTGGGGATTTGCTTTGTGGGTTCTGTATCTCTAGAATTTGTTTAGAGTTATTTTCGCAAGTATTTGGAGGGCTTTGGGGGAGAGCTCAGGAAGGCCCTGCTCTTACTCTGCCATCTTGGCTCTGCCCCCCCCCAAGTACATTGAACTGAAGCATATATAACCTATGCAGTTGGCAAAGAGTAACTCACAACTCCTGGTACAGCATTGTCCAGAAGTCCTTTATTTTTTTGTAGAATTCTCCTCACACTGTTCCCTATATATGCAATATCTCTACTGGGCAGACCTCTCAGCTGGGCTCACAGTGGCTGCTTCTTTCTTAAGTCCCTATCTGGCATCTCCTTTGCTTTTGGAGGCGTATGTGTGTGAATCTCCTTGAAGCTGCCTTCTTTCTTGGGTGACTGTATCTTTACATCCATCTCTGTCTGTAGCTGTATATCTCTGCTACAGCAGATGATTATACTTTCTTCTCCTACCCCAGTAGTATTAGTGACATGGTCCATGGTGAAGGAATGGGAGAGAAAAGGGATCACTTGTCTCCAAGTGTTATTCCTTTTCAGAGGCCTGATCTTCCTTTACTTCTGGCTTCATATCTCAACCCATAATTGATGAAATTCATCCAGTTATTCAAAGCCCCTAAAAGTATGGTTAGCCAATTATGCTACTCACCTCTTGACCCAAAGAAGTTTTACATATCTTAAAGGGATCATAAAACATAGACATCTTGTTTTCACATTAAAATCTTTTCATATAGGATTATATTGTGGTATTGTTGAAAAATTCCTTAACACTGACTTTATACTGTGATTATATTCTGGGTCTTCTGTGATTACATTAATTGAAATGGGAAGGGAAATTCTTTCTTACATACAGATAATAAAGGGGGAATAAAACTGAAACTCTAAAAATTCACTTCTCAAAATATTTCTAGCACCTGAATATCAGTAGATAATTTTTAGATTCCCTTGCTTTGATTACAAAAAAAGATTCTCTGTGTTAATTTTCTCATTTACATTGTTTATTCATTTTCATTTCCTATTTGATCTTATTTGCATACATCACCATAAACAAAAATGCAGAACAAGAAAACTATCTCCATTCAGTTTATGAATGCCATTCATGATTTTTCTTATTCTAATCAACAGATCAAATATGATTATATGGCAATAATTATGCATTAGCCAACATTTGATGCTCCAGGGCAGACTAGATGTTATGCAGCAGCAAATTTCAGGTAGATTTGTCATGGATGAGAGGAGAGCTCTGTTTTATGTAGAACTAATTATAGATAACGCCAACTAGAAAATATTTTATCCTTAGGTAATCATTTGGGGTTGTAATAGGTTTATCTTCATTTATTGAATTTAATAATCCTTGTGGGAACTGGAAGACAAAAAGGACTTCTGTATGATTCTGTACAAAATATAATGAATACAAAATATTTTCACACTGTCAGTTACACAGTTAGTATTACTTTGTAGAACTGAGAGATCTAGATGCTATCATCTCTAAGTCTATGACTGAATTTTCTACAACTAATACTTTCTTATTATTTCCTTTAATAACAAGTAATTTATTTAATTGACAAGTGAAAAAATATAGATTGACCCATTTAAGGACACATAAAATAAGGTCTAATTTTATTTAGCTACCTTATACTTCAGGTTTAACCACATCTATATGTCAATTTTGCCTTATTGATTTTTCTAGTTATTTCTTTCCCTATGTTTTTCTTCTCTGTTGGTCAAGCAGAATACCCTTTTCTCTCCTCCTTTTCGACTAGTCCTACTAGTTCAACTAGTCTCCACAATGTACCTGTCCTTTGTGTACATTTCAAAAGAAGTCTATTAATGATCTCTCTGATGTCATTCTATTGCTGTTGTCCTGGACTACTACACTTATTCACCCCCTCCCCTGCATTTCTGTTGTCTGGAATGTTTGAGAAGCAAATGTCTTCAGGTCTAGATTTCTTTCTAAGAGTGTTTCAAATGCCCCTTTATTATTAAACATTCAAATTTTTTTTCTTATGGTTAAGTTTAGATTTTCAGGGTAGGTCACCTTGTTGCTCTTCTGAGCACATTATTCCAATCCCTCAGCATTTTTTGGAGGATGCACAATAGCCTGATGTTAGTTGAATTTCCTGTCCTTTGTATTAGAGCTTCTTCTTCTGAATCACTCCTAGAATTTGTAGTTTCTCAATGCAATTATTAAATTTAACCACTATGTTTCTTGGAGTTTGTAGCTATGGGGTTTTTTTTGTGGGGGGGAGGGTGACCTATGGATTCTTTCATTTGGTACTATGTTTTCTGTATTCAGAAATTCTGAGCAGTTTTCTTGTATTATTTCTTACATTATGGTGTTCAGATTTTTTGAAGAGTTCATTTGGAAAATTTAAGATCCTTAAGTTTTCACCATGTGTCCTATCTTTAAGATAAATATATTTTGCATATATGGACAGCATGTTTTCTTTTAATGTTACTGTTTTTATTCTCTTCTTTCAGATTATCTTTCACTTCTATCGAAGTATTTGTATTCCTAATCAGTTGTCCTTTATTTTTTATTTTTTGTGAGACTTGTTACTATAGGTGCAAGTTTATCTATTTTGCCAATTATTTTTGCTATGTAGCACAAAAATTCTGTTCTCATGGTTTCCATGTATCTTTTAAACCACCCAGGAGTAGTATATGTTGTGACTCCATGCTTTCCTCAGAATTCACAGGGTGCTCTGCTCTTCATCATGCGTTGAATCATTTTCTTTTGTTTTGCAGTATTTATTTATAAATGCTTGAAATTGTTTACTAGATCTGAAGGCCATATTTCCTTGTGCAATTAATGTCTTCCCTGTTGGTTACCTGCCTTGGAGTTTTCTTCTCCCTGAGATCTTTGATGAATTCAGGCTTTCCCCCTGTACCTCCCCTCTATTTTTCATTTTTTGATTTTCTCACCTCTGATGGTAGTTTTTATGAGGACTGTATTTCAAAGCATCTCAGCCTTTTCCCACATGGTTCACCAGCCCAGGTCTCTGCACCAATTGATTTTTTTGGAGGACAGAACTGGCCCCAGCCAGATGTTGTACTTTTCCCATCAAGCTTAGCTTAGTGCCATACAGCTCCTTACATATGGTAACGTGCTGGTCCTTCTGTTCCTCACTTCTCTGACCCAGTGGTACAGAGCACAGTCATGATACTACTGTAGAAACCTGGGCAAATTTCTTCCATTTGTAGTTTGGATTGAAATGGACTGAGTTAATAAGTCACAGGCAAAATTAATTGAGAATTTCGAGAGCGTCATTTATTAGCCAGGCTGGCGGCTGCCTCATGGAGAGACCCAGAGGAGACAGCCCCGAACTGAGGTGGGTGAGTGCATTTTAAGCATTTCGGGGCTACTCGGTACAGCCTTGCGGTTTCCACAACAGAGTTCTGACAGAGCAAGACGGGGCTCTGTTAGGCAAGAGCCCCCAAAACAGAGGGGGTTGTCAGGGTGCTACTAGGCAAAGGACCCCAACAGAGGAGAGGTGCCGGGAGAGGTAGCCAATCAGGAAGAGGGCAGGGCTCAGCAGAAAGTGGTTACCTGGCAATTGGGGTCTAACATTAGAGGGGCACAGGTGGTTACCATGCAAATGGACTAAACAAAAATGACTGTTAACAATTCATCAGATATTAAACCAAAGGAGAGTAACATTTTGGCAGGGGCCCAACAACAGAAAAACTGTTACTAGGCAAGTTATCCAACCCCGCCCAGTAACCTAACAGATATCTCTCAACCTAGGGGCCCAGGGAGGAATAATGTCCACTTCAGGATGTCCATAGCACTGGGAAGAGGTAGAGTCAGGGTGTTGAGTTGACCTCTGTTACAAGTCTAGATACTTGTTCTACCCTGTTCTCTCTGTTCCTCTATTCTCCTTTGTAACATAGAATGCTTCCACTTGGCAATTTAAAAAATTCAACAAATTTGTACAGAGCTAGAAAGAGGGGATGGAATTAAGGATGTGGCATTACATTCTGTTTCTAGTTGGGTTGGCTTGTGAGATCTAGTCCTCAGGGAAACCACCATCAGGAATGTACTAGGTGATGGGAAAGAGTGTATTGAATAAGTTCAAGTTAAACTTTAGTTCATGAAATTCTTATCTTCTTTGTTTTCTTGGTGTTCTAGACTATAATAATTTCTTTTTGGGAGAAGTTTGAAAGGTCTTGAAGGGCAGGGAAAATATCTAGTTGTATCTTGTTGGCCATGTGACCTAGAATAGCTAAGATTCATTTTTGATTTTAAGATTTGCACTTTGCAAATATCACATTTGATCCTCAAAACAATCCTGATAGGTAAGTGCTATTAGTTTTCCCATTTTGCAAATGAGGAAACTGAGACCAAGAGAGGTAAATGACTTGCCCAGTGTCACAAGGCTAGTAAGTGTCCGAGCTGTAAACTCAAGTCTTCCTCATTTCAGATGTAGCATTCTATGCATTGCACCCCTCAGTAAACTGGTGCCAATGTCTTTTTTTTTAGTAGCTCAAGAGAGAGTTTTAGGACAAATAAAAAAAGTACTACTTTCCACAGAGATTAATAAAGATGTATAACCCATTGCTCTAGGAATAGAATAAGCTAAAAAATAGGATTTTAAGAAAGGTTTAGGAAAATTCATAGAAGTAGTTGTTTTATGAATTATAAAGGAACTCTAGGGTTGTACTTATCTACAAAACATCCCTTAATACTGCTGTCAGACATTATATTAACCTACATAGACTGAAAGTCTGACCCAGTTCAATATTTCACATATACTTTATGTTCTTTGCAAAAGTCTTATTGCCATATTTTATTGTTTACTTTTTCTGCAGGTATTTTTTGCTTAGCTGGGATTGAGTGGGGTAGAAGAAGGGGTGCATGTCTGTGTGTGTGTGAGTGTCTATCCACATACACATGCATATATATGCATATATACAATGTGTGTGTCTGTGTATATATATATATATATATATATATATATATATATATATATATATATATGTATATATGTATGTATATGATTCTGTAAGCTGAAATTCAACTTTGCAACATATCCAGCATGCTATATAACTGTTCATCTCCTTTTAAAAATATCCATAGGAAGAAAAGTTACTAAATTGTCCATGTTCTTTGACTCAGAGATTATATAACTCAGCACCTAAAGGAGGCAGCAAGAAAGGGGGGAAGGGAAAGGGAGTGAACATTTATATGGTGCTTGCTACATTCCAGACGCTGTGCTAAACTTAAACATTAACTCATTTAAGCCTCATACAATTTTTGTGAGGTAGATGTTATTACTACCCCCATTTTGCAACTGAGGAAACTGAAGTAAACAGAGGCTAAATGATTTGCTAGAGTCACACAGCTAATAAACATCTGAAGCTAGGAGTCAGAGTCAAAGAAAGGGCAAGGACTCACTTGAGCTCTTCCAAGTTTCCCACCAAACAACTTTAAATAACACCTCAAAACAAATTATGAAGTGGCAGAATCCACAAAAGGACAGGGTGAAACAATTTTCCAGCCCAGAAGCTTAGAAGGTTTGTGAGCAAGGTCTGTCACGGTGGAATGAGACTGGAGTGCAGTCCAGCAGAGGCTGCGGCCTCAGCCACACCACAGGAAACCAGCTACAGGCCTCAGGGGCAACTGAGTCAGTAGCTGACGTAGCTGTTTCCCAAGGTCTTAGCCCACAGAGAGTAAGGGGATTGGACAACTGGACAGAGGGAGATTATAGGAGACCCTTTGCTGGCGCTAGGTGCAGGGCTCTGTTGCATTACCCATACTATGTTGTATTCCTGTGTTGCAGTCACAGGGTAAGGAGGAGCACTAGTACATCAGAACTTGTGGCCACAAGGGAACAGGGACAATTTTAGGGCAAAAAAGAGTACTTGTGGTTGCTCACAGACTAGAACACAGGCAGGGAGAATAGTAAATATGCTTCTCCTTAGATCATACCATCTTGGAAGAACCAAAAGCTTCCAGAATAGCTCTGAAAAGCAGAACCTAACTTTAATATAAAGCTAAAAGTCAGGAAATAGATTGGAGAAAAGAGCAAACAACAAAAAAGATCCTGACCATAGAAAGTTACTATGGTGATAGGGAAGACCAAGACAGAAACCCAGAAGACAACAGTCAAAAGTGCTACATCCAAAGCCTCAAAGGAAAATGTGAATTGGTCTCAAACCTCAAAAGAATTCCTGAAAGAGCTCAAAAAGGGTTTTAAACATCGAAAAAGAAGGGTAGAAAAAAAGTTTGGAAAAAAAGGAGAGTGATTCAAGAAAATATTGAAAAAAGAGTTAACGGCTTGGTAAAGGAGACACAGAAAAATACTGAAGAAAATAACAGCTTAAAAAACAAAATAGACCAAATGGTAAAAGATACCCAAAATTCACTGAAGAGGAAAATGCCTTAAAAAGCAAAATTGAATAAATGGAAAAAGATATACAAAAATTCACTGAAGAAAAGAACTCCTTAAAATGTAAAATTGGCCAAATGGAAAAGGAGGTATAAAAGATCACTTAAGAAAATAATTCTTAAAAAATTAGAATTGGGCAAATGGTGTCTAATAACTCCATGAGACATCAAGAATCAATAAGACAAAATAAAAAGAACAAAAAATAGAATAAAATGTGAAATATCTTATTAAAATTAAAGAGTGAATTAATGGAAAGAGGAATGTACTGGGAGAAGGGGGAAGAGAAAGGTAGGATGGGGCAAATTATCTCACATAAAAGAGGTATGAAAGAGTTTTTCCAGTTGAGGTGGATGTGGGGGAGGTAGGCAGGAGCATTTGAACCTTACTCTCATTGGAATTGGGTGTACTCAGTTGGGTGTAGAAATCTATCCTATCCTACAGGAGAAAGGGATAAGAGAAGTGGAGAGCTGATAAAAGGGAGAGCAGATTGGGGAAGTCAGTAGTCAGAAGCAAAACACTTTTGAGGATGGATAAGGTGAAAGAGAGAGAAAGAGAAAGGATAACTGGGGGGAAATAGAATGGAGAGAAATACAGTCAATAATCATATGAAATATTATAATTTATAATAATAAAATCATAACTATGAAAATTTTTTATGGCAAGTGTCTTGATTTATATAAATATATAGAGAACTGAGTCAAATTTCTAAATTCCCCCATTGATAAATGGTCAGAGAATATTAACAGGCAGTTTTCAAACAAAGTAATTAAAGCTGTCTGTAGTCATATGAAAAGATGCTCTAAATCACTATTGATTAGAGAATTAAACAACTCTGAGCAACCACACACCTACCAGATTAACTAATATGACAGAAAAGGAAAATGTCAGATGTTAGAGGGGATGTGGCAAAATTGAGACACTCTTGGTAGAGTTGTGTAGAGTCTACCATTGAACTGTCACATTCCAACTCTACCAGAATTCAGCCATTCTGAAGAGCAATTTGGAGTTATGCTCACAGGACTTTAAAATCGTGCATATCCTTTGACCTGGTAGTACTGCTACTAGTCTGTACCCCAGAGAGATAAAAACAAAGAAGAAAAGGTACCTATATGTACAAAAATATTAGTAGCAGCTCTTTTAGGGATGGCAAAGAATTGAAAAGTGAAGAGATGCCCATCAGTTGGGGAAGGGCTGATGAAGTTGTAGCATATGATTGTGATGGAATACTATTGTACTATAAGCAATGATGAGCAGGATATTCTCAGAAAAACCTGTAAAAGACATACATGAACTGATGCAAGGTGCAGTGAGCAGAATCTGGAGCACAGTGTACACAGTAATAGCAATATATCATATGATGATCAACTGTGAATGACTTAAGTATTCTAAGTAATAAAACGATTGAAGACGATTCTGAAGGACTTATGAAAAATGCTTTCTAGCTCCAGAGAAAAGAACCAATGGAGTCTGAATGTAGATCAAAACATACTTTTTTCTAAACTTTATTTTTCCTATTTTATTTTGGATTTGGTCTGTTTTCCTTCACAATGTGACTAATATGGAAATGCGTTTTGCATGACTGCACATGTATATGTCCTAAATAAAATTGCTTACCTTCTCAATGAGGGAGGAGAGGAGAGAATTTTGAACTGAAAAATTTAAAAGGCCAATATTAAAAACTGGTTTTACATGTAATTTGGGAAAAATAAAACATTAAGAATGAAAAATTATGTCTGAAGCCAGATTTAAACTCAGGTCTTCCTGACTTCAGGTTCAGTGCTCTATGAAAACTTTTATGTACAAAAATACTTGTAGTTGCATTATATGTAATATTAAAAAGCTTAAAGCAAAATATGTATTCAGAAATAGAAAATAGCAGAGCAAATTATGGCCATTGCATGTAATAATATTAATGCACCATATAGTGATTGTGAAACATTTAAGGAAACATGGGAAGACTTGTATGAACTGATGCAGAATGAAGGAAACAAAGTAAAAAAAATATATATATATATATATATATATATATATATATATATATATATATATATATATATATATATATATATATATATATATACAACACTTACAATAATATAAATAATGCCAACATTGAGAGGCAACAAAACTCTGGTTTCATAGAACAGTCAAGTGTTGTATTAATGTCTCTCTGTGCTCATTGCCTCCACTTCTGTACCTCCATATCACTTCTCTATTCTGACACTGTGACTTGTGACCCCACTAGTCAAATGAAACTTTCTCCGAGGTTATAAGTGGTATTCTAAATTAAGCTAACTCCAATAGCATTTTCTCATTCATCTTGACTTGCTGTCTAACTTTTGATACTACCAACTACTTACTCCTCTTAGATTCTTCCTTTTCCCTAGATTTTTATGCCATCACACTCTATGGGTTCTTCCTCCTCTCCAATCTCCATCATCTTTGTTGGATTATCATTCATGTCCTACACCCTTTGCTGGGGTGTAACTCAGTATTCTGCCCTGGGCTTTCTTCTCTTCTCTCTTTATTATACCTTTTTGCTTAGCTACCTTACCAGATCCCATGGGTTCAATTTTCATCTTTACACGGATGACCTCCAAATCTATATTAAGCTGTCACCAGAATTTCAAGGAGCAATGATAACTGTATAAATATAATATTACACTTTGTGGCCTCAAACAATAAAACTGTATGCTGTATATTTAGAAATGGCTATGGTCTATTTTATTCTAGTAGAGTTCATTTCAGTTCAAAATAGTAAAAGAAATAATATAGGATTAGAGTTGAGAGTTATAAGTATTTATTCCTTAAACAACTATGATTTGATTTCTCTGTCTTGTGTGCTCACATGATCTGAGACACGAAAAGAAGCTTTCTCCCTCCGACTTCCTCCATAGGTTGCAATTTAATGCACTTGCTATAAGTAACTTTTTGTATTCCTATGTAAGGGAAGATTAGAGAAGAGATAGCATTGCTGCTCAAGGAGACTAGAACCATAAAGATTGGCAAGAAAGGCAGAGGCATTTAACTCTTTCACTCTTTGTTTCTCTGTCAAGAAGAATGAAATTATCCTAAATGGCACCTAAAACCATAGGTGAAGAATTCCCATCACTTTAAAGAATCAGAACCAGTTATAAAAACTGTTCAAAAATGTATTTAAGAAGGTTCAGAAAGGGAACTGGGCAAGCAGAATGATTTGTTATCATCATGTTAAACTTAATTTATGCCTGAATATATAATCTCCAAATTCTTTTGTGTATGACGAAATATTCACATTTAGTTTGCCAAGTTCATAACAAAAAAAGAGTAGAAATGGAAAATCTTGCTTAATGCAGACAGAAGAGTAGAAGTAGGATACTATGGCAGTATGATGGACCCATGGTCCAGTATGGGAGAAAGTTAAAATACTAGTTAGGATAGAATTTTCTGAGGTCAGTGTTCATTGTTTCTATTGGATTGATTCTTATAAAAGATAAGATTAATCATGGGAAAAGAACAAAAGAAAAGGAAACAAAGTTTCAGTATAACTAAGTCAACAAGAATTAGTACAGTGCCTAGCACATAGTAGGTGTTTAATAAAAGCTTGTTGACTAAGCATAAGCAATACAAAGAAAGGCAGAAACAATCCTCAGTGTCAAGGAGCTCACAGTCTAAAGAGGTAGACAATATGCAAAAAACTATGTACAAACAAGATATATACAAGACAATTTGAGACAGTCATAAAAAGGAGGCACTATCACATGTGGAGGCCATAAAAATTATGGAAGGTGAGCTTTTAAACGAGACTTGAAGCCACGGAGGTCAGGAGATGAGGATGGAGATAATTCCAGGCCTGGAGGTCAGTCGGTGAAAATGCTGTCAGGACATTCAAGGAATAAGAAGCCACGGTCACCAGATTTCAGTGTGTGAAGGGGAATAACATGTAAGAAGACTGTAAAAATAGGAAGGGACTGGATTATGAAGGGATTTAAAAACCAAAGGGAGGATTTTATGTTGGATCCTGGAAGTAATATCTTTCCCTATTCAACCAGCAGAGATTATTGAATAGGAGAATGACATGGTCAGACCAATAATCAATTTGACAGCTGAGTTCATGATGGATTAGAGTAAGGATTAGCCTGGAGGCAAGGAGATCAACTAGAATGCTGTTCTAATAGTCTGGCCATGGGATGATAATGGCCTGCATGATGATATGCAGATGAAAATGGTGGTGACTGTGTTAGAGGTGAAAAGGGGACCGGAGATGTTAAGACTTCCGATAAAACTTGCAACTGATTGAATGGGTGCTGGGGGTGGTTAGAGAGAGTGAGAAGATGAGGATGACACACCTGGGTTATCAGTCTGGATGACTAGATGGTAGAGTTTTCAGAATACTTTATAATTTTTCCTCACACCCTCTACCTCCATATGGGGTCATAACCCATAATTTAAGAAGCCCTGAAGGGGTCTTGATGGAAAAAGTTGAAGAAATCCTGTGCGTCTATCAAGATCAATCACTAAGCCTATTGATGTTTTTTAAAATATCTCTGAGCAAAGTGTACTCATTCAACCCTTTCGTTTCTGACCTTGACTAAGTAATCTTTTCATTAGACTGAGTCAGGTCTTCATCATCTCATGCCTAAATTATTGTAATAACAATAACTGATTTCCCTGTCTCTGCTCTCTCCTTGATCTTTCCTATCTGCGTAAACCAACATATTTATGAAAGATAAATCTTTCCTTTTCTTTTGAAAAGCGTAAAGTATGTTTATTAAAGTAAATATCTTGGTATACAGCATTACTGCATCGCAATATAAAGTTAGACTTGGTTTCTTGAAGCTATGTCAGAAAAGTTCAATGAGGCTAGAAAGGCTTTGAGTGTCAATGAAGCTTGTGTCTTTTCTCTGGGGACCAGCCGAGATGTGCATAGAGAAGCTAATCATCAGTGGTCTTGTCGTCAGATAACAAATTTAAAAAATCATAACAGTCCACAAAGACTATGGGTGCTGAGATGTAGAAGGGATTGTTGTTATTCAGTCGTGTTGACTCTACATAACTTCGTGGACATTGTCCATGGGGTTTTCTTGGCAAAAATACTAGAGGGATTTGCCATTTCCTTCTCCAGTGTGTCTCCATTTTACAGATTAGGAACTGAGGCAACTAGAGGTTAAGCAACTTGCCCAGGGTCATACATCTGGTAATTATTTAAGTCCAGATTTGTACTCAGATTTTCCTATCTTTAGGCCCAGTGTTCTGTCCACTGTACCATCTAACTGTCCTTTATAGAAGGTATAGTAAACTGCATTAGTGGAGGGAATGAAACCCTTAGGGATGAAATCATGCATCCTTGAAGTTTATCTAGTATTATTTGATGGTGTGTTTCTTGATCTAAATATGTGACTGTTTTAGGTTTATGGGGCTAATTACAAGTGTAGTTTATAAGTTGTTCTCTCAGCCCTGGGTTCACTCTCTCTGGTAGCTCACTTTCCCCAACCTGTATTCAAGCTGACATGCTGGGGTTTCTTGAGGTAATGGCTACAACTAATTTCAGAGATCTAAGGGTAATATGGTGTATGTGTGTGTGTGTGTGGGGTGTGTGTGTGTGTGTGTGTGTGTGTGGGTGCTACACTCATATTACTGTAGCCTCTGAGCCCTTACAATCCCATTAACAAATCAACTAGTTGATTCAATTAACTCTTTATTTTATTCCTTTTTTTTTTTAAGGCACTGAGTCTACCTACCTAACCTAGGCTGAAAGTATAGTCACCACCTATGAGGCTAATCCCATTGTTTATAACCAGAGAGCTTTGCCCTGCTCCATTTCTGACCTATATGGGTTTTTATTTCCTTAAGTAATCTGTTCCCCCCAACCCCCGGGGTCTAATAAGATTGGCTATCGGACTTAATGCCTACATTCAATCTGCTTTTTAACCTACTGCAGCTCAGAACTCCTACGCACAAGCAATACACCAGCCTCAGTCTTCTTCAGGGATTATAGGTATGATGGAACCATACCTAGCCTTCAATTAATTCTTTTTCTTTTTTTCTTCTTTTTTCTTTATTTTTAATAGTATTTTCCCCAATTCCATGTCAAGAGAATTTTTAGCATTCATTTTTATATAAGATTTTGAGTTCCAAATTTTTCTCCCTCCCTCTTTTCCCCCTTCTGAAAATGGTAGGCAGTTTGATATTGGTTATACATGTGCTATTGTGTAAAACATATTTCCATATTATTCACAATTGTGAAAGAAGAAACAGATGAAAAGGAAAAATATAGTGAAAAGAATAAAGTGGAAAAATATGCTTCAATCTTTCAATTAATTCTTTTTTTTTAACAACACATTTCTCATTTTTATTTCAACATTTAAGATATTCACAGATGGAGCATTATATTCTCTATGGCAGACAGTACCAAAGAATACAGACATTCCACAATGGTTAACAAACTGATTTTAGTTACTAGAATTATACATTTGTAATTTGTGAATTTTTACCCCCTACAGATAGCATTCTCATCATGTTTTAGCCAAACAATTTTTCAGTTCTGAGTGTTTTGCTGGCCTTGTTTCCATTAGAAGAAATAGCTGAAAAGAAGTACATGGTACAGGCATACTGAGTTGTACTTATATTTTCCATTGATGATTTTTCACCCGATTAGCATAAAGATAAAGTATACTGTATACACCAATGATAAACTATTAGATCAGTGTGAACCATTAACTATATATCACTTAGTATATTCAACCAGTCAATGGACTTAAATATTTTATTCAAAAACTTTATTCTGGATCACCAAATTCCAAATATGGTTTCTGAGCTATCAATCCACCACACTGATTTACTCAACTCTTGATTCTTTTGAACACTGAATTTTATTTATATTGGTTAGCTGTAATTTTTATGGATTATATACTAAATCTTAAACCACCAAATACAATGCACAGCTACCAAGGAGCAACATTGCCTAACAACTTGGTAAAACAGACAGCGTGCATTACTCACATGCAGCATGTTTGTTTTTAGTTTTTTGGAGCTATTCAAACACTTCTTCCAGACTACAAGGAACACTTCAGAAATTTGCTTACAACTGCATACAACCTCTTACCTTTTGGAATAAGGCTACAAAGATATTTCTGTCCTTCCTCATCAGTGAAAAAACTTCTATTTTTTTCTAAATATTCTTAGAGCTTTTATATAAATACTCCTTTAAGGCTTACAAAGCACTTTCCTCAGAACCAGAACCAGTTCACCAGAAGTGAAGTAGTATCATCTCCATTACATGGGCCAGAAAACTGATATACAAAGATGTGACTTGCCCATGGCATCAGCCCCAAACCTGTAAGATTATAGATTTAGATCATAGATTTAGAAGGATTTTATAGGTTATCATCTAGTCCAACCCCCTCATTTTACAGATAAGAAAAGTAACTTTACATCTAGCATTTTTTTCATTACATGCTACTGCTGCTTCTATTTAAAAAAAGGCTGAACATTATCATAACATCTTTAAGAGCTGACAAAGTAGGGAATTTCTCTAAAAGATATTTTGTACTTATAAAGCATAAAAGGATAATGCGTCAGAGAATTTTTTATTGCTTTAATAATAGATTTGCACATTAGAGTATTAGTGCAATTTACTGAGGCGTAAATATCAGTATAACAGTTCTTTAAGTATCATACTTACTTCCAAGGTCAAATTTTACTTGTCAAGAGACTTTAATATGAAGAATGATGAATAAGGTAATACTTGCCTTTAACTTGTCCCAGCACCCTAACCTGCACGAACAATATAAAAATTAACTATGTCCTGAATACTAAGTGGGTGTATTTGATGTGTCATTTTAACAGATAACAAGTTATGACTAATACTGATGTAACTACTTACACATACAAGTATTTTACCAAGCTGTTCAACACCTAGATTACTGATGGATTTCAGCATCATCTTCACCATAGCAAAGTATATTTATGTGTTAGCTTTATCCATTTAAAGCTTTGAAATACACTGTCTCATTATTTCCTACCAAGCAAACTCAAGTCCTTTGCTTTAACTTACTCCTGTGAGTCAGGAAGGAACAATGCTTTTAAATCATATTTCAGATAAGTTAAAAGGGTAAAATGCTTCTCTCAAAAATTGAGCAAAATTTCAGTCTAGAAGAATACAATTTGAATCTTTTGGTCTATATCATGGGTACTATTATGTATCAAGAATTTCCTTATTTCCTCAAAGTATTTGCTTAATCAAAATGTAATACAAGATATAAGAATTAATCTAAAAAGTACAAAATCTCACTTAAAAAGAGTAACTTTCAGTTACGAATCAGTAACTATATTCATTGGCAGCTTAAAATTAAGCTCCTGACTATTCTATTATAAAATGTTTTCTGGATTGCAAATCAAACAAATACATTTAATAGGAAGAGTGGAGTTCTCAGGCATTTGTAGAGAAACAATGAAACACTGTCAAACATCTAAGCTGACTGACAGCAGTAGCCATTTGCTACCAAATCCAAATCCACTTTGTTAACAAGGATTTATTCTTAAAAAGCTTTCAAGAAACAATATATATGAGTAAATCATAATCACATAGTTACATGAATTGATCTTAAAGTGCCACTTTTCATAGTCCTACCTGAATGTACAGTCTATTCTAAAAATGTGATCAAGTTTGAATCACTCAAAATAGCAGTATTCTTATCCCTACCTGCCTTTGATCTAAAGCTGTATGACCATTAGTCTTCCCATCTTTCCTAACTACTCAGTTACATTTCCCTTTTACACACACAAGGTTTTCACAAGTATTGCATGTGTCCACACACACACCCCTATCAATGCCTTCTTCAGATCTTATACTATTATGTCTGTTATCAAAGTGTTTGTGCATTTTCTATTTCACCATTTCTGTGCGTCCCTCTTTAGATACAATATCGTAAAGGAGCTAAAAACTAAGTGTAGGTCAATCAAATCCACTTAGGTGCATGTTGCCATTAAAATGCATGGCCAAAACAGTATCATTCCCAAGAGACTAATGGGGGAGAAACTGTAGAAAACAAGTATTAGCCCATTCATATAAAAGTTCACTCTAATAATATAGCAACACGGTTAAGCATAATTACTTAACTCATGACAAAGTTAATATACTATTATACTCTCAGATGGCAAAGTCTATATACTCTCTATACTCTCTGTATCTAAAATAAAAAGTTGGGACCAGTAAACTTTCTGGATTTTTATTAAATCCTAATTTGAGGTAATTTAACAATAATATCTGATTTTACAAACCATCCTAAAAGCTGTGTGTTCATCCTTTGAAGCTGAAGAAGACCATGCCTTCAGAGAAACGATGACATGACTTGCACTTGACTTTGTTTGGAGTGAGGGAGAGCTGTGCAGGTCACCAGCCTCACTTCTCCTCCAGAGCCATCTGAATCCAATGACCAGATTTTCATCAGGATGACTGGAGATGACCCAGGATAAGGCAATTGAAGTTAAGTGACTTGCCCAAGGTCACAACATCTAGTGAGTGTCAAGTGTCTGAGGTGAGATTTTAACTCAGGTCCTCCTGACTGGTGCTCTATACACTGTATCACCTAGTTGCCTCTCTAAACCCCTTTCAAAAGTAAAGGCAAATTAAGACTTTCATATCATGATCTTCTGCAGACTAAAGGTGGTTTGGTAACTACACAGAACTCTTGGGGTGATTAACATACACTTGTTTAGAGTAAATACAAGTAATGTTCATTTTTAAGTATAATGTAATATTTATTACAGTAGAACTAATTCTAAGGCTTCTATATACAATATTTAAATTGACAATCAGTACCTCAATGAGTGATACCTTTAGTATTTCAATACCACTGAAGTCTCTAAAAATGAACATTATATCATTAAGGGAAAGAAGTGAAATTTAAGTTTCAAAAGGACAAGCCACCCTAGGAGAAAATGAAAGAAATAAAGAGGGAAAGAAGTAAAATTATGACATTGTCATATCAGTTTTGGATATTTTGAAGAGAAAAGATGATAAGCTCTAGCTTTCACCAATCATATGTTTATTGTTAAATTCAATACTATTCAATGCCTCCTTAACATTAGTTGAGCTGAAACTAAAAGATCTACAAATTGTTAATATTGACCTTACCAGTAACCAACATTTCTGATCAAAAAAGGCCACAACAGTTAGATTTTATTACTTGATTTTATTTTACACCAGGTGGTGAATGCAAAGCATTCCCTTTTAATAAAGCATAGACAATTAAATTCACTTAGAATATACTTTTAATGCACATTTAAAAAAGATTAATCTTATGAATTGTTTTGCAATCCAAATATACAATAACTTGGAAAACAAATAGTTTAGAAAACAAAAGCCAAAAGACTGATTGATTAAAACAACTAAAACAGTACAGGTTTCATATGGCTCTGATTTTATAGTTTTCTTACTGCATCATCAATATCAGAAATCTGTTTCTTCACCTGACTTCATTGTTCTGGATTTAAAGAAATACCTTTTCTACCAGGCTTCATTTCACCTTCCTGGTCTATCCAGTATTCTCTAATATCAACTAGGACTTTTTCTTTAAAGTCCCAAACATTGACATATCTCATTTTTCCAATCTGGAATATATGATCATCTCGGCTGCTGCTTTTCTTGGAAGAGGCTGGTGCTTTAGAACTTTCTCATGTCTTTTGCTTTTTTCCTGGAAGAGCTTGCTTTTTCGTCTTTACCTTTTTGTCAATTTCACTGTCAGAATCACTCTCAGATGAGCTTGAAGAAACAAGTTCCTTTGATTTGGGCATTGCTCTGTTCATGGGGCTACATACTCTGCTGTTAGCTCGGGAGTGCCTTTCAATTAATTCTTAACAAAACCATTTTCTAAGGAAGAAAAAAACCCTAGATTCTAAGGGAATGCTTTAGATTGCTTCTTAGATAATTGGAGAATGGTTAAACTAATTGTAGTATATGAATGTAATGGGGTAATTGCACCATATGATGTGGCAGGTGGTTTCAGAGAATCCTAAGCAGTATGAATTGATGCAGAGTGAAGTAAGTAGAATCAGGAGAGAAATTTACAAAACTGTAAAGAAAAGCAATTTTGAAGGATGTGATAATTCTGATCAGTGCAATGACATTATTTCAGAGGATGTAGGATGAAGCACATTACCCACTTCCTAACAAAGAGGTGAGGGGCACAAGGTACAGAAAGAAGTACATTTTTAGATAGGGATATTGCGTGGATTCATTTTGATTAACAATGTTTATATTTTACAAGGGAATTTTTTTCTTTCTCTTGGTTTTCAAAAGGGGAGGAAAGATTGACAATAATGATGAAAAAAATAAGGTCATTGAAACATTAAAAATATATAGAAGAGAACAGAAAGAATCTTAGAGGAAAGTGCAGACAAGTAGGACAGTTTGGAAGGTAATGTATAGAATTTATTTTATATATTTATTATAGTCTTATATAAGGCAGCTATGTGATAATTAGTTAGAATGCTAGACTTAGTCAGGAAGACATAAATTAAAATCCTGCCTCAGAAGTTTATTAGCTGTATAACTCTGGGCAAGTAACTTAGATTCATTTTCTTCATCTGTAAAATGAGGAAAATAACAGTACCTGCATCATAGAATTGTTGTATCAATGAGATAACATGTGTAAAGTGCTTTGGAAACTTTAAAGTGCTATAGAAATACTAGATATTATTATTGCTTTCTTTAAAAAGCAATTGATATGAAATAAAGATTTAGTTTCTTTTTTCTTTCTTTATTTTTCCTTCCTCCCTCTTTCCCTCTCTCCCTCTTTCTTTGTTTCTTTCCTTCCTGTTTTCCTTCCTTCCTTCCTTCTTTCCTTCCTTCCTTCCTTCCTTCCTTCCTTCCTTCCTTCCTTCCTTCCTTCCTTCCTTCCTTTCTTTCTTTCTTTCTTTCTTTCTTTCTTTCTTTCTTTCTTTCTTTCTTTCTTTCTTTCCTCTCTCATACAGCCTGGACTTGCACTGACCTCTCCTAGACCTAATTCCATTGCTGATGGGCAAGGGAGCTTTAACCTGCTCTGTTTCAGAGTTGACTCTGGTTGTTACTCCTGGTGGCTTCCTTCTCCCAGGATTTACCATATTCACACTGTTCTTAGTGTAGATACCTGACAGGCTTTAACTCTGTCAATACAATAACTCCTGAGCTCAAGCAATCCAACCAACCAACATCAGTTTCTCAGGTGTCAGGGATTCTAGGTAGGTATCACTATGCCCCATTAGACTCACAGTTTCATAAAGAACCTTCTTTTTGTGTTCTGCTGTATGTATGGCCATGTTTTTTCTTGGTGTTTAAATTCAGTATCGAAGAAAAAAAGGCATTTGCTTAAAAAGGCAAAATGAGGCTAATTATATAGCATTCGACTCAAGAACCCGAGGCATGGGCTGCCACCAACACACAAAATATACTTGAGGGAGAATGGACACAAACATAAATTACATCATGGTAGTACGTGACATAGAGGGAACACACACTGCCAAGGCAACTCACAAGTCTGTAACTGCAGACCTTCATGTCCTTTCTCTTTGGCAGTGACTATTCTCAAATAGTTGTCTGATGAACATAGCATCTGTGCTAGATGTATGGCTCTATGTTTAGGACGCTTCCAGTTCTTCAAGGTTCCCACTCTGCTGCTAGGCCAGGATCAATGTTCTGCTACTTGGTTAGGCAGTTTCTCTAAAGGTCCTCACCTCTTCACTTCCATGGTCCCTGATGCCCTTTTTCAGAAAGGGTGATGGTTCTTAGCTTGGGTTTTGTAGATGCTTCTTCAGTCTACTCGGTTTCCATTTCTCGGGTAGCATATGAACTCTCTTCCATTGAAGATTTTCATAAACCAACCCTTACTGATTTGGGGCTGGATCCTCTCAGTGATAAACTTCCCTTTAGGTAAGGGTATGTAACCAAATCCTTCTCTTTCTCACCTAAGATATAACCCAGTTAAATTAATAATTTGTGAAATTATGAAATGGGGGCAGGAACATCTTATTCTTTGGGTACTGACTGGGAAACTACAATGTTAATTAGATGTTTCTCACCCATTAATAGGCCTCAGATACCTTTTGTTAATTTCTATTGAGGCAGTGGGTCAGAGGGTCCTGCTCTCCAGCTCTGAATAGTGTGTAAATACTCTGAGGAGAGATTTTACTTTGGTCTTACTTGTTGGAAGTATTTGTTTGACCAGACGAGATTCTGGGCAGCCGCTAACTATGTATGTATGTAATGGTCATACAGTTAGATCTGTCTGTTAATCTGTGATGTATGTATTATTTACGCTCAGAGAGTTGGAAGCCCTGCCTGTTGATCTTTGTTTCTCCATTTGCATTTTCTCTGAAGTTCAGGGTGCTGACTTTCTTTCCCTGAACTAAGTGAATGATATATGTGCTTGATTAAAGTCATCATTGACCTCTCAAAAGTTGCTTTCCTTTTAGAAAAACAGAAATAAGAACCTGTACAGCAGGCTGTCCTGTGTACATCGGGGTCCTTTCTGATACAGAAAGCCCACAATGGCAATGGAGCTGTAATCATGCTTTAATAACCACAAAGGATGTGTGTGTGGGCAAACAGCACAGAAAACATAGAGACAAGTGGCATAAGGGGTATAGAGGCAGACAGAGAGGAGGCAGAGGATAAGGTAATGAAGACAGGCAGGCAGCATGATGAAGATGATGGGGAGGGAGAGTCAAAGAGTATCACTCACATAACCGTGGATTAGAGTTGGGACCAGAAGGTAGCATGGACCCCAGGGAGATGGAAGAATACTTGGTGGGGCAGGGGTTTGAGATCTCATTTTTATAGGATTTTTGGGGGGAACAGATTAATTCTTAACTGTGCCACCTTGAAGTTAGCATAACCAAGTCATTTCCAAGTTGTCAGTAGCAATTTAAAGTTAACATGTCAATATCTCAAAACTATTAGCACCATTTGGTGATTTGCTGGAAGTCTGGAGTTTGTCTGGGATTTCAAAAGGCCCTGACAGCAAAGCCTAGATGACTTTTGCTGATTCAGCACATAGGAGGACAATATTACCTGCCTCATAGTTGTTATATCAAATAAAATATACTGCCTATGTACTGGTTTCTGGCTACTTACGAACTTATTTACTATACTGAGTAGAAGTAGGGGTCAGGGTGGTCAGGGGGACCAGAATAAGATAGAACTTTAACACATACGTAATGGACATTTGTCTAATAATCACAAAATACTTTGTATGTTTAGAGTTCACTAGTTATTAACTTTGAAGTTCTCTAGTTAGTCATTTGTAAATGAGCATCTGGGAAGCAGAGCACTAAAGTAGACTTTGCTTTGTGGATTACCTTCTTTGTGTTTTTCCTTCACGAGCCTCACATTTTTCTTTGTCTTTATTCCTCTTTCAGTTATTAAAGCTGACAAGTCAGAAAGGGTCGCACTCTTATGCAAAGTCCAGAGAGGTCATCAATGTCTCCTTCCCATTCCCTAACAAATGTTAATGTAAAGCTAAATGGATAGTTGTGTTGTAAACTTTACCACAATTCTTCAAATAAAAGTTCTATAGAGGAAAATGGCTGTAGAGGGATAGGATAATCTTAAGAATTAAATTTAACTAAACAAACAAAAATGATTTCAATAGAAAAGAAAAGTTGTACATGTCAGGTAGCTCTGACCTAATTCAATCTTTAAAAAAGAAAAATACAGAATAGGGAAGGACAGATATAACCATTAAAAAAAATGGAAAAGTACCTTAAGGATAATGTCTTGAGATTTAAAGTTCAATACAAGCTAATGTTAAAGATGAATACTAAGAAAATTTTTAAAAAGTGTGAGGGAATCGCTTTTTGCTGATACCCACACACGTCGTGCTGAGGTAAGAGGAAGATCTGAGAAGGGGTAAGACTGCTGCTTACAGTGTATGAAATAATTACAAATGATCGAAGGAAGCAGAAATAATTATAGTGAAAATAGTTAACAAGGAATTCAAATATGAGCTACGTGAGGACATTGTAAGAAATCACCTAGTTGTTCTTAATTGATGAGTTCCCATCACCTCTCTTGGACAAAACATATTAGCAGAATTCACAGATGTGATTGCTAAGTTGTTCTGAACTGGTCTTTCCTCCCTTCTCATTCTACACTCTTTCCTTTGTTGATTTTATTTGTTTTCATGGGTTTAACTATGAATTTTATGTCTATGACTCTCAAATCTATGCCATAATTAGGGGGTGAAGTAGATAGAAGGCTGTCCTTTTGGTCATAAAGCCTTGAATTCATATCCTATCTCAATCACTTATTAGTGTCCCACCCTGGGCAAGTCACTTGACAACTCTGTCTCAATTTTCTCCTCTGTAAAATAGGGGTAACAATAGTACCTACTACACAGTTATTGGGATCAAATGAGGTAACATGGGTAAAGTGCTTTGCAAACTTTAATGTATAATATGATATGTAATATAATATAAATTATTCTTATGGTAAATATCAGTGCCATAATGACTTTGACCTTAGTCCTGCTTCTTCAATGGCCTGCTAGACAAGGACCCTTGGATGTCTCATTCATATCTCACAACTCAATTAATCAAAAATGGGACGATCTTCCCTCACTAAACTTACTTCTCCAAAATTCCCTGATTTCTTTTTGAGAGTATTACTGTCTTCTAAGGCGAGGTTTATAATCTTGAAGAAATTCAGAATTCTTCCTTCTTATTCACACACCATATCCAAATAATTGGCAAATAGTGTTGATTATACATGCACATCATCTCTCAAATTCACACCCTCTCCTTCATTCACAAAGTCACCAACTCCACCACCTTTTGCTTATTCTTATTTTTTCCTCTTTGTATTATCAGTGCTCTGTACCTAGCCTTCCTCAGAGGAAATACTTGACAAGTACTCATTGAATAGAGTTGCCCACCTTCCTTTCCTTGTTTTGGAATTTTTCCCTCCCTTGGCACCCTTGACATTGTGACCTCCTGGTTTCGCCTCTTTTCTCCTTTGCTGATTCCTCTTCCTCCTTAAATGAGCATCTCTTCTTCACCCCTATCCTCCAGCTATGTTCATGCTCCTCTGCCCTTCTTTCTCTGAACTGACCTCTGTAATGATCTTATAGGATCCCAAGGTCATAGATTTGGAGCTGGAAAGACCCTCAGGCCATCAAATCCAAGCTCCTAAATTATAAAGGAGGTAACTGAGGCCCCAGCTTGCACAAGGTCGCATAGGTTGTATTGCCTGCGCTGTTCTAGTGGTCCTTTACTCATCCTTCTCAGAATAATCTTTAGGATGATAAGGTCCTGGATTACAGCTGGAAGAGATCTTTGCAATCATCCAGTTCACCATTTCTCCTTCAGTTTACAGATAGAGAAACTGAACAGATTTTCCTGTGGTCACACAACTAGTGAGTGGCATAACCAGGAAATAAGGGCTACTCCCCTTAAACCATGATGCCTTGTGTGTTCTTTAGAGTCCTCTTCACAAAGTCTGCAGGGGATCCCGAGTGCCCGCTGCTCTTAAACTCCCCCTCCTGTCCATTGCCCTCCCACAAACTTGCAGACAGTTCCCTTTCCAGGCCCCAGCATAACATAAACGAGTCGTTGGCAACATCCCTTTTCCTCATACCCCCATACCCCCATCTCACACACACACACACACACACAGACACACACACACACACACACACCGCACATACATCCAGCCTAGGACTTCTTCCTCTAGACAGGTCCAGGGGACTGGGGAAAGAGTCCCAGGCCTTTAGAGAGAGGAGCTGGGTTTCAGTCTCTTGTTCTTTGTGACTTCCCGCAGATTACTGCTTCACTCTGGACCTCAGGGTCTGGTTTTGACTGTCATACTAAATACACAATTGGCTGTCAAAGAACTTGTGAGAAGAATTCTTTAACCTATTATAAAAACAAACCCCTATTTTCTTCAGGGTTCCCCTCAGGCTACAGGAATGGGGGGGTAGAGATTTGGGAAATCACTTGGTATTTTGCTTTGTTCCATTATTGCCATGGCTAAAGAATTTATTGCCTAGTATCCAGTGGACTGGTGATGAGAGTCTAGAATCAGGAGTGAGGAACCTGCAACCTAGAGGCCACGTGTGGTATTCTAGATCCTCAAGTGCAGCCATTTGACTGAAGCCAAACTTCACAGAATAAATTGCCTTAAATAAGAGGATTTGTTTTGTAAAACTTGAACTCAGTCAAAAGACTTCATCCAAGGACCTAGAAGGCCACGTGTGACCTCAAGGCAGCAGGTTCCCCACCCTTGTAGGTACTTAGCTTGTCCAATCTCCAGAATGGAGACATAATCTCCAAGACTACATGGTAGGACCTGCACCAACAGTGATAGACTTTAAGAACATAGTAAATTCCATGCTGCGATATGTCTATGTTACCCCCAAACCGAAAATGATGTTAAGAGTGACTTGAAGCCATAAACAATCAATGCTTCCTTTTGGTTAGACCACAAGTGGACTTTTTGTGTTCGATTAATGGTCTGAATTAATTTTGTGAAGGACATTGACAAGTCAGAGAATGTTCAAGAGGGCATTTATGGTGATGAGGGAATTGGATACAATGCCATGTAAGGATAAGTTGACAGAACAGCATAGGTTAAGAAGGAGAAGGGGAGAAGTGATGGCTATCTTCAAGTATTTGAAGGCTGTTCTATGGAAGAGGGATTAGAATGTTTTAGCTCAGCCCCAAAGTTCAGAAATAGGAACAGAATATGAGTGAGAATCAGGTTTCGGCTTAATATGAAGAAAAATATCTTTACAAGAAGAATTGTCTAAAAGTAGACTGAGCTGCCTCGTGTGACAGGAAGTCTTCAAGCAGAGTCTTGGATGTCTACTTGTTGGGATATAATAAAGAAGATTTCCTGTTCAGGATTATGTTGTATTAGTAGATCATCTCTGATTTACTTCTAACTTCAAGTTTCTATAATTCTATGGTTCACATGATTCCTGCCTTGATGTTGTTGTTTGTTGTTCAGTCATATTTGAGTCTTTGTGACTCCATTTGGGTTTTTCTTGGCAAAGATACTGGACTGGTTTTCCATTTTCTTCTCCAGTTTATTTTACAGATGAAAAAACTGAAGCAAACAGTGTTAATGACTTGCCCAGGGTCACACAGTTAGTAAGTGCCCAAGACTGGATTTGAACTCAGATCTTCCTCACTTTAGGCCTAGTGCTTCATACACTGTACCAACTAGATGTTCCCTGACTTGACTATGCCTTTATAATGTTCTATTTGCATAATAACCTCCCCTTATCCCACCAACCTAAGGCCTTTACCTTTTCTCTACTCCTGTCTTTATTGTACTCCAACTCTCATTAATAAATTATTTCCTTTTATGTTCCAACTAGATTGAGGCTAAGGCTATTTCATTTACTCATGGTGACAATATATTCTAAATAAAACAATGCAGAGTCTGAAAAGCCTTTCTTTCCTCTTAATTTCATTAAAATTCTCATTACATTGTACAGGTGATCTGCTCAACCTCAGGAAGACCTTGTCAATGGACTTCAAATTCTGGAAAGTTCTACAAAACCCAGAAAAACCTCAGGTAGAGAGCCAATGATGTATAGAAAGACTCCTGAATTTGTCATTAGAGGACCTGAATTTAGCTTCTGGCTTTTCTCATTATCTGTATAACTCAAAGTGTATGATTTCTCAAAGTCTCAGTTTCCTCATCTTAAAAATGAAGCACTTGGACAAGATCACTTCTACTATTCCTTTTGTTATAAATTTATGATGCTGTGAGTATGGACCTTTCAATTATAATCTGAAAATAATGAAATTATTAATATAAGGATATATAGTTTATTTAAAAGCTCATCATACAATAAAGTGAGCAGTTAGAAAAAGATTCATTGTCTTCTTTAGGTCATCACCTTTAGAACATTGGTAGAAGATATCATAATTTACTACTTTTGATGTTTTATGTAATTTATACAACATAGAATTTCACCATTTCCTGCAGTGAACTCATGCCTCAGGATGTCAGATCCCATAGCTCACATGAATTGGGACTGATTATTTGGGGTTCCACATTAATAACAAAAAAATGATTGACTCCTCATTTATGATCCAGACCTGGAAACATCTGAACTTGCCTCATGCTTCTCTGAGAATTTTGTTGCCTATTCCACTACTACCTCTGTAAGTAATAGTCATTTAGAGCAATTGAACAAGCACAAATTTCTTAGGAATACAAAGTTGATTTAATATTAGAGAAACTATAAATTTAATTAACTATAATCATAACAAAAATTATATGATTATGTCACTAGACACCAAAAAAGCTTTCAACAAAATATAGCAACCATTTCTGTTAAAACACTAGAAAACATAGGAATAGACACTTAATATGACAGCATATATCCAAAACAAAGACCGTTATTCGTGTGTGATGGTGATAAACTAGAATCCTTTCCAATAAGATCAGTGGTAAGACAAGAGTGACCATTGTTACGACTTTTATTTGACATATTAGAAATGATGACTGTAGGAACAGGACATGAAAAAGAAATTGAGGGGGAAAACCATAGGTAAGTAAGAAACAAAATGATTTTTTGGGGGGGCAGATGATATAGTCTTGTATTTAAAAAGCCCTAGAGTATCAATTAAAAATTAATTAAAGCAGCAACTTTAACAAAGTTGCAATATATTAGATAAATCCACACAAATCATCAGCATTTCTATATAATATTAACAAGACCCAAGAGGAATATGCAGAAAGAGAAATTCTTTTTAAAATTACTAGAGATTTGTACCTACCAAGATAATGCACAAGAACTATATAATTACAACTACAAGACACTGCTTATAGACGCTAAAGAGGAATCTGAATAATCGGAGAAATATTAATTGCTCATGGGCCGACTGAATCAATATAATAAAAATGACAATGCTACCTAAACTGATTTCCTTATTCAGTGCTATTCCAATCAAACTACCAAAAATTACTTTGTAGAAATAGAAAAAAATAATAAAATTCACATGGAGGCATAAAAGGTCAATAATCTCAAGGAAATTAATGGAAAAAAATGGGGAGGATGGAGGTTTAGCAATACCAGATCTTAAACTATACTTACAAAGTAACTCTCAAAAAATGAGTACTAGTTAAAAATATATTGATCGGTGAAACAGAGTAGGTATACAACTGATAGAAGCAAGTTAATCTAGTTGTCTAATATTCAATAAATACAAAGATCTCACCTACTAGAATAAGGACTCACTATTTGATAAAAACTGCTGGAAAAATTAGAAAGCAATATAGAAGAGATTGGATTTGAACCGATGCCTCATACCTTGCACCAAGAGTTGCTCCAAAAGGGTATTTGACCTAGATATGAAAGGCTACATCATAAGTAGATTACAGAAGTGAGGAAGATAGAGTCTTATTGCTCAATCTGATAGTTTCTTGGAAGTTTGATCAATCTTAAAGATACTTCTCCTCATCTAATGCTAATCCTCCATTTTCAAAACTTAATGATCAAATACTCATTTCTTGTAGGGTTTTTTGATTGTGTGCAATTTATCTTATAAGTTGTCCTGACCTACCTCCAGTTTCCTTCATGCAATCATCCATATCACTGACACTGTTGTGTAAAGAAATGAGCTCAGGAGAAAAAAAAAGTGAAATCCAGACTCTCATGGATGAGAGTGTTTGATATAGAGAAGTGGCTTGCATTGTTATAAAAGAACTCTTGGGAACAAAAGGACCAATCGGTCATCCTGGTGGTATGAGGTACAATAGCAGAAATAGTGCTATGGTATTCGGTTTCTGCAATACAATGGTTTGAGGGTGATAATTTAGAGATAAACCTTAACCTGGTGAACAGTGAACATGGAAGACCAAAAACATCATGCAAATTGGGGATCTTGATCCTATTGTGAGGCAAGCAGATTTCCTTGAGGAATAACTAAGCAGTCTCAGGTACCAAAGGAGAGTGAGCGCATAGGATGAAGTGAGCTATTTTTTTGAATGCTGTAAACTGCCACTGGTGAATCTAGGAGTTCAGTCGTTAAGTCCATCATTACTTATTGCCCATAAGTATTGAGAGACTAGAAGCGGTTATAATAATCCTGGTGCCTTCCCCATTGGATCTTGTGCTCAGGTGCACCTAACACAAACTGACCAGCTAACGTCACACTTGAGGTGAGGCCACTAAAATTTTCATCAACAGTATAGAAGGTTTCAAATAATCTAGTGTACCTATACTACCCATCAAACCTCACCAGGAGAGAGGGAGAGGATGTGAATTGATGACCACAGATGGTGCAGTCTATCAAATACTCAAATACTGCTTTACTCCTTAATAGAGGAGTTACTCCTGCTATGTAATAGCAGGGCATAAGAATAGAGAGCATTTGCTTGATGTCATATAATTAGTTCAATCAGATCTAGGAAATATTTCATTGCTTCCATATTTTGTCAAAATATCACTTGCATAGGTGACAGCAGTATTTCATGAATCTTTTTTAGCTTTTGTGGTAGGGCATTTGCCTGATTCTAGTATTAGCTGGGGCCATATACGACAGAGAAATGAAAACTGTATCCTCTTCATTTGTCCACTAGTTTGAGTTCTGGGCCTTTTTGAAGGTTGTCTGGATTTCTTTGATGTAACTGTGGGATTATGTCAAATGATGACTCAACTTGAAGTATTGCTTTCATGACTAACAAGCATTTTTCCAAAGTTTTTCCAAAACTGTATAATATTTTTCTCTGAGGGGTAGAATAGGGAGGAGAGCAAGTTTGGGAAAGATTACAAAAAATTTCAGTAGAGAATATGCACAGTGAAGAGACACAAAAATTCACTGAAGAAAAGAATTTCTTAAGAAGTAATATGAGTCAAATGGAAAAGAAGGTACAAAAATTCACTGAAGAAAATAATTCCTTAAAAATTAGAACTTGGCAAGTGGAAGCTAATGACTCCACAAGACATCATAAAACAAAGTCAAAGAAATGAAATGAATAGATGTGAAATATCTCATTAGAAAAACAACTGACCTGGAAAATAGATTGAGGAGAGATAATTTAAGAATTATCCAACTACCTAGAATTCATGATCAAAGAAAGAGCCTAGACATCATTTTTCAAGAAATTATGAAGGAAAAGTGACCCTATGTCTTAGATCCAGAGGATAAAATAGACATGGAAAGAATCTACCAATCACCTTCTGAAAGAGATTCCAAATTGAAAACTCCCAGGAATATCATGCCAAATTCCAAAGTTCTCAGGTCAAAGACAAAATACTTCAAGCAGCCATAAAGAAACATTCCAAATATCATGGAGCCACAGTTAGGATCACACAAGATTTAGCAGCTTCCACATTAAAGAAATGGAATGCTTAGAATGTGATATCCCAGAGGGCAAAGGAGCTAGGATTACAACCAAGAATCACCTACCCAGCAAAACTGAGCATAATCCTTCAGGGGATTACATTAATGAATTTATTAATGAATGAATTATTACATTGATAAAATAGATTTTCAAGCATTCCTAACAAAAAGACCAGAGCTGAATAGAAAATTTTACATTACTATGTGAGACTTAAGAAAAGCATTAAAAGGTAAACATGAAAGAGTAATCATAAGAGACTCAATAAGATTAAACTGATTATATTCCTATATGGGAAGATGAGACATGTAACTCCTTAAAAGGAGTTTACATAGAGGGCATGGCTCTGAGTCAGTTATTTTGGAATGAATCCCAAAATAAATGAAGTGGTGAGAAACAAGGATGCACAGGAAGAAGGGGAATGGGAGAGGTAGAATGGGAAAATTTGTCTCACCTAGAAGCATGTAAAGAAGAGCTTTTAAAATGGAGGGAAAATAGGGGTAAGGGAAGTAATGACTGAACTTTACTCTCATTTAAATTGGTTTTAGGAAGGAAGAATATATATATGTATGTGTATACACACACAGAGTTGTATATAGAAATGTAACTTCAATAGTGGAATAGAAGGGGATGGGGACAAGAGAAAGGGAAGAATGATAACAAAGGGGAGGGAAGATTAAAGAAGACAGTGATAAGAAGCAAAATAAATTTTTGAGGAGGGACAAGATAAAAAGAGAGAGAAGGGAAGAAACAGAAAATAATGGGATGGAGTGAAATACATACTATTTCACAATGTTCACATAGCTGTGAATGTGAATGGGATGAGCTCACTCATAAAATGGAAACAAAGAGCCAAATAGATTAGAAACCAGAATCCAACAATATGTTGTTTACAAGAGATACACTTAAAACAGAAGGACATACACTTAGTTAAAGTAAAGGGCTGGAGCAAAATCTAATAGGCTTTAGCTGAAGTAAAAAAAAAAATAAGGCAAGAGGAGTCATCATGATTTCAGACAAAGAAAAAATACACCTAATTGGAAGAGATCATCAGGGAAACTACATTTTACTAGACAATGAAATTTCCCCAATTATCTCTTATATGCAGAGTACATCATGTGAAATGTCAGGCTGGATGAATCAAAAGTCAAAATTAAGGTTGCAGGGAGAAATGGCAACAATCTTAGATAATGCAGATGTTAGTCTTCAAGTCAGCTTTTACATTCTCCTCTTTTACTCTCATCTAGAGGCTTCTTAATTCCTCTTCACTTTCTGCCATTAGAGTGCTATCAGCTGCATCACGAAGAGTCTGACACTACTGAACAAAACTATAGATGATGAAGTAATATCAAAAACTTCTCTGGTGAATGCTTCATTTTTCAAATATATACTGTGCATGGAACTGAGTCAAATTTATAAAAATTAGAGCCATTCTTCAACTGATAAATGGTGAAAGGATATAAACAGGCAGTTTTCAGAAGAAGAAATAAAAGCTATCTATAGTTATATGAAAAAATGCTCTATCTTACTACTGATTACAGAAATGCAAATTAAAACAGTTTTCAGGAATCACCTCACAATTATTAGAAATAACAAATATTGTGGGTATGAAGGAAAAATAATAAACAAATCAACTGCTGGCAGAGTAATGAACTGGTCCAACTATTCTGGAGAACAATTTGAAACTATGCTCAAAGGTCAATCAAATTGTGTATGCCTACTGGGTCTGTATTCTGAAGAAATAAAAAAAAAGAAAAAGGACCTGTAGGTACAAAAATATCTATAGCAGTTTTTTTTTGTGGTGGCAAACAATTAGAGATTGAGGGGATGTTCATCAGTTGGGGAATGACTAAACAAGAATTGGAATATTAGTCCCTGAGCAAATAGTGATGGATCTTAGAAAGGAGTTCCTGGAAAAGGGATCCTACTTTTTTAAAGTTTTATTCCTACACCTCTTTTTTCTTTTTTTCAATTCTCAAACATTTTTTGTGCTGCCCATCTTCCCCCCATTAAGAAGGAAGGAAGGAAGGAAGAAGGAAGGAAGGAAATGTGCTATCCAATTGCTTTTGGTGCATAATTCTTAATTACTTTCGAGGATAGTTGGATCCATTCCCAATCTGTGCCTGTTTTCCCAAACATTTGTCACTGTCTCTGATCATCTTGCCAATATGGTGAGTGTGAGGCAGAAGCCAAATTCTATAGCAGTATCTCTGCTATTGTACTACATACCACCAGGACGACTGGTTGGCCCTTTTGTTCCCAAGAGTTCTCTTATACCAATGCAAGCCACTCCTCCATATTAAACACTCTCATCCATGAGAGTATGGATTTCACTCTTTTTTTCTTCTTCTGAGTTTATTTATTTACATAGCAGTGTAAAGTGATATGGATGATTGCATGAAGGTAACTGGAGGTAGATCAGGACAATTTACAAGATAAATTGCATACAGCCAAAAAACCCTGCAAGAAATGTGTATTTGATCATTAAGCTCTAGAGGAAGTTTTGGAAGTGGAGGATTAGGATTAGCTGAGGATAAGCATCCTTAGGATTGATCAGACTTTGAAGACTTCGAAGAAACTGGCAGATTGAGCAGACCCAATAATAAGCCAAGAAACTATGACAGTGAAAGATGAACACTGAGTCAGGTGGTTTTGGTGAGTCTAACTAGAAAATCCTGGTTATATGGGTTCTTGTTAACCTTCATTTTTTCTCCTAAGTTTGCAGTGTTTATCTGAGCATAATAAAGCATCTGAGTAACAATCAAAAAACAAGTATTTTATCAAGTTCCTATGATGCTCCAAACACTAACATACATTACGATTATAAAGAATAAGTGAGACAATCTCTATTTTCAAGAAGCTGCCATGCTATCGGAGAGACAATATGCACATGTATAAGTATACATATATATATATATATGCACATATATAAGTATAAACAGAATAATCACAAAATAAACATGAGGTAACTGAATAAGTAAACTCGTAGAATCAGAATTATGGAACTGTAGGCCCTTACAGGTTTTCTAATCTAGACCTTCCCTTCTCCTCTCCCCATTTTACAGAGGAGGAAATTGAGGAACAGAGCGGAGAGGTGACTTCAACCAATTAATAAACATTTATTAACCTGCTATGTGTCAGGTACCATGCTAAGCACTGAGAATGCAAAAAAAGGGAAAAGACAGTCCCTCCCCTCAAGGAGCTTACAGTCCAATGGGAGAGACAACATGCAAACACTTAAAAAACAAGCTCTGTACAAGACAAATAGCAAATGATTTCAGAGAATAAGTCCATTTTTCTTATGTTTGATTGATTGCTGTTCCATTTTATACACACACACACATACACACACACACACACACACACACACACACACACACACACACACACACACACTTGATTTGATACAATGTTTATAATGTTGGAAGAAACTGGAGATACTCTTACCACTCAGGACTGTATTGTAGTTGATACTGTTGTTTTTCGTTCACTCTCAGAGGAAGAGGACCAAGGCACATGAATTGGATTTGAATGAGGTAGTCTCCATATCTCCTCTAGAGTTATCAGAGGTCAGAGCAAGACAAAGGTCAAGTGACTGACAGTAGCCCCAGATGCATAAGTTTGGACCTACAAGCTTGACACTAAAAGTTTCTTGCCAATGAAGTCTAATACGAATAACAAACAGAAATGGGTTAAATAATTTAAAATTGGAGCCATTATAATTATGGGGTAAAATAAAAAGATGCATTATTAAGGTTTCTAATATCAATATTGTAAGTGCATTGTTAAAACACAAGTTGTTATATTCTTAAGAACACAGCAGTATAGATCTTTTAACAAATATTTATTTAGGGTCCATTAGGAGCAAGGCCTTTGTTCTAGGTACTACGGGAGATAGATAAAATATAGCCTTTTCTTTTATAAAACTTATGGTCTGGTAGGGGAGATAAGGCATTCAATTTACTGATCATTTTTTTAAGGGCCTTCTCTGTAAGTATACTACAACGTATGGTAGACTGAGCAAAGGAAATCAAAGTTACAGATAGAGATATAATTGATTAAAGGAAGACTTTTGGAGGTTCTGCCCCCATAGAAACTGTAGAAATTATATGGAAAACTGAAAATACAATTTGTTTTTGTAATCAAAGACAGACCAAATATTATGTAGATAGGATTTTTATCACAACATATAGGTAATATTAAGTTCTCCTGTTAAATTTTATAACTTTTTTCATGTTCACATTCAATATTGAATTAGAAACTAACATGCTACATGTAGTTATTTTATGTATCATATTCAACCACTAGAATCTCTCTTTATCTTTTTTAAAAAAAAGAACATGAAATCATATTCTGATTTCCTTTGGGGAAAATAATTATAGCCAACGTGATAGTTACTAAATCAGAATAAAAAAATTCTATTTAGTCATAGTTTAAACTTTTCTCCTAATATAGTATAAACAATTCTAAAGTTCTTTTTGTATGACATCTTAGGGTGTGTATTTTCTTAACTCTCAGAGGAAGATTAGTAATATGTCATGTGCCTATTTATTCAGTAAATTGTAATCCAATCTTTATTCAGAGGCAGAAACAATTCGGTATAAAACCCTTTCCATTATAATTAGGCAATAATATAAATTTACCTATTATTATATATAACAATGTATCCTATATAAATATAAGGAAATATTTCAGTCAGAGGTAATTTTCTTGTGCTCTTGTATATGAAGCAAATTCTCATGGGGAGCAACAAATTCTTAAGGTTTTGTTAAAATTCCCTTTGAGAATCTTGTACCATTTTCACAGAAGGGAAATATTTTCATCAATACTAGGTGGTTTGTTTATTTGAATGTGAATGTGTATGTGTGTATGTGTGTGCATGCATGTTTCTTTTTCTTTTCTTTTGCTGTAAGGGACAGTTCTCTTGGGAGTGGAGGGAAAGAGAGAGGGAGGGATTTATTTGGAAATGGTGTTGTAAAAACAAAAGATATTGATAAACATTTTAAAAAGAAAAAGACTATTACTTTTTTTAGGTTTTCACTTAACATAATGTTGTCCATATAGTAAGTAGACATTTAATGCATGCTTCTTGAGTTGAATTAGATTATCTACAGAGACTGCCAGGCTAGGATTTTTCACCTGTAGTAGTTCAATTTAAGAGATGAGTGGGGTGAAGATCCCATTCCTAAATACTTCCTACATATTGTCTGAAATTTTCACTTTCTTCGGGGATGTTGCCAGAAATTGTAATATTAGAAATCTATTCCTTTGTCTTAGCAAAATTCTTTTAAAATGCAAATACCTCCAGGGAGAGATAATTGCATTACCATTTATCAGTCATTCTCATCTTAATGTGAATTAATCTATTTTCTCCTCTCCCAATAAATTGAGTGTTGGTCGCTTCAATGATACAGCTTGCAATGCCTTTGTATCTAAAGAGGTGTCCTCCTTGAGATGCAATGCTGTGGTCAAAATAATCATATTCTAGTGGCTAACCTCTGTTGATGTGTCTCTCTGCATTTCTCTAAGCTGGTTTTCTGATATTAGGTACACAATCTATTTTGGGGCCATGCTTGAAACTTGATAGGGCTTTCCATTCTATCAGTCTATCCAGAGCCCGGTGACTGAGTGAATATTCAGTTGAATGCTAATATCTTTAAAATATCTAAAATCTTTAAAAGTTTAGGGGGATGGTACTCAACTCCCACTTACCTACTCCAGAAACCCTGAAGTGTGCACCAGCCCAAATAATAATTGGGAAACTACATTTAGTGTCATTTTTCACATCAGAAAATTCTGTCTAGAAACCTACAGGTAATAGGGAAAGGAGCTGCTCAAGCAAAGGGATAGTCAACTTGGCCAGAAATGGGAACCACTTAGCTGGCAAGATGTAATGGTTAGGGAATTTGAGGGTCTTCTTTGCCCCTTAATAGGCCCATGTGACCTGCTTTCAGCTTTGACCCAGCCCACAGCCTGAATTACATGGAGCTGATGGTGGGAGGAGCTTGCCAAATGGGTAGAGCAGGAAGGGCACGGATGAGAGAGTAAGGCAGAGTTGGGAGAGAGCAAGGCAGAGCTGAGGCAGAGCAGCTAGCATGAGTGGAAGAGGGTGGAATTTTGCCTAGGGGTACTTGTTTGTGGGGAGGCTTAAGGGAGGGAAGACTAGGAGATGGCAGTTCTCCCTGTTTTGGTAATGTGTACAAACTTCATTGTTACCATGGTTGAACTGGTTTTCTGGTATCTAAATAAATATCTTGGTTTCATCTTTGAGGAAGAGAGTTTATATTTTGCAAATTTAGCCTGGAAATACACATGCATATCTATAGCAACCGCTGTGGATATCGCATTGGCATTACACAAGACTGTGCCCAGAAGCAGCAGGAGTAGAAGGTTCATCCGAGAACGCCCTGGAGTGGGCATGTAGGGAAAGCTGGCATGGTTTTGCAGTGCTTAGATCAGAATAGCTCAAGCCCAGAGGTTCTCAGGTCTTTGACATTCTGTCCTGCTGTGTACCAGAAGGCCCTGGAAATCCAAGCATATGAATTCCAAAGATCTAGGGTGAAGCAAACCTGGAAGGTGGAGGTTCAAGTGAAAATCCAGGAGACCTAGGGTGAGACCAAGCAGGTTTAATCACCACATCCAAACATTCATCAGGGAGAAAAGTCTGGCTCTGGCACAAAACCTCCATTTAGGAAATAGGATCGGAGAGATGAATTAAGTCAAAGAAAACACTCACCAATATAACAAACCAATATATGTATCAGTATTATTTACAATGAATTAATCTCCTAAATATCAATCACAGGACAATGAGGGCATTATTGACAAATTAGGATTTAAAAAAAGGAGTATTTCCTTATTTGACATGAAAAGTAGAAGATAAACTTATGTAGGTTTCTGGTTCTACAAATCTGAAAGTTTTCTTTGGAAATAATGGATAACGTCTTCAGGGTTATAAAAGAATAGATTTTATATGTCATTTAATGGACATATATGTATACACATATACATATATGTATTTGTATGTAGTGTGTCTATGCAATATATGATCATATATACATGTGTATATAATTGTATATAATGAGTATATGTGTATATAATATTATCTATCATCTATCTATAATCAAATCTTGATTCTAATTCAGTACAAAGGACCCTGGATTTGAGTCAGGGAACATTGGTTTGAACCCAGACTTTGCCACTTAACTTACTTCATGAATGACCTGTAGCAAGTCATGTAAATTCTTTGGCTATTTTCTTATTTGCAAAATGCTCCATCCAGATCAAGGGCTCCTAACCTTTTCCAGTTCTTTGGTTTTTTAGTAATATTTGACTTTCAGCAAAATTTCTTCTACCTCCTATTTAATATGAAAGGAAACAAATTCTAAAATTTATTGTGCATATGTACATAACAGGTTAATTTTTCATGAAGAAAACCTTATTAGTTACACAATGTTTAATATAATAAATTTGTTAAAATGTTTATCAGAAAATGTTTATCAAATGTATTAATATGACATTTCTGTTTCTTATCAATCAATAATTTTATTCTTGTTACAGTTTTTGAAAGAAATACATATTGGATTCACCCACCAGTTTGTTTCTTGTTTTGGATTTGATTGAGAACAAGATTGAATCCTGATTCACAGAGATAAGTTGTTAGAATTAAAACTTTGGGAGCACATTTAGTAAGAATTGGGTACTCTTCTGCAAAACCACACTGAAAAAAATTGTAATTTCATTATTTGGAAATCAATTTGGAGTTTCTGGTTACTGTAGAGATTAATTTTCTCATCTCATCTTTCACTGAATTGTTGTTGCTGAGTTTTTTCTAGTACAATATAAAAAGTTTTCATGCACAAACTTGAGGTTATAAGACAATGTTGTGTGGGAGAACTGTATTATCAGAAATAAAGCCTTCTTCAGAGGGTGAAATGGAAGAGTCAACTGAGATGACCAGGAGATAGTGAAATATCTGATTTGAAAAGTAGTATTCAGAAAGAGAATGTTAAATGCAAAGCTATCTGTCAATGAGGATTGTTTGGTCAGTGTATTTTACACAGATTCATATATTTTACAGGCTGCAGATGGATGAGTAGATTCATGCTTTGATAATGAAGAGAAATATGATGTATGCAGAACTGAGCAAATACTGCCCCAGCTGTTTAATATCATCTACCCAGAAAAAAAAATATGATGGTTTGGAACACATAAAGGAACTAAGTCAGTGAGGCATATACTCTCCAAATCAGTGTTGGAGTTTGCTTATGTAAAGCAGAATAAAATGCCAAAACAGAAAACCACCTGACTTCTTATTTTTACTTGATTGATAAAAGGGTGAAGTAAGAAGAAAAATGATGTATTATGGTGCACAGACAGAAAATGGAGGTACTACAATAACATATTTCAGTATCTTTTTTCTGTAGGTCTGCCTGAAGTAGGGGATCTTGCTTGTTAGAATAAGTGCACTAGTTATACTGTTGGTAAAAATAAAAAAAAAGACATGGAGAGGTGAAGTATACTATTCTCCAAAAATAAAATACTAGGTATGTTATAGAAACATCAAAATTTATAAATCAGAGCTATGCCATTGCTATTATTCTATGTATTCTATATTCTATATATTATATATTTATTCTATATTCTATTTAGAGTGATCTAGATCCATAATTGTCCTAATTAGAAACTCCCTTTACTGATACATATGGCTAACTCTTCTGTAACCTGTAATGTTAAGGATTTTTCAGAGAAATTGACAAGTTTAAGTGATAGAATATAATTGTGGAAGAACTTAAACCCAGAATTTTTTCTGCTTCTGAGGCTGACCTTTTATCCACCTCACCAGGCTTTTCCTGAGACTACACAGTAAAGGAACTTAAACCAGTCAAGTGGTCAGCTCCCTCACTGTGGTTACATACATAACACATGGTAAATAATGAGTATTACAGGCTCTTCCAAAAGGCTATTCTTTCAAGGCTAGATGTTAACACCAACTCAATGAGGTGAATTTAATTCTGTTTCCTTGTTCCTAAATATGTACCATTTCTCAACAAAATTCACTTACTTTCTTCTCTTGGGCCTCTCTAAGAGCCCAGCCTTGGCACAGGGAGAAACAGAAGATTGGGAAGAAGTGGAACGGACTGGGCCAGGAGAGAACTGGACTAGTTTCTTTTGCCCAGCTCCAGCTGTATCTCATTAACAACCTAGGAAACCCAGAATACAAAGTCTAGAGTAGGTTAACATTTTCTTCCAGCAAGTGGAGAAACTTTTTTTTGGCCTGTTAGAAAAAAGGAAATAAAATTATTTCCTTTGTTTTCTATTTCTCTTGAAGGTATATTTCTGGTAATAAGAATAAAAATAGATAATTCCTTCAAGTACTATATGACAAAATATTTCCTCAAGAGCCAGTAAACTTTAAATTATATGTATCTAGAACAGATAACAGTCTCCAATAGAACATTTAATTAGCAGGTTAATAAGTTACCAAAAGGAGTCTTAGAAAGAAAGCAGTACTTTTGATGTAAAAATTAAGAAATTAAAATTTATTTACAACAAAATGGTGTTAAAAGGAATGACTTGGGTGTAGTAGCTAAGCAACCACAGAGAATTGTGGAAATATTTTGAAACAATCTAGGAAAAGAATCTTCCAGTGTTTGAATTGAGCAACACATTAAAAAAAATTTCTCTCTGATTTTAATTACCTTGGTTTAACTTCTAGTTACCAAATTCAATTTTCAGTTACAATTCTAGGAAATATCAACCACATATTTCATTATATTTAACCATATAAGTCCAAGTGCTTGCTTGAAGGTAAAAGTTCTATAACTGTTTTCCTACAAGAAAATTTATTGCAGCACAAATCAAAACATACATTTAAATCAAGAAAGAAAAAGTAAAGAAAATTGTGAGAGCAGTAGTTTGGCACCTGGGGTGAATTGATCATACTCTCATATTAGAGACATGAACTACATTGATATTACAGACAATACTTTATCAACAACACATAACAAAAACATATACTCATTAGGTATTTAAAGCCTTTTACAATCTGGCTTCAGCCCTTTTCTAGACTTGTTTCACATTATTCCTTTCATGTACTCTACATTCCTAGGAAAATGGTCTGTTAGTTGTTTTCAAAATTTATTATTGCATCTCCCTCCTCAGTACCTTTGCACAGGTTGTTCATCATACCCGTAATACACTCCTTTCTCATCTCTTCCTCTTATAATCTTTAGCTTCTTTCAAGGTTCAACTCAAGTACTAACTCCTACAAGAAGCTTTCTCTGTTCCTCTTACTTGTTAGTGGTTTCTGCCAGGTCAAATTCTCTTTAACTTAATCATCTGTTTAATATTGCATTGCTATTAGAATGTAAGCTCCATAAGGTCAGGAACTGTTTTTAGTTTCATTTAGTTCGCTGTGGATTGCAGATTGTAGATTCTAAATAAATCCTTGTTGAATGAATGACTATACCAGGAAGTTTTGCCTGAAATTATTCAAAACAGACAAACAAATATAGTCTATCAACTCTCTGTTTGGGAGCATCCCCATCAGGAGTCATGATGCCATTCTAAATTTGGGATATAATTTAAGCTAAAAGCCAGGATAGCTATTCAGTGTACAGACTTACACTAGGGCAGATTTTTCCTTACCTGGGGGCAGTAATTTTTCTTTAAAAAAATTGATTAATATTTCATTATAATCCATTTCTTTTGTAATTCTAAGTATTTTATGCATTTAAAAACATTATTGTGAGAAGTCCATAGAGTTCATAGACTGAAAGGACAAAAAAAATGTTGAATCTCCTGTCCTCGGCTTTCTTTGTCAGTGAGTAAGTTAGGGTGAGTTCTCCAGAGAAGAGAATAAAGAAGACTGAATGGGAAGTCAATTTGTCAGATGAATGATGTGATCATCGAAATCCAGCAGTAATATAGAGAGTGGATTTGAAAGGGAATTGTTTCCTGGAATTGATATATGTAGGGCCAAGGTTCTGACATAAGGGCCTTTGAGACTTGTAAACTTAACTCATTTTATCTGTTATTGTACTTTTAAATGTTTTCTTTGTAGTTATTCCTCATAAATTAACAAAGAATATGCTATCAGGAATAAGGGGAAAGAGGAAGCCTGCAGAAGGGAATCTGTATTTTAGGAAATAAAGGGGATGTGGTGACAGCATATAGTCACATGATGAAGGGAAATAATGGTGGCTTTTCTCTTGCTTTGGCCTTGACTTGTAAAATGATAGTTTCATAGATAAAATATCCAGATTGCTGAATAAATTTTTTCACTTTTGATTTTGATGTTTTGGCCTTGAAGATATAAGCTCTGATCTTCGAGGGTCACTGAGGCAATTTTTGACCTTTGTCTTTAATTTCAGCACATTTTCAATCTCAAGTTCAGCATCTTTGACCCTCTTTTGGGGCACACTATTGCCACTCTAGTCTCTTCAGGCACTCAGTGCCTTTCTTTTTGCTCTACTTAGCTGTAAAATATTTTCCTCTATTAATATGGGGCATATTCTTCCACAAATATACACACCTTCAATTAGAAAAATAGACACATGAAAAGAACACATAGAGAAACCTATGCCTAATTATGACAAGAGCACAGGTAAGGAGGTCATGAATATAGGGTATACATGTGACTAATGCACATATGTGGAAGAGTAGCTTATGCCCTTATCATCATAGGGCCATTAATGGCTTCTGGTGCTATCATCATGCTGCTTCCATTGGACTTTCTCTCTTTTAGTCTTTTGTGATGTACAATCACTGCCACAACTGTAATTTCCTTGTTACGTGGGCAAAGTATGTCTTCTCTGATAGATGCTACTTCCTGATAGTCTCGGTCCATAAATATTTATTATAGGGGAAGGAAAAAAACAGCACTAAATGGGTTAAAAAATCATGCCTACTTTGTGTTGCATATCATACTAAGTATTTTACAAATATTTCATTTCATTTTCACAACTCTGGGAGGTAGATGCTTTTATTGCCCTCATTTTACAGTGAAGGAAACTGAGGCAGACAGAGATTAAGTGAGTTGCCCAAGGTCACAAAGCTAGTAAGTGTTTGAAGCTGGACTGAATTAAAGTCTTTCTGAGTCAAGGTCCAGTGCTCTATCCATTGTGCCACTTGTGGCAGGATTATACAGTAAATTTGGAATCTCTCAAGCATTCTGTAAAGCACATTGAGGATTTAAGATGTTTGAGGGCAGGAACTATCTTTTTCTTCTTTTTGTATCCCCAGCACTTAGCATAGTGCCTGGTGCATAGTAAGTTCCTTATAAATACTTATTGACGAATTGACTGAAAACAAATAAGTAATTTAGGGTCTTTGCTATTATTGAGTATAAGAAGATCCATATTATATATATCACTTGTGTGAATTGATTAGGTTGTAATGAACCTGGAATGGGGAGTGGGAAGGGTTAATTTTCATGACTCTGTTTTATACACCTAAATTGTTGGAATTCTAAAATTGTGTAGTTTCAGAATAACCTTTTGAGGAAGATTGAATTTTTTTTTAAATAAATCACCGAGTTATGGTTGAGACTTATCTGGACAAAAATAATGTAGACTATTTTGAACACTAGCTATCTGTGAAAAAGCACAAATTAGAAATGAGTACTGCTAAGAAAGCATAAATGGAAATGTATAATTATTGTAGTCCAGATGGAACATTCCCTAAGATCACGATGGGTGGGAGGAAGTATCTCACAGGATAGGATGAGTGTATGGAAACAGAGGTTCAGATATACAAAATGATTCGTCTAGGACCACAAAATCAGTAAGTGGCAGAGCCAAGATTTAAAATCAGTTTCTAACAGCAAGTGTATGCTTTTATACCATACCATAGTCTGCAAATTTGGAAAATGAGGGGGCCAGCAGTGGCTTTGCCCCCAAGGAGAAGTCCTGGTTGTGTTTACTTGGTAGAAGAGCCTAGGGGTAAACATGTTACAGTCAAGGTAATCAGAGTTGTGTATTATTCAATAAGAAAGATAGAATATGGAGAGTACCAGTAAATTTAGAAGAGCTGAACTCTAGTGTGAACCAGGAATAGAAGGCCTAAATGAAAAGTTAGATGGAACATAGGATTTTAGAGAAGGTTGGGAAGAGTGAGGAGGGACCTTATACATTTTGCCTTTGTTTATGTCAATTTTATATCCTCAATTCCCTTTCTCTCTGTTCCCTACTTCCCCCCTCCCTCTCTCTTTTTATTTTGAGCTCCTACTAAATTTGAGTACTATATTTATTTAGCATCTAACATCTGATATGTAAGATGCATTGCATTTAAAATTCATCTAGAATGTTCTTTTATGGGTTCCCTCCATCTACTTTTAACTTACTCATTTTCCTCCCCTATTTAGATCAAATCCATTGTACATATTGATTCTGGTTTTTTGGTGTTTGATATCCAAAAATTATCTGGTCATACCTGTGTTAAATCCTGGTGAAAAATCTCTAGTTGGTAAAATTCTGCCCTGCCAGATAGAGGAAGTAGTAATATCATGTTTTTATGCCTTGTATTTTTGGCAAGTTGACTAGATTGCCCAAACTTGGTGTTTTTTCAGATGCCTTAAAATCTGCCTGCCAAATGACTCTACCCACCTATAACTCTAACTTGGGCTCGCTGAATTTGCTCTGGTTCTGTTTTTTATCTGTATTATGCCAGGAATGCATTTTTCTTTTAGTTCCAATAACCAAAAGGAAAAGCTGTGTGTAGAGCTGTGGTGGAATAAAGGTTTTCTGTAACTCTCTTTTTCATGTATACTTAAAATTCTGCAGCTCTACTGCTGAACTGTAAGCACCATATCGCCGTTAAGATTTTAGTGAAGCCAAGAGATTCCAAGCTGCATGCCCTTGGGAACAGTGGCTTAGACTCACTGGACTTGCAGTATGTAATCTGTGGCTGGAACTTTCCTGCTGTAATATGCAGTGTCATCAAGTAATGTCTCATCTGGGAATTATGAGTGAATTTTGTGATGCAAATGTGGTAAAGATCTTGACTTAATTAGCAGTTTTGGCACTTGGTTTCCTTGTCAGTTTTTGAAAGGGAGAGAAAAAATGATGTTGATAGAATTTCAAATGAATGAAAATTAGCTGCCTATCCAGTGGAATGAAGTGGGTTATGAGTGTGGGTAATAAAGGCTGTACTTAGGCACCAAGAGTAACATCTTTCAGGGTGTTATTAAAGACTATAGAAAACACAGGAGAAAAAGAAAAAAGTAATGGGACAGGACTGTACTTGCACTTGCATACTTTTCCCTCTGTTTTCTTTTTCATCTCATGGCCCTGAATGTTCAGGGAATGTTTTTTTTTGTCTGTTTGTTTTTAAGACAATACTTAGTAAAATAGGAAAAGAGATAATTGATGGTTTATCTCTATGGACCATTTGGGTGATTAAGGCTAAATTTCTGTCACCATAAGGATGGAAACACCATTACAGTACATGAGGCCACCCTACTCATCATCAGGACCTCTATGATGAAACTGTTCATCTGCAGAAGGGCCTATTACTAGGGTATTAGTCAATACTTCAGGACCTATGCCTCCGTCATCACTGTTGCCAGCTTTTTGATTCAGGATCCCTCACTGGATCTTGATGCCCTTGCATGTTCATAAATAGACCTGTATTTGCTAGAAGTGTGACTACCAGATTTATAAGTGCCACAAACATGGCACACTCCTCCTTAGTAGAATCTGCATCTAGTTTGGGCCTTTCCTGGGACTGAAAATATCCTTTAACAATAACATCCACTGTATCACAGATATCCTTCACAAATCTTTGATAGCTAGATAATGTTTTATCTCCACTCTCTATTATAAGACATCCATAAGTCCATGATAGATTCTTAAAACAGCTAAAACAGAAATATGATAAATCACCATTGTATCCATAGTATGAATTGTTCCCTACAACATGTAGAGCTATTACCACATTTTCCCAATCCTGGGAGTACATTTTTTTCTGTGGCAGATGCCATGGAAAATCAGGGTGTTCAAATAAAATATGAGCTATCACATCGAGGTTGGTGAGCCAGATCCAGCAGCCCAAGTATAATTCTTAACCATATTGCTGATATTTGTTCCAACTAGTGATAAATCACAGATGTAATATTCCTATGTTAACTAAATGACCAAAAGTGTTCTATTGAGTGTATTATTTGTATGAAGTAACATTTGGTATTAGCTGTACTAGATCTTGTTGGATACACATTAACTTAGCTTGAAATATCTTCCCTCTAGGAAACACTAGCAGACCCAAAAGAACAAGGTATAGTGCTTGTCTTTGGGCATGATCAGATAGATTACACACACAAGTCTAAAACCTCTAATTTCTGTCCAAGACATTAACTGTCCAAGACCCTTGACCCTGAGTCCACAGATTAAAGGTTTGAATAGGATCAATTTGATTTGCTACCCTTAATTTTATCAGTGTTTTGGAGAACCATAGATGATCAAATATCGTATTGGTACCATTAAGGATATTCTCAAATGTTTCCCAACTTGTGGTTCTGTGGTTCTTCTAGAAAGAAAGGCACCAGTATTTTTGTGATTAGTTACAGTCACTGAGACTCTTGTGACTTAAACCACATGCTACAAATACATGAAGCTAAGAGAAGTCCATTAATGTTAACTGTATTATTTTTTATGGCCTCTATAGTGAATGGAGCCATATTAACAGTTCTTAATATCATTAGAAGTACACTTCTTCCAGTGCTAGCAAGACCTCTAAACACTAAATGGTTATGTGCATGAGCATGTTCTATAACACCTCATAAGACACCCATATAACTGGTCCCTGTTCAATATAGATCTTTCTCCAAGACAAATACATATTGATTGTGACAGATTAATTCCTCACTGCTAGCTGCTTTCTGTGTAATTCCCGAATGTGTTCGGTGATGGTCAGCTCCCCTGGCATAGAGCCTTCTTTGCTGCAACCCTCTCTAAACCCGGAGAAGAAGGATGTCATGTAAATGATTAGTTTGTGTCCCTCAGGGAATGTTTAAGGAACAAAAAGAAACAGTTGTTCATCACCATCAATCAACATTGCTAGTCTTCTCCTAGATCTTTCCTCTTTGATGTTGTTCAGTCATGTTGTAGTCTTCATGAATCCATTTGGGGTTGTTTTGGCAAAGACACTGGAATGATTTGTCATTTCCTTCTCTAGTTCACTTTACAAATGAGGAAACTGAGGCAAACAAGGCTAAGTTACTTGCCCAGGGTCACACAGCTTAGTAAGAATCTGAGGCCACATTTGAACTCAGGATGAGGAGTGTTCTTGACTCCAGGCCTGGTACTCTCTCCATTGTACCACTTAGTTCTTTGTAGCTGGGACCTATCGCTCAGGGCATCATTCAGTTTGGGAAAAGCAAAGAACTTGAGGGCAGGGAAAGAGCTCCTTTGCCTGAATTCCCCTTTCTTCTCCTCTAATCTTATAGATGTCCAAGTGTAGAAATAGAACAAAAAGAATAAATGAATGGTGAGTCATTCACTCCTGTTACTCCACATCTACCCTTGTGAGAAAATGACATAAGGCTCAGGGCACCTGTGTAGATTAATTGTTAGAGCTGTATGGAACTGGTTTGAAGCACTGCGTGGTCCCAAAGCTTGATAAGACTTGTAAGAAAAGTTGCAGAGTAAAGTGAGGAGATCCAGTGGGGATAACAATTTAAACAATAACAACAGCGTTAAAAACAACAACAACAACAAAAAAACTTTGAAAGACTTAAGAACTGATCAGTCCAATGATCAATCATGATTCTACACTATCAGTGATGGAAAATGAGGTCCCTTGTCTTAATAGGGAAGTGGTGGACTTATAAAAAGTGGGATATACATTTTTGTACATGATCAATATGGGCACTTGTTTTGTTTGATTATGTTTATTTGTGACAAGAATGATACCATTGTAACTAATTTTGCAGACTAGATATGTCCTTTTTAAAAATATATATAATTTATTTATTTTCAGTTTTCAACTGAATTTGAATTCAAAATTTTATCCGTATCTCTCCCAATCCCCCACCCCAGGACAGCATGCACCCATCCACCCCTTCCTCCACTCTATCCTCCCTTCTATTATTCCCCCCTTCTTCCATCCCTTTTCCTTCCATTTTCTTGTAGTGCAAAATAGATTTCTATACCCCATTACCTGAACATCTTATTTACCAGTTGCATGCAAAAACAATTTTTAACATTCATTTTTAAAGCTTTGAGTTCCATTTTCTTTCCCTTCCTCCCTCCCCACATATCCTCATTGCGGAAGCAAGCAATTCAATATTGGTCATTCATGTATAGCCATGCAAGATACTTCCATAATAATTATGTTGCAAAGACTAACCACATTTCCTTCTGTCCTATCCTGCCCTCTATTTATTCCATTCTTTCCCTTGACCTGTCCTCCCATAATAGTGTTTGCTTCTGATTATCTCTTTCCCCAATTTACTATCCCTTCTATTATCTTCCCTCTCCTATCCTCTTGCCCCCTCTCTTCCTGCAGGGTAAAATAGATTTCTCTATCCAGTTGAGTATGTGTTATTCCCTTCTTAAACCATATCCCATAAGATGAAGGCTCATTTACTCTCTTTCATCTACCCCCTCTTGCCCTCTATTGTGAGAAACTCTTTCTTGCCTCTTTTATGTGAGATGATTTACTACATTCTACCTCTCCCTTTCTCTTACTCCTAGTACATTCCACTAAACAGTAAATTTTATTTTTTAGGTATTCTCCCTTCATATTCAGCTTATCCTGTGAGCTCTCTCTCTCTCTCTCTCTCTCTCTCTCTCTCTATATATATATATATATATATATAAATATATATATATATATACACACACACATATACACACATATACATATACACATATACACACATACAACCATGTACATATACATACCTACACAAATATAATATACACACCTCCTACATATATGTGTGTGTATATATATATGTGTGTATGTATGTGTGTATGTATGTGTGTATGTATATATATATATATATGTTGTTGGGTGTAAGCTCGGTTTTCATGTGAACAGTCTCGGGTTAGGTAAAGGTGAGGGCTTCTAAACCACGGAGCTCTCACAAGGCCCCCCAGGGAACAGCTGGGAATTGAGGAGTGAATCATGAGCTATCTTGTTTTTCTACCTCTTCTCAGTGGAAACTTGCTGGGGAGAGCATCCCATCCTTGAGATTGGTCCGTGGTCTGAGCACATCTGTTATTAATTGGCTAAGGGGTTGAGAGCACGCTGTCCACATGTAACCTATGCTGCTGGGAGAGCTTAAATGGGGACAGGAAAGCCTAGGGGTTGTGTTCCTCTCTTCTCCGGAAGGAGGAGGGGTCTCCATGGGAGAAATCTCATCCTACATTCTGACATGTAGCTGGTATCTGGAATAAAGCCTACACTTCTGTTTGACTTTGGAGGTTTCTTCTCTCATTATGTTTATCCAGTTGGCCAACGAAGACCTGGAGTAGGGAAGACAACCTGGCAACCCACGGCAGCTAGGTCAGACTATATATATATTCCACCTAACTACCCTAATACTGAAAAAGGTCTCATGAGTTACAAATATCATCTTTCCATATAGTAATATAAAAAGTTCAACTTTAATAAGTCCCTTATGACTTCTCTTTCCTGTTTACCTTTTCAGATTTCTCCTGATTCTTGTATTTGAAAGTGAAGTTTTCTATTCAGCTCTGGTCTTTTCAACAAGAATACTTGGAAGTCCTCTATTTCATTGAAGTTCCATTTTTTCCCTGAAGCGTTAAACTCAGTTTTGCTGAGTATGTGATTTTTGTTTTAATCCTATCTCCTTTGACCTCTGGAATATCATGTTCCAAACCCTTCGATCCCTTAGTGTAGAAGTTGCTAAATTCTGTGCTATCCTGTTCATATTTCCACAATACTTGAATTTTTTCTTCCTGGCTGTTTGAAATATTTTCTTCTTGACCTGGATACTCTGGAATTTGACTATAATATTCCTGGGAGTTTTCTTTCTGGAAACTTTCAGGAAGTGATCGGTGGATTCTTTCAACATTTATTTTACCCTCTAGTTCTACAATATCAGGGCAGTTTTCCAGGATAATTTCTTGAAAGAGGATATGTAGTCTCTTTTTTTGATTGTCGTTTTCAGGTAGACCAATAATTTTTAAATTATCTCTCCTGTATCTATTTTCCAGGTCAATGAAATATTTCACATTGTCTTCTACTTTTTCATTTTTCTGGTTTTGTTTTATAATTTCTGGATATCTTATACAGTCATTAGCTTTCATGTTCTCCATTCTAATTTTTAAAGAACTATTTTCTTCAGTGAGCTTTTGGATCTCCTTTTCCATTTGGCCAATCCTGCTTTTTTAATGCATTCTTTTTCTCATTGACTTTTTGGACCTCTTTTGCCATTTGGATTAGTCTACTTTTAAAGGTGTTATTTTTTTTCAACATTTTTTGGATCTCCTTTAGCAAGTTGTTGACTCGTTCTTCATGATTTTCTGGCATCACTCTCATTTCTCTTCCCAATTTTTCCTCCACCTCTCTTCCTTGATTTTCAAAGTTCTTTTGAGTTCTTCTGTGGCCTGAAATTATTTCATATTTTTGGGGGGAGGTTTTGGATAGAGGATCCTTAACCTTTCTATCTTCCTCTAGCTGTATGCTTTGGTCTTCCTCTGGTTGTATACTTTGCTTTTCTTCATCTGAAAGGATGGAAGAAAATACCTTTTCACCAAGAAGGTAACCTATTGTCTTATGTTTTCCCACTTTTTGAGGAGTTTCCCAGCCAATTACTTGACTTTTGAGTTTATGTCAAGTGGAGGGAATACTACCCTAGACTTCAGAGGTTTTATGCAGTTGTTCTCTGAAATATCTCTAGAGAACTGTAAGTACTTAGTTCCTCCAAGGGAGGTGTTTATGCCTCTTTTGGCCTGTGCTCTGACCTGTGAGCAACCACAAGCACTTTTTTCTGCCCTGAATCTGTGAGTAGAGTTCCCTTTCCACAGACACCACTGGCTCTGCCATGCCAGCACTCATCCCAGGACTACCACTCAGGACTGAGACCTAGATCAATTGCTCAATTCCCCCAGGGTCTATAGGCTGAGAGTTCCAGAAGTGACTGCTGATATAGCAGTGGCTGCCACTGGCCTGGTGCTGGAGCTGACCCAGACCCACTCCCCTTTTACCCAGATGGAAGAGCTTTCTTACTGACCTTTGAAGCTGTCTTTGGCATTTGTGGATTGAGAAATCTGGAAACCCACAGTGGCTGACTGTGATTCCATGCCCTGAAGCCTGCTCCAGTCCCTTCTCAGACAAGATATGTTCTTGAAGTTTGAGTTAATTAAAATTTTGTAAGTTGAATGTTTTAAATGTATCATATGTGTTTGTAAATTGAATATATTAATTGTATTATAGGAGCTTGTGAGTCCTACAGAGAAGCAACAATTCTCAGAGTGGAAAGAGATCACCAAGGAAATTGCTTTTATAAAGAAAAGAATGATTTTACAATATAAATGTCACTAATCCTTGTTTTCTGTGTTTTGCTGTACATATTCAATTAAGTTTTTTTAAAACTCTATATTGAGACATTACTATGTGCTATGCATTCTGCTTTATTTTTTCTTATAAAAATTATTGCATTATATTTAGTCATCTACAATTTTTCCTATACACTTTTTTTGTACATATATGTGTTCTTGTGAATTTCCTTTATATCAATTCAACATTTATATAGATTGCAGAAGACTCAATCATTCCATAGACAAGATTTTGTAGAAAATTGTGTGGGTCACTTTTGGGGATGTGATATATACTTGAAACATTTTTATGTTGTTCATCTTTTAATATGAACCTCATGTGAAACCTGCAAAACATACCACACTTTATGTATGTGTTAGTAGCAATTTGTACAGTTAAAATTATTTTGTTGATCCATTTGTAAGTTGTGTAATACTATAGGTGAGATCTCTGTTGCCATAAAAATTCATCCTCTGTTAAAAAAAGAAAAAGCCCCCACATCACTAGTAGTAGCATGATAGAAAATCTTTTTATTTCATAATTGTTTGATTAGTCATTTTAACTGTCTACCATTTTATAGATGATGCACTAATGAACCCAGAGACTAAATTACTTGTCACAGTTCACACAATGTATGAGAGGAAAAACTGAGTCTAAGCATTTCTCCCTGTATTTTGTTCAGTACATTAGACCAGGTTGTCTAACTCAATGGTAAATTCATTTGTTATTTCCATCTGTTTTCAGCTCTTTGGTTGACTTTTTTCTTTGGCAGAATATGAATCAGGTGACTGAGCTGGACTAGCTAACAGTCCAAATTATTGGTTATTGCCTGCCTCAGATGGTTAAATACTTACAATTTTTGGACCTTGGCAGTAGATTCCCCTCTCACAGGAGCAACAACCTTGTTTGTCTCCATTTTTATGGCTCTTTCTTTGCTTCTTCACATTTTTCAGCTTCCTGATGATGTCCTTAGTGATAGTTGCTATGAAGGTATTTTAGTATTTTCAGAAGTGCTGGGGTGGTATGGTGCCTGGAGTCCTCCTTAGCACAAATTGGCTGTGCTAGCTTGGGGCTACACTGCCTCAGCAGCCACTGTAGGTTTCTTTTTTGTTTTAACCTTTTTGCCTAGTAAGCAGGTGTCATCTGGGAAGTGATAGGCATTTATTTTGGCACACCAATTTATCACACTGACTTTATGTCTTTTAATTAGTTTTGATGGGTTTTCTATTCAGCAGGAAGCTGGTCTGTGGGAATCAGTTTTCTATTCACTCAGCTGAGTGCCTCTTAAGCACTCAATACATATTTTATTGGGAAAATTAGCAAAACCATATTTTTGACATTAAGTAAACAAATTCACTGGCTTTTTTTTAAACAGAGGATGAATTTCTTGGCAACAGGTATCTCTACCTGCAATAATGCACGACTTACAAATGATCAACAAATTGGTTTTAAGTATACAATTTGTTACTAGCATGTACGTAAGTTATTTTTATATGTTTTATGCAGGTTGCACATCAGGTTCATTTCACTTCTGATCTTACATGGTGAATTTGGACTCTCTAAAGCATTCTGTAAAGCCCATTGAGGAATTAAGATGTAAAACTCAAGATATAAATGTTTCTCTCATTGTTTAGCTCCATAACATAAGCACCATATTTTTCTTTAACTTTATTAATTGGTAATTGCTTATCTGTTGTTTTTATTTTTGGCTAGTCTAAAGCAAAGATATTCTGAAGTATGTTATTGCAGAAGTAATAAAATCATAAGATTTAGTGCTGAAAAGGACCTTAGAAACAATCTAGTTCATATTCCCCATTTATTTGCACAAACTATACAAAAAAGAAATTCTAACTTTACTTGGTTCCCAGAATACAACATTTGTTTATACACTCTGACTCTTGATTCAGACCACCATTCCCTTTCCCAAGGGGTTTGTCAAGTATGCCATGAATGGGGCCTGTTATCCCTTTGACTGGGGCTCATCCACAGTGGGGAGATAGCCCACAGTGACTCCTGATAGATCTATGGCTTGTTGGCCTATAAATGTCTACCAGCAGGATGATGGGATCCCATATTGTTTCAGATGATACATTTAGTTAATATGACTTTGTTTAGTTGATTTTTGCCAATTCTGTGGTGTTTTTCTGTGAACTTTATGACTCTCCTTTCATTAAAGGGATGTGAATTATAATTATATATAAATATAAATTATATATAATATGTACCTATATTATTTATATATTTATGTTATGTATATTATTATATAAAATATATATATTTATATGTAAATATATAAAAATAATTATAATCACATTATAATGTGATGTGAATTGCTGAGTATCCAATAATGTTTTAATTTGGGTATAAATAGTCTGCTTATGCTGTCTCTCTATATGCCTCCCATGTCTGCTATATTCCCCTCTGTCCCATTTATTTCCAGGTTCCCATCTCCTCCAGAGGAACGATAGGATAGAAATCAATGAGGGAGCCTGGAAACAATTGTGCCATTTTGGGAGAAAGACTTTCTGATTGGGGTTGGGAAACAGTATGACCAATTTGATCATCTCATTTGCCTTAGCATTCCCCTGGGAGACCCTTTTGGAAAAGCTGGTGTGGGTCTTTCAATAAATAATGGAGATCTTAGCTGGAAGTTGTATTTCCTCTAATAGGGTGACTATGAATTTCACATGGGCCACAGGAGAGCTAGAGGAAGTGAGGAATCCTCTGTTTTCCTGGATTTGTCCTATAGTATGGCAAATATCAGAAGCATACTTGCTAGCAGTGTAGATATTTATGGTAAAATCTGCTACCCTTTCAGCACTCTGAGAGAGGATAAGTTTGGCCTCTTGAGTGGAGGAGGGCTAAACCATTCCAGAGTCAATGACTCCCAAGGTATTAACTATAGCACAGGATGCAACAAGGCCAGCTATCCTTCCTTTGACATGAACTATTCACATAGAGAGTCATGTTGGGGTTGTTTTGAGGGATGTCTTCTAGGTCAGGTCTATGTCTAGTGTCCAAGTCAGTAGCTTCTAAGCAATTAGCCTCTTCCAGTTCCTGTGGGAGAAGAGTATTGTTCAGTCATGTCCAACTCTTCAAGACTCTGTAGGAGGTTTTCTTGGCAGAGATACTGAAGTGGTTTGCCATTTCCCTCTCTAGTGGATCAAGGCAAACAGAAGTTTTATCTTGCCCAGAGTCACACAGCTAGTGAATGCCTGAGGTCAGATTTGAACTCAGGTCTTCCTGACTCCATGACCAGCCCACTATCCACTGAATCATCTAGCTGCCTAAGGAGAAGGGTAGTGAGATTCAAAACAGTACACTTCTTAATTTTCAAGGTTGGAGTAGTGAGGAGAGCTTGTCCACAAGTGGTTTGCTTTCTGACAGATGTATGTTGAGTCTTATGAATTTGTAACATGCCATCCACTGTGTAGAGAATGTTTATAACAATCTCCTGTCCCAATGTGAAGTCTTGAGCCTTTTCAGCCAGTAGAGCAATGGATGCAACTGCTCTTTAATAGCCTACCATCTGAGGGACTACAAAATCCAACTGAGAGGGATAATAAGCTGCTGGCTAGTAGTCTTCCCTCAATTTTTGAGTAAGGATCTCATTAATTGTGCCATTGATCTCATGGCAGAATAGACAGAAAGGTTTGCCATAGCTGGGTCTGGTGAATGCGGAGGACAAAGCAATTATCTTGGGGTCTTAAAGCTGTTGATACTCTCCTGAGTCCACTGGATAGGATCTGGGGCCTCCTTATGGAAAATAAACATTGAGTATATTGGCCAGCTCATAAAAAGAGGGCACTCATGGCCTACAGAATCCAAAAAGTTCCAATACCTGTCATAAGACTTTCTTGGATTTGGGTCTGGAGAGTTTCCTTTTGTTTCACTTTTGTGGAGTTTGTTTCCTTCCTATGGTAAAAAGTACATGACTGACTTACTGGATTTCTTGTTGACAAAACAAAGTTTTTGACCTTGAGGCCTTATGGCCTTGTTCTGCAAAGAAGAGCAGTAAAGCAGTGAATCCTGAAGATTGAAGTTTCTGAAGCTACAAGTATGTCATCAATGTATTGCATGATAGTGGAACCTTAGGATAGGGTAAATAGTTCTAGGGTATTTTTTAAGAATCTGAGAAAAATTGGGGGGGAGTCTTGGAACAAAGGTAATTCTGATCCATGAGTATTGTTTCCTCCCATAGGTAAAGGTAAAAAGAAACCAAGATTGCTAACCTAAATGAATGAAAGAGAATGTTGAACATAAATCAACAACACTAAAACAATGAAAATGATCGGTAACAGCTGCTATTGTGGCAAGGTTAGAAATAATAGCTGAATAACAAAGTTATTAATTGTGGGTAGGTCCTGAAAGTTCTGTACAAAGCAGGAAATGTTTGACTCTTTGTCTTTACTTATTTCCTTATTGGCAAGATAGAGATTTCATGGAGAGCTTTTTCTTAAAAATGCCTTGGCTTTCTAGGTCTTGAATGACCAGTTTGATACTTTCAATTTGATCTTTGGAGGGGAGTATTGTTTTACATTTGGTCAATTAACAGTATTCTTATACTTAATTACTTTGGGTTCAACTGCCCATCCTCCCTTGTCATTTGTGTTATGGGTCCATCCATTCAGGCATTCCACCCCCAACTCCTAGCTTCAAGCAAGGCAAAAAAAGCCATCAACTTGTTCTGCCCACACCCATTTTTCTTATAGAATATAGTCCCAACATGTTTATGTATCCTGGTTCCAAGATTCCTGGTCCCCACCAATTACAGTTATACTAACTTGGGAACTGAACTGCAACTTGTAATGGTAATTAAGTGGAAAGATTTTTCCCACAGATAGGCCCCATTCATTCTGCCTGGGTCACATGGAAATTGGAGTCACATGGAGCCTGTGGTGGGAGGAGTTTGCTGGATGGGTGGAACAGGAAGAGGTAGAGCTAGAGAAGACCTGAGAGGAAGTTAGTCATGAGAGCAGTGAGAGCTAGGAAAGATGCAGGCAAGTAGGCAGTGGCTAGCATTAGTGAAAGAGCTTGCTTGTGATTTTTTAAAAAAAAATCTATTCATTTTAAGTTTCCAACATTTATTTAAACAAAATTTTGAGTTCCAAAATTTCTCCCCATTTCTCCCCTCCCCCCACTCCAAAACGCCAAGCATTCTAATTACCCCTACCACCGATCTGCCCTCACTTCTAACATCCCTCCTTTCCCTTATCCCCATCCCCATCTTCTTTTTGTTGTATAGGGCAAGATAAATATTTATACCCCATTACCTGTATTACTTATTTCCCTGTTGTATGCAAGAACAATACTCAATAGTTGTTCCTAAAACTTTGTGTTCCAACTTCTCTTCCTTCCTCCCCAACCATCCCCATTGGGAAGGCAAGCAATTCAATATAGGCTATATATGGGTAGTTTTGCAAATGACTTCCATAATAGTCATGTTGTATAAGACTAACTATATTTCCCTCCATCCTATCCTGCCCCCCATTTCTTGTATTCTCTCTTTTGACCTTGTCCCTCCCCAAGAGTGTTGACTTCTAATTGCTCCCTCCTCTCATTGCCCTCCCTTCCATCATCCCCTCCCCCCTGCTTATCCCCTTCTCCCCCACTTTCCTGTATTGTAAGATAGGTTTCATACCAAAATGAGTGTGCATTTTATTCCTTTCTTGTGTCAAATGTGATGAGAGTAAGTTTCATGTTTTCCCTCTCATCTCCCCCATTTTCCCCCTCCATTGAAAGGTCTTTTTCTTGCATCTTTTATGAGAGAAAAGATGTCCCATTCCATTTCTCCCTTTCCCCTCCCGATATATTCCTCTCTCACCCCTTAATTATATATTTTTTAGATATGATCCCTTCCTATTCAACTCACCCTGTGCTCACTATCTCTCTCTATATATATGTGTTTGTGGGTGTATGTGTGTATAATCCCACCAACTACTCAGACACTGAAAAAAGTTTCAAGAGTTACAAATATTGTCTTTCCATGTAGGAATGTAAACAGTTCTAGTTTAGTAAATCCTTTACGATTTCTCTTTCCTGTTTACCTTTTCATGCTTCTCTTCATTTTTGTGTTTGAAAGTCAAATTTTCTTTTCAGCTCTGGTCTTTTCATCAAGAATGCTTGAAAGTCCTCTATTTCATTGAAAGACCATTTTTTCCCCTGAAGTATTATACTCAGTTTTTCTGGATAGGTGATTCTTGGTTTTAGTCCTAATTCCTTTGACTTCTGGAATATCATATTCCATGCCCTTCAATCCCTTAATGTAGAAGCTGCTAGATCTTGTGTTATCCTGATTGTATTTCCACAATACTGGAATTGTTTCTTTCTAGCTGCTTGCAATATTTTCTCCTTGACCTGGGAACTCTGGAATTTGGCCACA
>CM053770.1:342607119-342631742 GCA_028658325.1 Potorous gilbertii
TACCAGGGCATTTTCCTTGATCGTTTCATGAAAGATGATATCTAGGCTCTTTTTTTGATCATGGCTTTTAGGTAGTCCCATCATTTTTAAATTGTCTCTCCTGGATCCATTTTCCAGGTCAGTTTTTTTTCCAATGAGATATTTCATATTATCTTCCATTTTTTCATTCTTTTGGTTTTGTTTTATGATTTCTTGGTTTTTCATAAAGTCATTAGCCTCTATTTGTTCCATTCTAATTTTGAAAGAACTATTTTCTTCAGTGAGCTTTTGAACCTCCTTTTCCATTTGGCTAATTCTGCTTTTGAAAGCATTCCTCTCCTCATTGGCTTTCTGAACCTCTTTTTGCCAATTGAGTTAGCCTACTTTTAAAGGTGTTATTTTCTTCAGCATTTTTTGGGTCTTCTTTAGCAAGGTGTGGACCCACTTTTCATGCTTTTCTTGCATTTCTCTCATTTCTCTTCCCAGTTTTTCCTCCATCTATCTTACTTGATTTTCAAAATTCTTTTTGAGCTCTTCCATGGCCTGAGCCCATTGAATATTTATTTTGGATGTTTGGGATACAGAAGCCTTGACTTTTATGTCTTTCCCTGATGGTAAGCATTGTTCTTCCTCACCTGAAAGGATGGGAGAAGATATCTGTTCACCAAGAAAGTAACCTTCTATAGTCTTATATTTTTTCCCTTTTGGGGGCATTTTCCCAACCATGTACTTTACTTTTGGGTTCTTTGTCAAGAGTAGGGTATCCTCTGGGGATCTGTAAGATCTCAGTTCCTCCAAGGTGGAAAAATGAAGTGTATACACTGGTCTGTGAGCAACCAGAAACTTTTGTGTCCAGAATCTGTGAATAGTAGTTTCCTCTCCACAACCACCTGTCTACTGCCACTGGAGATTCTGCCCCCAAGACCTGCTTGGGTCCTCCTTGGCACCATGCTGTGTGACCAAGGCTGGGCTGAGCTCCGCTCTGGGTTTGGTGCAACAGACCTTTCCCATCAGTCTTTCAGGTCACCAAGGGCTGGAAATCTCCATTCTGTTGTTCTGTGGCTTCTGTTGCTCTAGAATTTGTTGAGAGTTTTTCTTTACAGATATTTTATGGGCTGTGTGAAAGAGCTAGTGTATGTGCATCTTTCTACTCCTCCATCTTGGCTTCACCCCTGTGATTTTGTTTAAGGGAATTTGCTTGTGATTTTTTTAAGGGAGCTGGTTTGTGGGAAGCCTAGCAGGAGGAAGACTTGGGACTGTATTGCACTCTGCATTATTATTTTGTATATATGTCTTTGTTACTATGATAGATTTGACTTTCTGGTATCTGAACAAATGTTTTGATTCTGTCTCCCATGTGGACAGTCTGTTGTATTTCACGATTCTGAATTGTACTGGGATATTCATGGCTGCTGTCGATGCTGTGAATATTGCATTAATGCTACATATTTCCTTATTGCCCAAGTTGCTTTTGTCTGGCTAGCCTCTTTTTGCATCCTTTTTGACCTCCTCTTCCACTAATGGTAGTCTTTAGGGTGGATGACTGAACCAAGGCTTTGTGAGTTTGTAATTGGGTTACACTGAGGAATTCTTAGTCTTCTTCTTGGTTTCCTTCTCCTTTTCCAGGTCTTCCCAAATTTGCCTGACTGCAGCCATGATCTGGTTTAATCTTAAATCTTGCCAACCCACTACCTTACCCTGAATCTGGTTGAGAAGGTCCAATAATACTGAAGACAAAACTGCTGATAAGTAGCAGATGATGCGGATGTGCCTTGGGGTACAAATGACTGTGCTGCTTGTTGTTTTACCTCTTTGCTTTCAAAGAGTACTGCTTGAAGGGCTGACTCAAACTGCAGTTGAAACTGAGTAGGACTGTCATCCTAATGTTGTACTTCTTCATTTTCTCCCTCAATATTTTCCAGACTTCTAGGATGGTGTTCAGCAGTCCTTAATGATAGACTGTAAGAGCCACTGTTGTCTGTGATGTCACAAGCAGTGGTGAATAGCGCCTTTCCTCAGGTCATGAGGCTTTATGATGTAGAGGATCCAAAAAATCACTTCCTCTTGCCTGGTCCAATAATCTTTTTAGGTCAGCTGGTGAACAGATTCTTTGGAGGAGCCAGTGCACCTCATCAATCATTGGGTTATGCAGTGGTTAAAGCTTCCTCAAATTTCTTGGAATTCTCCCTGATTGAGGGGAATAGAGGTTTGAGATTGACCAAATCATCAGATCAGAGCTGGGCTTAGACTAGCACTGTTTCTCCAGAGAAGGTAGGGTATATGAGTGGAGAGGAAAATTTCCCTCTGGCTTCCCAAGCCCTGAAGGCCTAGGGGTGGAGTAGTCAGCTAGTCTGGAAGGAAAGAAGCAAGTATAGTCAAACAGTAGCTTTCTTGTTTGTTATTATTCTTAAGTAATACCTCAGTTCACAAATTAATCACAGACATTACCAATTAACTTTCAAGCATTTTTCTTCATTTGTGGTCCCATGTTGATGGAGTTGATGGAAGCTATTTTTGACCTTCCCTGCTCTGTCTCTCCAGGATTCCAGGAACCAGAATCCTCTGAGCCTTCAAAGAACCCTGAGATATTTTCCTCTTTCAGGAGTTTCATCCTTATTTACCCTTGAGGAAGGACACCAATCATCTATGGGGACTCATTCATATAGAAAATCAAGTTCTTAATTCCTAAGATTCCTGCTCAAGAGAAAAAGGGTAAAGAAAGGTAAAGAAAAGGAGAAGAGGAACAAAAGAGTATGCAGGAACAGGGCATGTGGAGTGAGATGGTTCTAAATCTTTTACTCTTTCGACTTTCTAATTTTCTCTAAATGACCACCCATCCAATTCTCAGTTAGATGGAACTTACAGATTTTCTCCTGTTTCTGTATCTGATATGCAGCAGTATTATTCCAAAGGAACAAGTATTTCATCTACCCTAAGTGGGGATCCTTTTCCAAGAAATCATTCAAGTAAGGTAATTTGAGATTCAGGAATGAACCATCCTCAGACCATTGCATATCTAGGAAGGCATAAGTAAAGATTTGACAAAAGGTTATGAGGTGCTTAAGTGATGCACCTGCTGGAAGCATATTAAGTTTAGCTATTGACTAATGACATTTTGCTGTTTGCCTAAATCACAGAAAACTCCAGGGCTTCTTCACTAAGATCTGTAGTCATTCAAAAAAAAACAGCCTAGCAATACACGTAAGGAATTGGTGAAGATTGCATTTTGCACAGTTATATGTTATTGGGGCAGCTAGGTGGCTGAAAGGATAGAGCATTGCATTTGGAGTCTGGAAAACCTGAGTTCAAATCTGTCCTCAGACACTTACTAGCTGTAGTATCCTGGGAAAAAAAACACTGTTTGCCTCAGTTTCCTCTTTTGTGAAATAAACTGGAGAAAGAAATGTCAACTCTCTCCAATATTTTTGCTAAGAAAACCCCAAAATGGGTCATGAAGAGCCAGACATGACTGAAATGACTAATCAACAACTTATTATCAGGAAAACAGTTCACTGAGTTAATCCATTGGAATACATTTCTTTGACAGGCATGTCATATGAAAAATAAGTTGGAAGCAGGCCAGATCACTTTGTAAAACTGTGTTGTGCTTTCAGTGATCCCAAAATACTTCTTGCAACAGAAGGCTAGCTTTGTAACATCAATATTTTCTCTTTGTGTTATATGGCTATAAATAGTGTGACATTGTGCTGATAAATAAATCAAAATTGTAGATGATATCTCTGATCTATCCAAGAATCAAAGAATCAGTTTGAATTGATATTTGTACAAAACAGACTGGGAAAAAGCTACTCAGCAGAATCTTCAGGATTAATATGCTACTATCATTTCTTTTCTACCAAATTTAAAATGTAAGGCTATCACACATATCTAATTGCATTCTTGAGCAATCTGATCTCACTAATAATGAGAAGTCAGAATGCCTTGAATCTTTTTTAAAGCTAATTAATTAATGTGATGCTCACCCAAAGCAGCCATCACCTATTTGCCATAGAATAATATTCTTTGGCTTATGTGATATATCATTTTCTAGCATTCATTTTTATTAAGAGCAGGAATTCATCCATGTACTAGATGCAGCTCAAGGATGCATACTTTAACACAACGTAGAGGAATGTGTTGAAGAGGATTAGTTAGGTTAGACAGATATTTTAGGAGAAATATTATCAAATAATAACTCAGAGTTGCTAGAAGAATTGATAACATTGCAAAAATAATGGAATTAAAAATGAATAATTCTTAATTTCAAAAATATCTTTATGATAACAGTACATATATTCATTATTAATTTTTTTATTTCCTCTCATATTCAATTTGCTCAGCTGGAATGAACTTTTTGTCATACACAGTTAGATCCCAGACACTGACTCATTCTCCAATTACCACTACATGGCTTTTTTTTTCCAATAGATTTTCTTTTGCCAGTAACTCTAGTTATCCTTTCATATGTTGTCAGGCTATGGTCAACTAATAAGTATCATGGAAGTTAGTTTTTTGCCCACACCCATAAAGAGAGGCAGGAATTTGAAGTTTTTTTAGTTTGCTTTTAAAGAAATCAGAACAGAAATTATAATTTCCAGACATAACTCTTACTAAACGAAGTCAAATGAAAAACACAGAAACAAAATCAGTCTGTAATTTTTATGTGTTTGAATCGAATGCTGCAACATTTTATTCTAAATTTCAAATTGTTGTACTATTAATATAGATGAATTTAGAGAATAGATCTTATTGAATTTATCAGTTTCATAATATAACCAGTATCTCAGAAAGTTTATTAATAACATATAGACATTTTTTCCCTTGTTCAGATCTTCGGGGCAGATTTCATCTTGATAACTAGCAAATAAACCATGTAAGCCTATGGAGCTAAGAAAGAAGACCACAATTTTCTAAACTGCTTAACCATTAAGTTTTTCTCTAAGAAGCCAATACTCTTACACTTTCCTTCAGGACTTCAGCAACTGATGTACAGCTTTCCCCTCCCTCCTAACTCCTGTCATCATCTGAAGTGACTTCAGTCTTCACCCTGGCCTCTCAGGTCATCCTCCTCAACTCATTTGACTTCCATCTTTACTTTAGCCATTCTCACCTAAAACAACCAGTCTCCAAGAATCATAAACCCTAAACTACCCCCCAACTATAGTATTCTGGTCTTCTAACTTTCCCATTCACTGTTCTTGAATATGTTTGGCTTTATTATGAACTTCTGTTCCTTCATCTCAGTTTTATTGAATGTTTATACTTATCTGCTTTTACTCACACACACGTGTGTATACATACCTACATATATACACACAAACATATACACATATGTATACATACATATTACATATATACACATATAGGTTTATAATATGTGTGTGTATATATGTATTCATATATATATACATATATATGAAGCAAACTATGTGCATGTAGTTCATCTGTTGGCAACTTAGCTAATGTAAATTTCACAGAAATTCAGGAAGAGAGCCACCTTCTTTTCTGGTCCTCTCTTCTGATGAACTAACTTAATAAAATTCTTTCTAAGATCCTTTTAGGTCTTAGGGATTTGTTTTGAATTGACAATTTTAGCATCAGAAGTGGGATCCCTGATGACTGACCTGAGTAAACCTGATTACCATGGAAGCTAAGCAAGTCTCCATGATCTCTGTATCAAGTATGGAGAAGACTCACCCTTGGAATCAAATCAAGCAAGTCAAGAAATAGGTGAGTCTCCTGGAATTCATGTCAAACACAGTAAAAGTTAAAGGTTAAAACTGGCTGTCCTGATACTCAAAGAAGAAGTTCGTTCAGCTTGATCACCCAAGAGCTCTGGGACAACATTATAATCAATTAAAATCTGGCAATAATCTATCATTCCGGAGAAATGCTATATGCTACTTAAAAGGATTGTGGTCTGAGATCTGTTAAAGGTGTGTGTCTATGCCAAGAAAAGTGAAGGAACAGCCTTATGTAGGTGAAGGTAGAATCTGCTTTATTCACTTTCCCCATTGAACTTTATCCTTTTTGAACAGGAAATTTTCCCACTTGGGGAAAAAATTTCCCCTAATTCTGAGCCTGGCTACTACATCCTGTGAATGATGTGGAACTTTACTATGTAGTTGGCTGTTCCAGAATAAAGGTTATCTACTTCTCTTACCTGAAATCAAACAGAGCTAAAGAAGCTTTATCTTGTTCAGGTTAATCTATGCCCTTTAAGGGACAGACTTCATATTGTTATAACTATATCCCTCTTTTTTCATTTCATAGGAAATTTCTATAATCAGTCAGGACTGTTGAACTTTAAAAGTTTTTTGTTTTGTTTTCATGAATCTTGTTGACATATGCAAATATCTCTGAGTTATAATGGGTTGCAGATTTGAAAGATTTTACTTTTTTTAATCTGAATTTGTGATTAGCAACTTAGGTAAATGACTTCTTAGGCTTGCCATATATTATCTTGTTAATGATCATGCATTTATGTGTTGCATCAAGTCTGGAAAATATGACCTCTTTTCTAGATGCTATGATTATATATATGTATACATATACATGCATATGTATATTTGTACATATATGTACACATATGTACATATGTGTGTATATATATTTATCTATCAATCGATATAGATATAGGAGTTAACCAGATTGTCTAGTGGATAGGGTACTGGGTCTGAAGTCTGTATTAACAATCACACTAGCACACAGGGTAGGCTGCTAACACATGTTCTGTGATCTGCTTTTCTAAAGGAAAGACAGTTTCAAAGGTGTCAACAATCTTACTTTAATTAAACAATACAGACAGATAAGTAGAAAGAAGTGAATATCCAAGGAAGAATCCAATAGACAGGGCTCCAACTGTCTAAACAGAGTAATAAATAACTAATCACCAGACCAGGGAGCACCAACATTTGGGTTTGTAAAGAGGGCTCCTTAACTATGACTACCCAGAATGTCTTCTGGACAAATCACAAAGAAGCATTCTTCTTGTGAGTAGGCCCCAAAGTAAAATAACAACCTCCCAGTATGTATAGTCTTCAATTAATAGGTGCAGAAGGCAACACAACTCATGTGACTCAGTGCCTAATTGGCTCAGCACCTGCCAGGGCTCTATGTGACTCAGAATGTATCACAGCTATGGACTAAGTTGAGGTTCAAAGTAGCAAGACATCCAAGATTGAAATACCTGTGTACTTTTAGACCTAGGAACATGGCTCTTGTTCCAAGGGAAAAGGGAAGATATGTGGTCACATAGGTCTGTTAATGGACAGGGAAGTTCTTATATTTCATTAACCCTACAGAGTCTGGAACACCTGAGTTCAAATCTGGCCTCAGATACTTACTAGCTGTGTGACTCTGGGCAAATCACTTAATTCCTATTTGCCTTAATCCACTGGAGAAGAAAATGGCAAAACACTCTCGTATCTTTGCCAAGGAAACCCAATGGACAGTATGGTCCATGGGATAAGACGAAGAGTCAGACATGACTGAATGACACAACAATGTGTGTGTTTGTGTGTATGTGTGTGCATGTATTTTCAAAATTGGACTAAGGATATTTACGTATAAAATAATATATAAAAAGAAATTTTAAAATCCTGTTTTCCCTAATTTGAAGTCTTTGTCTGATAATATTAAGAGACAAAAAGACTTATTTTAGAAGTTAGGGCCTCAAGGGCTCTTTTTAAGATTCCTCCTTCAGCCTGTAGATAGCATTGTCCATATCAGGTACACAGTTCAAGTAAAGATAAAAAGGGCAACTGGCCTGTAAAAACTGAAATTACTTTCAGGGTAATTATATATACATACAAATATATGTGTGTACATATGTGTATACACACATATGCACATGCAAACACATGATATATATACACACATACATACATATATACATATATACACATATTGTGTGTGCATACACACATATACAGGAGGTTTGAGCTGGTTTTCACCACATAAATTAGTTTACTAGAAAACGAAATTTAAGAGACTGTGTTAGGCCTTACTAAATGAGGGTAAGTCTTTATCACTAGAAGATTTTTGCAGCATTGAGTAGGGAAACTCTGTAGGTAACTTGGCTCTAGGGAGATAGATCTACTAGAAAGAGCACCCCTCTAGAGCTGCTCTGACAACTTATTCCAGGTTTTCCAAGGGAAAATATGTCCAGGCATTGGATGGTTATATGGGATAGCTAAGACTTAAGATAAAATAGCAGATTTAATGAATGTTAAACTAGTATCCTTGAATATAAGAAACTAAGAAATAATAAAATTTTTATTTTATTTATAGAAATAAAAAAAACTATAAACAAGGATACTATGTTATTTAATGTGGATGATCATTGTTATATTATTCTTATTTTTATGTATTTTTTTATTTTTAGTGTTTGCCTGCTAGATGGGTATGCCCAAATTTTATTTATTATTTGGAGAACAAGGCCATTTCTCCTGTAAATTTTGGTTACCTAAAACTCTACTCTTTCAGGTTTTGGAGTTTGTTCTCCACCTGCAGAAGCACGAGGGATTGGGAGGATGGTAGTACTCTTTACAATAATAGAGAAATCTGAAAGGCTTTCAGTTGGTAATGTCCATTTTTTTTTCATTCAGGACTGTACTCAACTTTGCTGGGTAAGTTATTTTTGGTCATAACCTCAGCTCTCTTGCTTTTCGAAAATATAATGTTTCAAGATTTGTGACCTTTTAGTATAGAAGCTGCTGGGTCTCTTGAAATCCTGACTATATCTCAGAAGTATTTAAGTTTTTTTGTTGCATTGCTTGTCATATTTTCTCCTTAACCTGGGAGCTTTGAAACTTGACTTTGACGTTCCTGTAAGTTTTGCACCTGGGATCTCTCCGGTGGTGAACAGTAGATTTTTTTTCTATCTCTATTTTGCCCCTTGTTCTAGAATTTCAGGGCATTTTTCCTTAATAATTTGCTTTAATATTGCGTCTAGATTTGTCTAGATTTGTTTCAAGTAGTCCGGCAATTCTTACGTTGTCTGTCATTTTTCTAATGAGATGTTTCAGATACTTTTCTGTTTTTTAAAATTTTATTATTTCCCGGTTTCTTATAACATCATTCAATTCCTTTTGCTCAAATGTAGTTTTCAAGGACTTTTATGATTTTTAATTTTTCTCCAATTACATGTAAAAACAATTTTTAACATTTTTTTTAAAATTGAGATCAAAGATCTCCACCTCCCTCCTTCTTTCCCCACTCCCCCAATGAAGAGTAATTTTCTTCCTTAAGATTTTGTATGTCTGCAAATCAAAACAACTCCGAGGTACCGCATCACACCTATCAGATTGGCTAACATGACAAAACAGGCAAATGATAAATGTCGGAGAAGATATGGGAGAGCTGAAGCACTAATGCATTATTGGTGGAGCTAAGAACAATTTGGAAAGGGCTACAAAAATGTGCATACCCTTTGACCCAGTAATAGTGCTTCTAAGGCTGTATCCCAAAGAGATCATAAAAATTGGAAAAGGACCCACATGTACAAAAATATTTATAGTAGCTCTTTTTGTGGTGACCAAGAACTGGAAATTGAGGGGAGGTCCATTAAGTGAAGAATGATTGAACAAGTTGTGGTATATGAATGTAATGGAACACTATTGTGCTATAAGAAATGATGAACAGTCAGACTTCAGAAAAACCTGTAAAGATTTATATGAACTGATGTTGAGTGAAGTGAACCAGGAGAACATTATACATAGTAACAGCCACAGTGGGCAAGGACTATTTTTGATAGACTTAGCCCTTCTCAGCAATGCAAGAACCTAAAAGAACTCATGTTGCAAAATGCCATGCATATCCAGAGAAAGAACTATAGCATCAGAATGCAGAATGAAGCAGACTATTTTTCCTTTTGTTATGTTTTGTTTTGTTTTTCTCATGGTTTCTCCCATTCAATTTTAATTCCTATATGCAGCACGACTAACGTGAAAATGGGTTTAGTAGGAAAGCATATATAGAGCCCATATAAGACTGCATGTCATTTTGGGGAGGGAGAGAGGAAAGAGGAGGAGAAAATTTGGAACTTATAGAAGTGATTGTTGAAAACTGAAAACAAATAAATTAATAAATTTTTGGGAAAAAAGATTTTTTATCTCTTTTTTCAGTTGGTTAACTTTCTTTTCATAATTTTCTTATGTTGCTTTTATTTTTCCCTCTAATTTTTTCCTGACCTCTCTTATTTGATTTTTAAATTCCTTTTTAAGTTCTTCCAAGAACTCTTTTTGGGCTGTGATGTTGCTTTTTCAGGTAGGAGTAGCTTGTTTCTTCCCCCTCACTATCTTCCTCTGAATATGAACCCAGATCTTCTTTTACACCATGGTAGCTATCTATAATCTGGTTCTTTTTTCTTTGTTTACTCATTTTTATTTTGTTTTGTTTTACTTTACTTTTAGGAGTTTATTATTGTAATCAGGTTTTAACTCTGAGTTGTGAATAGTGTCCTCAGGTCCTCCTTACTATTATTTTCTGAAATTCTATACAGGAGTCCAACCTTAGGCACTCCTCTCCTCCCCGAAGCCACGGTAGCCCCTAGCTACATTGTGCCACAATGCTCTTGCTCCCTGTGGGACACACTTACTGGGAGTGAGCTCTTTCTTCCTCATCCACAGCCACAGCTAATCATATCAGTCAGCACCACTAGGTAAGGTGAGGGATGTTGTGTCCTTCAGTCATTCCCCAGTCAACTTTCTGATCCCTACACTGTTTTTTAGATGAAAGTTTGTGAGGTCAAAGTTCTTGAGGCTTAGTGTGCTTCCCAACAGAGCTGTCCCCAGGGCCTGATGTTTGTTGATTCAGTGGAGTCAGCTTGGAGGTGTTTTCATTTTGCTCAGGCCAAACCTCAGCTCCTGGAGGTCTTGTCTTTTCTGAGATCATCTCAAATTGTTTCAGGACAATGCTTTACACCTTTATTTTGCTGCTCTATGTTCATTTTGAGGTAATGTTCTATCTTTTGTGGAAGTCTATAGGACATGCAAACCTACAAGTTTCTTGGTGTACTCCTATGGATACAAGGAAATGCAAAAAAATGGCCACTGTCCTGTAGATGCTCACATTCTAACAGAAAAGATAACATAACTATAGCAATATACAAATACAGCTGCAGAGTCCTAATGCTTGTGTTTTAATCAATCAATCAATGTTGAATCAGTAAGCTTTTATTAATTACTAGATATTGGACGCTGTGGTAAGTACTAGGGAAACTATAAAAAAGCAAAATTTGTCCCTGCCCATTGAGTTTATATGTACAGATAAGTTATTTTTTGGTTTTTTGTTTTGTTTTGTTCAGGAGTTCTGACTCTTCATGACTCCAGTTGAGGTTTTCTTGGCAAAGATACTGGATGGTTTGCCATTTAACTCTCCAGCTCATTTTATAGATCTAAGGCAAGAGGTAAGTAGATTTAAACTATAGTATCTAAGTGGGTGGCACTAGAACTGAGACAGAATAAGACATACCTCTTCTAATTGATTAATAGAGACTCTGATACATTGAAGAGAGCTCTTGAAATTTGAAATGACCCGATTCAAATGCCACCTCTCTGAGTGTTTGCTTCCTCATCTGTAAGAAAGAGATATCAAATTTATAACATCATTCTCAAAGGATCATTGTAAGGAGATGATGTATGTAAAGCACTTTGTAAACTTTTAAGTATTAATGTCCATTATTTTTATTGAGAACATGGGAAAACAAATCTTCAGCAGAAAGACTTAAAAGAATGGTTGAGATTTCACCTAGAGAGGAAAGGCAAGAAAATAATGAGATAATGCTTTTGAAGTTGAAAACCTTAAGATCTGTTGTAATTACTATTACTTTAAGGAAACAGCAAGGTTTTTCACTGGTCAGAATATTACTATGACAGGCTATTGTTGTTGCAGGCAAATATATATAAAAAGAAATGTAGACCTGGAGTGTGGAGGACAAAAACTTCTTCCTTGGTTCCTAACTGCTGAGAGTGTAGCCTAGGGACTAGAAACTCTCCCAGACAAGAATAGGTTGACAATTCTTTTAGCCCATAGCTAAGATTATGAACTAGTAGGCCTAGCTAAAGGTAGCCAACAAAAACCAGTGAAAATGCCCCAGGCTAGGCTTCAGACTCTTGTTTTAATTGCCTCTGGTGCTGTTTCAAAGTCTGTGGTCTCAGGCAATTTTTTGGCAGTATTAGAAAATACTTTTTAACTTACAGTTAGAGAATAGGATTGTGGTGCTCAGCACTTTGGGGACTTTGATAAAAAATGGTAACTACAGTACTAAACACTGGAGCTGCGTGTAGGCTGGGGTACTGGTCCATTTTGTTTCCAAGTTCCTCCTCAGTTGGCAGGCAACTAAAGTTGAATCGAGACAAAAGCTAGGAGAATAATGTAATATCATTAAACTCCACCTTGCTTATCCATTTTGTTGTGTGATTATGTATATCTGCCAAGGACAAATAACTAACTCCTGGTGTGGACCCTGTATTCTGGCCAACACAAAACCGTTTTGTCTGCTTATCTTATTATTCCTGGAAATAATCTAAAACATGAAAATAACAATTTGTAAAAGGCAACTTAGGAAGTGAATATGCGCTTACTAAATACCTAATTTGTTTTGGTCATATTAGAAGGCTGCTTCCTAGATATTTAGTGAGGCCAAAGATTGAATGAGTCAATCTTTGTTGCATTCCAGACTGTTAATTGGGTGCCCAAGAGGGCAAGAACAGTTGGAGAAAATAATTGTATCAGGAGGAGGTTCTAGGACCATGTATTTGGGCTTAAGAAATTCCTGTGATTGCAGTAATCAAATATGGTAAGAAACCTGGAGGTTTCTTTGGATCCTTTGGTCCTCTTGATGGGGTGATGGGATGGGGACCCTGAATTTTCCCATACATTTCAGCAACCCTGTCCCTGATGTTTCCTCTGAGGTATATATCTGAGGTATATGGGTCCAGCCCAGAGCACCTATACACTCAATAATCCTTTTCACTGCTCTTTCCGCTGTGGTTCTCATCAGGCTATTTACCACTCCTTAATTCCATCTAGATCTTCCTACTGTTTTTTCTTGTATATATAAGTACCAGTCTTACCCCCTTTACATTGCCCAGATTCACTTAGAATCTAGCCCACTACTTTTGACTGAAAGGAGGCTTGAATGGTCAAATTCTTTAAAGGCAGACCCCGCCCATTATCCTTGAAATTTGGGGTTCCTTGCATCCCAAATTGCAGCATTCTTACAACCCAAAGTGCTGATGGCATATTGACCTGGTTGAAGGGAGAAAAGCAAACCTATTTTGCACTTGCAGATATTGTGGGTTTTTTTTAAAATTGAAGATTTATGGCAACCCCGAATTGAGCAAGTTTGTTGGCACCGTTTTCCCAAAAGTACATGTGCACACTGTGTTTCTGTGTCACATCTTGGTAATTATCACAATATTGCAAACTTTTTTATTATTATTCTATCTGTTATGATGATCTGTGATCAGTGATCTTTGAAGTAACTACTGTGATTGTTTTGGGGCACCACTAAGTGCCCCCATATAAGAAGGTGAACCTAATAAATGTTGTATGTGTTTTGACTGCTCTACTGATTGACCATTCCCCATCTTTCTTCTTCTTTTCCAGTCTCCTCATTCCTTGAGATGCAATAATATTGAAGAATACTACATAAACTTAGTTGACAAAGCAGCAGAAGGGTTTGAGGGTATTGACTCCAATTTTGAAAGAAGTTCTACTGAGGGTAGAATGCTATTAAACAGTATTGCAAGCTACAGAGAAATGTTTCATCAAAGGAACCATCAACTGACCTGGCAAACTTCATTGCTGTCTAATTTTAAGCAATTTCCAGAGCCACCACAACCTTCAGTAACCAGTACCCCACTAAGTCAGCAGCCATCAACATCAAGGCAAGACCCTCTACTAGCAAAAAGTTGATGACTTGTTGAAGGTTCAGATGATTGTTAGCACTTTTTTCCACTCTAAAGGACTTTTTAATTAGGGTATGTGTATTTTCTTAGACAACACTATTTCACACTTAATAGACTACAGTATAGTGCAAACATAACTTTCATGTGCACTGGGAAGCAAAAAAATTCATGTGATTCTCTTTATTATAGGATATTTGCTTTATTGCGTTGGTCTATAACCAAAATCACATTATTTCCACAATATCTACAGTATGCCTACACTTTAGAAAGAGGAAAGGGAATTAGGGAAAAAAAAAGAAACACTAGAAAAGAAGAGTATTTAGCACCTAAAAATTATTTAATGGAATTTTATTTTTTCCAATTATATATAAAATAGTTTTAATATCATTTTTATAAGATTTGGAGTTTTTAATTTTTCTTCCTCTCTCAACTTTTCTCTTCCCCAAGATAGCAAGCAATTTGACATAGGTTATGCAAGTTAGCACCTAAAATTTTTAAAATTCTTTATTAAAATTCTAGTCTAATGTTGCATTGTGGTATAACAATGACTCTGGGTTCTTTAACAGGTTCTACTGAATTAAAGAGGCTTTAAGTATGAATTTGGAGAGACATATTTATTCAAGGATCGGCCTGCTAAATTCAGAAAAGCTCATCACCAAAGTGGTGGCTATCAGACAATGAATTTTTTGACCAAAGCAACTCATACACATATATACACAGAAGTATCAACAAAAATATGGTCCAATTAGCATCTGTGTTGGCAACAATATCTGCATGGAGGAAATCATGGATATTTTGAAGTGATTTAAAGGATGAAAACAATTACATGTTGCTCACTTTCCTTTTTTTCTCTTTTTCCTGTAGAATAGTAGAATTTCAGAGCTGAAAGGGGCCCCAGAGATTATGTACAAAAAAACCCCCTCCCTATGTTATTCCTATTAAATGGTCATTTGGCCTCTACTTGAAGACTTCTAGTGATATAGAGGTCTTCACTATCTCTTGAGGTGACCTATTCCACTTTTGTATAATTCTAAGAAATTTTTTTTCCTGATATAAAGGTACAACTTGCCTCACTGAAACTTCTGCCCTCTACTTTCTGTTCTCTGGGGCTAAGCAGAACAACTACAGAAATCCCTTCTCTGTGAGTCAAAAATTTGAAGACAGATAGCTGCCATTGTGTTTTCTCTAAGAATTGTCTTCTGTAGGCTATCTCCATTATCATCTCAGAGCCCCATGGACAGCTCTAAAATGTTGTTTTCAATGGAGGATAGAAGGGCCTGACATGCCATGGTCACAAGAAGTCAGACATGACTGAATGACTTAACAGCAATAACTTGTCTCTTGTTCAGTTGCTTCTTTTTGATCTGTCTTTACTCTGCTGTCTTCTTCTCCTCTTGAAGCTTACCTGCAATGTACAGTCCCAGTAGATTCTTCTATCCCCATGTTTCTAAAACTGTGGGAAGTGGCCCAGGGTGAAAGTTCATAAACATTTCCATCTTTAGGTCATAAACAATCTCACAGGATCCAACACGGAGGAAATCATGGATATTTTGAAATAATGTCATATTTAATATGGCCAGAGAAAGGGTGGAAACATATTACATATTGCCCACTTTCCTTTTTTTCCTCTTTTTCCTGTAGAGTCATAGAATCTCAGAGCTAAAAGGGACCCCAGAGGTTATGGATGATACAGTGAACAGCTATTGACTCTATAACGTAGAGTCAGAGGACCTGGGCTCGAATCTTGGCTCCATTCCTCCTTGGTCAAATCACTTCACATTTCTGGGTCTCAGTTTCCTCCTCCATAAACAAAGGGATTGGACTATATGGACTCTGAAGTCCCTCTCAGCTCTATAGCTATAATCCTATGATCTTTCAAATCCAGTAGTATTTTTTTTCAGTTCTCATTCTACTTGATTTCTATGCAGTTTTTGGTAGCAGTTAACTACCATCTTTTCCTGAATAGTTTCCCGACACTGTTTTCAGTTCTCCTCCTACTGTGTGACAATTCCTTGGGTTCCCTTGCAGGATCATGATGTATTTTCTGGCCACATACTCTACATCCGTGGCCCTCTCTTTATTTGCAAGACCATTATCCTAATTCAGCCCTTTACCATTTCCTAGTGAGTCTTTTTGCTTTGAATTTCTCACTTTTCCAAGGTATCCTCCACACAGCTGCCAAATTTATACTCCTAAAATGACTAAAATCACTTTCCTGCTCAAAAAAACTCAATAGCCCAGCATTGTGCCAACCAAACTTCGGGAACATATGTGCTATTCTGGACTTTCATAATTGCAGGTGCCATCTTTCCTTTGTGAATGTTAATAAACAGATATTATTTGCTAGGGAATATTCACCTGTACACAGCTATATTGATAAGATGAGGACTTTTCTCCTTCATATTATAATCCTGGAGTTCCACTGATCTCCCCCTTTGCTGCTCTCCCACTATTCAGGTCAGCATTCACTTATAGACTCTCAAGAGAAAGTTGTTAACCTTTTCCCCTCTATCCTGGAAGAATTCTGCATTCCATCTAGCTAGTCACTGCCCTAAAATCCCTGGGAATTAGAAAACAGGTCATTACTGCCATGCCTCAGAGACGAGACCCTTTGTGGGATACCTGGAGATCTCTCTTTGGCACTACTTCCCCATCTAGGGTATTGCAATCCTCCACTAACCATTTGGGGATCTATCATACTTTCTGCTCCCCCCACTAGCCTGAGACTATAGAACCTTGTAAGTTGATGGAGAGCAGACTAGAGACAAGCCTGAGAAATGTAGGCTCATCTCCAGTCCTCTAGAGACCTCTACTGGCTGCAAAGAGCATCCTCCAATAAACCTCAGGATACATAGACTCCGCACCAGTGGCCTATGTTACTTTCCTCCTGCGGTAAGGAGAAGCGATACAGGGATACTCTCAAGGTCTCTCTTCAGAACTTTGTGTGATATGGGAGACAGTGGCACAGGACCATTTAGCATGGCGTACCCACATCAGAGAAGGTGCTTGCTGTGCTCTATGAGCCAAGCAAAATTGAAAAAGCTCAAAGGAAATACAGGATGCACAAATTTGGAGTATCCAGCCCAAGTGTTCATTCACATGGACTATTTGTGCCCAACCTGTCATAGAACATTCTGAGCTCATATTGGTCTGATCAGCTGCAGTCAGACACGTTGACATTTGACTTTATCATAGTGATGTCATTTTGGTCCTCTTGAGAATGAAGGACAACCAGCCTTGGGCATGGAGGGTAGTTTATCACAAAAACACTCATTTATAGAAAGCAATTACCATAAACTAATCCATTAACTAGGTTTTATTAAATAATGGCTGTGTGCCAGTCACTATACTAGGCACTGGAGATTTATGTACAAGGAAGAAAACAAACAGAAATAATACAGAGAGGAAAATTTTATCAAATTCTCCTTTTGATGATACCCTATGAATCCCTAAAATAACTCCAATTCATTGTATAAAAGGAGTGTACACTGAATAAGGTTACCTGTATCCTCTGGGTCAAAATAAAAACTTTTTGGATGGACATTTAAACTATCTACAATTTAGACCCAACCTAATTTATTGCTCTTTTCAAGAACAAAAATAACACTAGTAGCTGTCCCCAGAACTGGAAACTGTATTTCTTTCATTGCTCTCCATGCTTTTGTGTAGATTGTCCTTCATGCCCAGATCCATCTCTCTTCAGCTCTGCCTCTTCTATTTCTCTGCAAGTTGGCTCAATTACTGTTTGTCTTGTGAAGCCTCTTCTGACTCTTTCTATTTTTAGACCCCTCTTTTCTTCACATTATCATACATTTATTTGTCTGCCTGTGTTTGTGTTCCATTTCTCCAGTATCATATAACTTCCTTGGGGGTATGGGCTGTTCATTTTTATTCCCTTACATTCCCACTATCTGACACAGAGAGAGCCTTGAACTAATTAATAAAGAATTTTTCTTGCTTTGTTGTTGAGTCATTTCCGTCATGTCTGACTCTTCATGATCCCTTTTGGGGTTTTCTTGGCAGATGCTGGAGTAGTTTACCGTTTCCTTCTCCAGAACATTTACAAATGGTTAAATGACCTGCCTAGAGTCACACAGCTAGTAAGTATCTGAGGCTGGATTTGAACTCATGAAGATGTCTTCCTGATTCTAGTTCTCTATCCACTCTACCACCTAACTGCCCTTATCACAGAATAATAGTCAATAAAAGTTTATTAAATACCTTCTATGTGCCAAGTACTGTGCTAAGAGCTGGGGATACAAATATAAAAAAAGAAAGATAGTCCCTGTCTTTATCATTTCTCACCGAGCTGCACTACTTTATGATTTCTCTGACTGACTAAACAAGTGAAGGATCTTTGATTTCAACAGTGTGAGGAAAATTCTGTTTGCAAACTACCTTCTGCACATCAGACCCTAACCCAATGCAGACGCAATATGGTATAGATAAATTCTAGGAAGTTCCCTGAAGCCATACAGAGGTTAAATAGCTTGCTCATTGCTGAATGGATAATGAAAAAGCATTTAGTAAACACTATGTTCTTGGCACAGTGATAAGTACTAAGGGATACAAAATTGAAAGCAAGATAATCTTCACTCTCTGGGAGCTTACTCTGCAATAGGATGAAGACAACACATATTGGGAATGGTGGTCAGAGAAGAGCATTTTGTTCTGAAAAGTTACAGAGGTTAGTGAATGAAGAACTAGGCAATTGATTGACTGGCCCTATCCAGGGGTGGTAAAGTTGATTTGATTACTGTTCTCATAGCTAGAGATGGAAAGGAGGGGGGAGTGTTGAAAGAGTTCACATACAAGAAGTGGTTACATAAGTTACGTAAGTATCTTTGGTAAGATTTGAACCTCAGGCTTTGACCCATGCCCAACACTTTATCCACTATGCCATATTTTCTTTATGCCTTTTCCATATAAGTGATTAATAAATGTTTGTTAAATTGAATTGGGTATCTGCTAAAAGAGTCTGTGCTACTGGCAAGGAATATAGTTGACACCAAACATTTTTAGAGCCCCTAGTCTGCTTCCTGAAAGCCTTCATAATTTCTCTCCAGTGTAGTCAGATCTACAATTATCTGACACAAATGGGCAGAAGGGGCTGGCTTGACAAGCAATAGGCAGTGCAGTTTCTGGTATCTCTAGTTTTAACTTTGCAAGGTGAAAAGCAGTGGAACTATTATCTAAGAGCAGGTTGTTTTTGTTTGGGTGTGAGGCAAAAAACAGTGGAGTCTCCATCCCCTAGGGAGTGATTTGTGCCATTGGCTATGGGACAATTAACAGGACCCAAGGGAAGGGATCTGGGCGAGGGAGGGAAGGGCCAGATAGAAGTTATAATCTAAGAGAGTAAGCAGATGCTGTTCCAGGATTCACAGGGGATGCAGTGCAAGAGGTAGGAAAAAGAACAGATGATTTAGAGCTGAAATAGACCTTAGAAGCTATCTTAGAAGCTAGCTCTCATTTTATATATAAACAACTGAGATTCAGAGAGGTTAAGTCACTTGCCCAAGGTCACACAAGTAGGAGGTGGTAGGGATGGGATTCAAACCCTAGGTCCTCTGATTCCAGACCAGAATTTTTTCTGGTATATTATTTGTAAGCCTGAGAAATTAGAGCAGATCTAAAGAAAATAAATTATAGTAGCAGGCTTCTAGGGGTTAGTGACCCCTAGATCTCAAGCAACTTCTCCATCCAATACCTCAATCTATAGAGGCGAAGATATGACTTGCCTGCCATTTCAATGCATTAGTCATGCTCCTAGTTTAGTGGAGTCAGCCAGGCAGGCCTTATTTGCCTCCTTTCAAAGTTGGTTTGTTTGCTTTAGTTTAATATTAAAGAAGGGATAGTGAGTGGCCTTCAACCAGGGCTTTGAGCCTGCCCTGTTTTCTGAGCCAACACCAGTAGACTGAAATTTAAGCCTCTAATTCTTCATTACCCACCAGGTCTGCTCATTCTTCTAATGAGCCTGGTCAGTTGTCTTTACTCTTTACCTTCTGGATCATCCATTTCAGGGGTGGGGAACCTACGACTTTGAGGCCCTCTAGGTCCTAAAGTGTGGCCCTTTAATTGAATCTAAACTTATTTATTAAGATTCCTACCCCTGATCCAGTTAGTATGGTAACCATGCCTAAGCCCAGTGATCCATGCCATATTGCACAGCCCTAGGCAGCTAGGTAGCTTAGATGGTGCTGGACTTGGAGTCAGGAAAACTTGAACTTGAATCCTCCCTTGAACACTTACCAGCTGTGTGACCCTTGTCAAGTCACTTACCTTCTTTTAGCCTCAGTTTCCTCATTTGTAAAATTGGCATAATAATAGGACCTACCTCCTAGGATTATTGTGAAGAGCAAATGAGGTAACATTTGAAAAGCATTTTGCAAACCTTAAAGCATTACATACATCCTGGCTATTATTATTTTTAAAAAAGTAATCTGGTTAAAAAGGTACAGTGAGGCTTAATTTTGAAGAGGGGATGGGAAAGAAAGAATAAGCATTTCTATAGGACTTATTACATGGCAGACACTGCATTGTCTTTATAAATCTGTAAATACTTTACAAATATTATCTTGTTTAATGCTCACAACCACATTGGGAGGTAGTGCTGATGTTATTCTCATTTTACAGTCAAGGAAACTGACAGGTCTTATATGTCAAGCTGAGGAGTTTATCATTATAAAGCTTTATTCTATAGGCAATAGGGAAACTTTAAGCCACTGGAACATGGGAGAAGCAGGAGGAAGGTGAGATTTTAAGACTGTAAAGTTGACAGTATTTTCTTAAGATTAACTTGGCACACATTGATGGACCCTGAGTCCTTTGACAACACAGTATTATGTATTGGCAATATGAAGCAAGATGGAGAAAAAATCTTTCCTCAGAATCAGAATTCAGCCCTTTTTATTAGTGTTATGTTCTTGGTGACTGTCTTTCTATACTGGAAACCCTTCTCGATAAGACCTATAAGCCTCCCTGTTCTATCCTTTCTTAGTTGATTTCACTAGTCTTAAAGTCTTAATTATTTAATTTGTGATATCTTCTAGACCCCTCTTAGTTAGCCTGGAAATGAGCATATGGTTGAAAAACTGAATTGGACAATTAAAAGTGTTTCTGGACTAGGTACGAGAATGATCGACTCTTATTCAAGGACAGAGGGCATGTAACAGGATTTAGGAAAAAAATATTTCCCTTGAAACTTGTAGATCAAGGAGAATTTAAAATAATTTAAATTAAAATGAAAAAGCATTTATTAATCCCCATAGAGGGTAATAGGTACAACACAGTAAGGAGAAAAGCAGTAAAGAGGCCCTGTTCTTCACCAGAGACAATTTCCATAGAGTTAATAATGATACATATGGACTCATGTCTATTTACAGAAGAAGAAAATGTGTGCAATAATGTACACTAAAGAGTTGAATGCAAAGTGGTAAATTCTGCTTCATAAGTATCACTGAGATGTGAAACGTGAGTAGAATGTGGCAAAGGAAGGATCCAATTAGTGGTGTGCTGGTAAATGTTTAACAAGTAACTCTCCCCAAAACTAGGCATGTCATTGGTCCTGTTAGGATGAAAAACAACAATAAATGCATGACACAGTGCTAAATTTAATTCGCATTAATACTTTCTTAAGTCACAATCAGCAAAGCAAAAAATCAAACCTTGATTTGTGATGTTTGCCAATTTCTGAAGTGTAAGTAAATGCTCTTATTGAAAATTTAGCAATTGGCTCTCAGAAGATAGTTAGAGCTGGCTTCAGCTCACCCTGGCATACATCTTTTTCAGAATGAATAAACTGGTAGAAAGGAGGAACTGGATGGAAAGGCATTGTATATGAAGGAGACATACTTCTATGAGGAAATCCATAATTTTGGTGAAGGTTCATAGCTGAAAGGGGTCTTAGAGATCTTCTATACCCTGTCATTGTGCAGAAAAAGAATTGAGGGCCAAGGAAATTAAGTGATTTGCCTGAGGTCATAATGGTAAAAACCCCCCCAAAACAAAATAGTTTAGAAATTAAACCTGGGTCCTCTGACTCCAAATTCATTGCTCTTTTCACTATATATCCACAATGATTAATGAAATGTAAAAACAGAAGTGATATTATGATGGAAGTGTATATTATAGGCCACTTAGCTAGAGGAGAAAGTGATGAATTCTGGAAGTGCATCATATAATAAGCTAAGAGACATGATAGAATAGTAATGAGGGGTGTCAGCTAGCTAGAGTTGTCACTTTTTTTGGGTTCTCTAAGTACAGTGCAGAAAATAAAGAGGATAGGTGTCTTTCCTGAGTCAAAGCTCCTGAAGACCAAGAAGTCCAAGTGTTGAAGGATGTCCACAGTGATAAAAATAAGAAAATATGAATCTCCTTCCTCCTTTGGGTAGACTAAGACATTTCAGCTCTCTGGGCAAACAAATTACTACAAGCTCCTCTGACTGGTACTAGCAAATACACTTCTGAATGTATGTGTCCTATGAATATGCTTTATCCTCCTTATTCTCTGCTTTCCTTCCTAGTGCTCAAATCTACCCTCCTGACTATGCCATTGGCCATGTGATTTGGATGGGCTACATGACTTCATAAAGCTATGCATTGTCCTTTTATATAGTTGTCCAGATGATCTCAGATATCAAGAAACTTGAATCAGAAAGAGCACTTCGTTGAGTAATGAATTCCAGATAAGGGATAGTTACAAGACCTTTGGGTAGTTTTCTTTTCTTACTTGTTAGGATTTTAAATACGAGAAACCAACTAGATTTCATTGTAATACTGCCAAGCATTTCCCTTTTGGCAGATTCACTTGAACGATGTATAATACAAAAAAAACCTTTCAATCCTGTAGTTAAAATTTACCACCGTTAAGAGTATAATCTGTAAACTGAATGTTGGGGGAGACAAAATTGAAGATGTTTAGAATATTTTATTTAGTCAAAATAATTTTTAAATAGCAAAAAAATCAACTTTTGTTTTCAACTTGACCACCAGAACCAGTCATCCATTCAATAACATAGATTTCCATTTCCTTACATCATCTTGCAGCTGGTGGGAAGAAAAAGTGCCAAAACTTTGATGCCAATAAAACTCCATTTTTACACATTAAAAACAAGACATTATCTTTTGTTAGAAAGAATTGGATTTTGTGGAAACTAGCTGTAAATTTCCTACACGAAATTTTATTCTGCTATCTCCTGATGTGTTTGCAAAAGTACCACAATGCTTATTTAATGTCTGGTTTGTATAACTCTTTCCATGATGAATACAAGGATATATCAGCTATTAAGGACTTTCAAAATGGAAAATTCTTTCCTAGAGAAATGAATCCATATTGCTTGTTGGAAATATATCAAAGGAAGCTGTAACTCCTTAAGGCAAAATCTCAAGACCTCTGTAGAGAACCTTGAGGGGTTTGAAAGAGCCCCTCCTCCAAGGGAGAAGAGGAGCTGACTTGAGAGGTTAAGTGATATACTGTTCTTAAGTGCTCATCCTTGAATTTGGGTGTTGAAGTTCCAGGAGACAAGGCCCCTGCTATACAGGATAACATTCCAATAAACAGGCCTTGAAACCTCCCTTTCTACTTATCATCATGCTCTGTTTCATGCTTCAATAACTACCTTTATGGTTTTTTACTATTTAAGCATCCTGATTCCCTGAATTATTGGTTCAGTATGTCCAGAATAAACTCAGTTTGTTCAGACTGCCGTGTCCCGCCTGTCGTTTCATCCTTACTCTGTGAGCCCCATAATCACCCCGGACCTGCTGGACTGTGCTGGCCACAGCAGGCCTCTGACAGGAGCCAGTATTTACTAGGACCTTTCCATGTAGGCTGGGCAAGCTTTTCCTGAGGTTAGGCTAGTTCTTTCCCCTAGGAGGTATTAAACTCTCCTTAGGACTTGATTGATTTAGGCTGTTGATATAGCCTGTTGACTGAGTATAAAAGACTGTGAAGACAGGGGGGGTGGGGGGGAGCCAAGATGGTAGAGTAGAAAGACTCACATATGCTAGCTCCGAACCCACAGCCCATAGATTTCCTCTAAAAAGAACTCCCAACAAATTCTGGAACAGTGGAAGCCACACAGCAACACAGTGAAGGATATTTCCGTTCCAGAGAGCCCTGAAAAACCAATCCCAAAGGTCCATCGCACACTGGATGGGAGCAGAGCCCTGCCCTGCCTTGGCTGTGTGGCACTGAGAGGAGCAAGCAGATCCGAGCAGGCTTCAGGGACAGAATCTCCAGCAGCCGCAAAGGTTCCCTCCACCCACAGACACACAGGTCAGTGAAAGAGATGTCTGGATGGGCTAAGAGGGGAGCGGGGTGTCTCCGGGACTCAGGTCCCCTTGGGAGGCAGTGGCAGAAGCAGTGGCAGAGGCAGCAGGTGGCCAGAGGCTCCCAGAGGAGGCAGGAGCTCAGCAGGAGCTCCATTACAAAAGGTCTCTGCATAAACCCCCTGAGGGAACTGAGCCTGGTAGGAGGCCCAGCCCCAACCTGAGCACCAGAAATTAAGCTCCCATGGAATAGCAGCCAGGCCTGCCGCCAAAAGCCCTGAAGCTGGGGAGCAGCATTTGAATCTCAGACCCCAAGCACTAGCTGGGCAGACCTGGGGGGGCGGAGAGGACTCTCAGAAGTCAAGTAACTGGCTGGGAAAATGCCCAGAAAAGGGAAAAAAAATAAGACCATAGAAGGTTATTTTCTTGGGGAACAGATGATTGTGCCATTCCTCTCCG
>CM053770.1:342632242-342682499 GCA_028658325.1 Potorous gilbertii
GGGACAAATGGGGAGAAAATTTTGGAACTCAAAATCTTGTGAAAATGAATGTAAAAAGTTAAATAAATAAAACGACTGTGAAGAGTTCCAGCTCCTTCCCTGAGGCTTCTGATCTTGGTCCAGAAGCATGACTAAATTCTAGGAAGCCGTGCTCAGTAAATCAATCATTGTCATCATGGTCCTCAAAATAGCAGCTAACGTGTATGTCGCACTTACTGTGTGTCAGGCACTGTGCTAGTTACATTTATCATCTCATTTGATCTTTACAACAGTCCTGGGAGGTAGGGGCTGTTATTATCCACATGTTACAGATGAGAAAACTGAGGCAAACTGAGGCTAAGTGACTTTCCCAGCATAGTATCTAACATTTATGTAGTACTTACTCTATGTCAGGCACTGTGCTAAAGGCTTTACAATTATAATTTATCTCATTTGATCTTCACAACAACTCTGGGAGATAGATGCCATTTTTATGCCCATTTTACAGATGACAAAACTGAGGCAAACAGAGATGAAGTGATTTGCCCAGGATCACCCAGCAGAATTAGTATCTGAAGTCAGATTTGAACTCAGGTCTCTCTGAGTGCAGGTCTGGTGCCCTATCCACTGTACCACCTAGCTGCCAACATGGGGTCCTAGTCTTCCTCTGCTTTGGCTAAGTAAACCTCCTTTTGTAGACTCTTTTATGGACTGTAAATTTCTAATTGCATTCCAATATAAGACCTAAACTTCCAGGGGACCAGGGGAAGAGAAAACACAGCTAATAAGTGTCAGAGGCCGGACTTTAATTCAAGTATTCCTGACTCCCAGTACTCTCTTCATTGGTCACTTACTTCCTCTGTTCAGTGCAATTCATTTCATAGTAGAGCCATTCTTTTGGGTAGCAGTTGAACTACCTATGGACCATTTGTGCCCAACTTGTGGCAGAACCTTCTGAGCTCATACTGGTCTGATTAGCCATGGTCCCACATACTGTAACTTGATTCTAATGTCATTTAGGTCCTCTTTGAGAATGAAGTAATTTTTAGTGCCCCCTAGTTCCTATAGACAACAGATTATTTCTGCCCCAACAGAGACAAAAAAGATAAATTTTCCTATGTTTCATTAGTCATTCCACTGCCTTAATCACTGCCCTAGAATTCCTGGGAACTAGAGCTGATATGTCTCTGATAAACTTCATAGATCTGGCCTTTTCTGTCTGAAAATGTATAAAGCTTGTGAGCATTCTTTGGTCCTAGCACTCTAGAGTTCTGCCACCCCAATGAGTCATCCAGGGAACTACACCTTTTCCTTAGCTGATCTGAGATCATAAGCTTCAACATTGCCAGAGACCCACACTGCAACCTAGAGGAATCTCAACACTTTTGTTTCATCTCTAGCTATGCTAAACTCCAGCCCTTTTGAGAACTCTTTAAGGAATATTCTTCAAGAAAATTTCTTACTATGATAGCTAAGTATTTTTCATGTGAACTATTTCTTTCTTCCTTGGATGTGGTGATTCATGTATCATAAAATCACTAATCAAAGGATACTGTAACTAAATGCAGAAATTAATGTTGTTAGAAGAATATGGCCAATTCTCCCCTTTGAAAATTTTTAAAATTTACTTTATTCTGAACTTAATAAATAAAACAAGCATCTCCATAATATAGCAGAATAGAAAAAAAGATGATTGTATGTGAAACGGCAAATCTATTATGCATGACTTGCTATTTTTTTTAAGTATATAATAAAGTTATCATGTAACTTCTTTTTTCCTCTTTTTTCTCCCCCTGATCCTAGAGACAGCTACTATTGTACACAAATATATATGTGCTTGCGTGCATGTGTGTGTATGTGTGTATGTATGTAAAACCATTCTATATATAACTTCTATTTATCAGTTCTTTCTCTAAATGCAGATAGGGCCTTCCTTCATATGTCCTTTGTAGTTAATTTGGGTATTTGTAATAGTCAAAATGACTGTCAATCAAAGTTGTTCTTAAAACAATATTATTGTTGCTGCATACAACGTTCTCTTGGTCCTCCTCATTTGACTCTTTATTAATAGACTCTCCAGGTTTCACAGGCATACAAAAATATAGTCAGTACAATGGCTCTATAGACCTTCAGTTTAGCATGCAGCCTGGTAGCTCCACCTCTTCCTTTTGTAGCCTCCCAAACACTGAGCTAGCTCTGGCAATGCTTGTGTCAATCTCATCATCTTTGTAAATAGCCCTGGAGCAGGTACTGCCAAAGTAAGTGAACTTAACCACACCATTCAAAATTTCTCCATTTAATGCTTCCATTGGTTCCATGTATGGATGATGTGGTGCTGGCTGGCATAGAACCTTTGTTTTCTTGATGTTGATTGTCAGATCAAAATTAGCGCAAGCAGCAGAGAACTGATTCTACTCTGTAGTTTCTCATTTTCAGAGGCTGAATTGAGTGGACAATCATCTGCAAGCAAAAAGTCAAGTACCAACTCTCCCTCCACTTTAGTCTTGGTTTATAGCCTTTTCAAGTTAAATAGTTTATCATTAGTGCAGAAGTTGGTCTCGATGGTGTTTTATTCCTCGTTGAAGGAAGGCATGCACCCAAACTTACTTCACTCTACTGGTGACTGGAAAAGCATAAGAGGATCATCCTTCATCTAGGACCCATTAGAACATGCCATCCTAAAACTGGTATACAATACTGACAAACTACTCCAGGCGACTCAAATTTGCCACGTTCTTCCACAGGTCCTCACAACATACAACATCAAAGGCCTTGCTAGGCCATCTTCAGTCATCCTGAACTACATCCAGTCACTGGATCCAGACTCTGGAGGAGAAAGTGAAGCTGATGACTTTGCACAGATCTCCTTCACTAAAATCCAATTCACTTACAAGTCATGACAATCATCTTCCTGATGTCACGGTCCTCTTCAAGAATGAAAGACAAACCACAAACTATACTCAATCAAAGATCTTGGTCAGGTCAACAGATGTTGGTTATAGACCTCTGTTGTGCTCCTGGAATCTTCCAGATGATTAATCATCCAATTAAGGAGGACTCTGGCATTGCCAGCAAAGACTAGGAGAGAAATTCCTCAGTGGTTGTCAAAGGACAGCCTATTTTCTTCTTCTTTATAGAGATGAGCAATGGAGGCATCCTCAAGCTTGGTGGATGATTTCCTCTTGCTATTTAATCTGGACGAGTTCACGTATGAGCAATAGACTCTCTGCCTTGTATATCTCTACTGGGATGGAATCAGTGCCAGAGGCTTTAACACTCAAAAGAAGCTTTTGGCATTTGGCATTTCTTCTTCAGTTGGAGGTTTGGCTAGAGAGGAAGTGATTACAACTTGAGGCATACACAATCAATGTTAAGAACACCATGGAAATGTTCAGCTCATCTCTCCGGGATTGTGTCCTTGTCACTAATCAGTGTGGCTCCATCTTCAACAGAGTAGTTGAAGTACAGAGGTCTTTGGCCCTTAAATAGTCTTCAGAGCATCATAAAAGCCCTTGGGATTATGGCTATAGAGCTGACTCTCATCTGTGTTCTTGCTGAGCCAAGAATCGTGCCTCTCTCTAAACTTCACTAGCACTTTGCTTTTGATGGAGTTAAATGCTGCCTTCTTGGATTCAGACAAGCTATCCCGCTGATAAAATCCATGGTGTTCTCATTACTCATTTTATGAAAATCCCCTGGCTGCTTCAAGAAAAAAACAAACAAAAATCTTCAGATAAAATGATAAGAAATTGTTGTCTTTAGCTTAGTAATGCTAACTTACTTTAAGGTAACTCTTAGTAATTAAGTAATTTAAGGTAATTCTTAAGAGAAAACTCTTGTAAAACTGAGATATTAAAAGTTATTCATAGTTATTCCAGCAAATTTCTGCATCTATCATTCCCACTCTTTCACTAATCTCCAGTCTTCAAGCTTTCCCTGTATATTGGTTATATCCCTGCTGCCTACAAACACATCTATGTCTCCTTCATTCTTAAAAATAAACAGACAATAACAATGATCCTCTCTTAATCCAGCCACCCATCTATCCCCAGTAACTATCATCTCGTATCTCTCCTTCCTATCGTGACTAAACTCCTTCTTATTCTCCTTTGCTGGACCTTCATTCAGGTCTTGCCCATTAACTATAAGCACCCTCTAAGCCTCTGTCTTGGACTCTATTTACTTTTCCCTCTATGCTACTGTAACAATCTCTGGAAAGGGGATGATTTGCCACAAAACTCCTGAAATTTGTAGTTCCTACCAGTCTGAGAAGAAAGGAAACTAGTGAGAGATCAGCCCTAGGACAGAAGGATGAAAGTTTTTAATATAAGGAGTACTGACAGAGATTTTGGATTATCAAGGAGAATGAGGACAGAAGAGAGAGCATTTGGCATGACGTATATATACAAAGCAAATTGGAGGTAAACTCCCAGCATGAAGGAAGACCAGTAAAGGCATCTTGCAGAAAGTGAGATTTTAGCTTATACTTGAAAGAAGTTAGGGAAGCTTGGAGACAGAGTTTAGGAGGCAGAGCTACAGGCAGTAAAAATACAGCCTGTGTCTGCCACATCTTTAATTTACCTTTCTTTAATTCCATGAGAGATGATTTCTAAATGAACAAGTAAAGAGTGTATGACTGTGCTTTTTAAAATTTAGTTCAGAAACAGAAGTGCTAAGATAAAAAAACAACACTAAACAAAAACACCTGCAAGGAACTTGTGGTCCCTAGTATGCCCCCCTACCTTATGTCTATTTAATTGTGTTTTAAAAAAAATTCTGTTGAGCACATTTTCCAGATTTAATATTATTTCTCATAAATGCCTGTGGCTGTTCTTGTTTTTATGTTGTCTGCTGTCCCTTTGATCAAAGCATGAGGATGCCATTGAAGCTTCACAGGAGAGTAACCTTTCCTAACACAGAACTGACTGCCAACTCTATTCAGACCCTTGTTAGAGAGTTTTGCCTTTTAACTAGGGGCATGTGTAGAAGCCATTTCAAAATTACATTTTCAAATGCAGTATTACTATGAATTCAGGTCATTAAAAATAAAAATCTTCCCCATATTAAAGAGCCTAAGGGTAATGGGATATTACACTCTTTCTCTCAGTGATCTCATTAGCTGCCATGGATTCAATTCAAATCTCCTTATCTATACCTAACCTCTCTCCTAACCTCAAGTCTCATATGTCCAACTACCTATTAGACATCTCAAACTGGATGTGCCACAGATATCTTAAATTCAACATGCTCAAAACTGAACTGATTATATATATATATCTATATATATATTATATATATATATCTATATATATAAATCCAATATATAAAATTATTGGCCAAATACAATGGCCAATGTATAAATATAAATGGCCAAAATATAAAATAAATGGGCCCAATACATAATGGGCAAATTTATACATATAAATCTTCCCCTTATCCTAACTTTCCTATTACTATGTAGGGCATCACCATCCTCCCAGTTTGTCAGATTCAAAACCTAAGTGTGATCCTTGTCTCCTCATTCTCTCTCTTGCCCCCATATCCAATTTGTTGTTCTCCTTTTGTAGCATCTCTCTTATATGCCTCCTTTCCTCCCATCACCACCACTGCCCTGGTACAGGCTCTTACCACCTCATGCCTGAACTATTGCAATAGCTTTCTGATCAGTCTCCTTCATTTAGGTTTCTCCTCCCTCCATTCTATCTTCTGTTCAGCTACCAAAGTGATCTTAAAGCTCAACTCTGATCAGGTTATCTCCCTATTCAATACATTCCAATGGCTCCCTCTTATCTTCATGATTAAATATAAAATCCTCTATTTGGTTTTTAATGACCTTCATAATCTAACCCTTCCTCCCTTTCTAGTTTTGTATTTTACTTTCCCCCACATTACATATTCTGTAATCCAGCTACTGTACATTGGCCTTGGTATTTGTCTCACAAGATACTATCTTTCGATTCAGTGCATTTTCAGTGACTGTCTTCATTGTCTAAAATATTCTCCCTCCTTACCTCTGCCTCCAAGCTTCCCTAACTTCTTTCAGGTCTCTACTAAAATCCTACCTTCTGCAAGAAGCCTTTCCTGATCTCCCTTAATACTCATGCCTTCCTTCTGAAATTGCCTCCTGTTTACTCTGTATTTATCTTCTACGTACATACATGTTTCCTCCCTTATGAGACTGAGTTCTTTGAGAGGAAGGACCAGGTTTTTTGACTGTCTTTTTGTACTTAGAACTTAACTTGGTGTCTGGCATGTAGCAAGGTCTTAATGAATGCTTATTGACTGACTAGTAAGGTTCTGAGGAGGGTCACAGCTAGGTGGTGCTGTGGGTAGAATGTTGGGCTTGGGGTCAGGAAGGCTCATTTTCATGAGTTCAAATTCAGCCTCAGACATTTACCGTGTGATCCAGTAACTTAACTCTGTTTGCCTTAGTGCCCCTTTTGTAAAATGATTTGGAGAAGAAAATAGCAAACCACTCTGCCAAACGAAACCCCAAAATGGGGTAATGAAGACTTGTGCATGATTGAAATGACTGAACTAAAAAGTTTCTAAGGAAGGATTAGAACCAGGCAGAACTCCTGATTACAACTCTAACACACTTCCAACTAACCCATGTAGACTTTCCTGATGAAAGTTGGACATTTGTAGTACAGAAGGATTTGAAAGATCCCCTTCTCTGTCATACCCTAGATATCCCTTCATGTCCTTCTGATCACAATATACAGTATGGAACACAACCATAACTAAATAAGCCAAATAATGCATAATGTTATAAAATTTCTCTCTTGACCTTTTTTTTTCTGTCTCTTTTTGAAAAGGACTTAACTAATTAGTCAACTCAGAATTAGATCTTGTTTTAGTGATAGAGTTGGATTTATACCTTCTTCAGTTACAGGAAAGCATTCCATAAAGCAAAGTTCTTTGGAGAATTTCAAAGTAAAAAAATGTTCTGGAATGAAAATAAATCTTCTATGATAAATTGTATCATGAAGCATAGGAAAGCCTGTCTTCTGGCAAGGAGGAATATAGAACAGGGGATCATCAAAGCCTAATCTGGAGAACAACTTCAGCTGTAACAGAGAATAGGTCACTATTACCAGGACCAAGTGAAATTTGTGTGGTTAAACCACATTAAAATCCTCTTTTTAGTGGATATTGAAATACTGTTCTTAGTTCTGGGAGCCATGATTTAGGGGTAGACATTGACAAGCAGACGTCCATCAAGAGGAAGATAACCCGGTTGAGAAAGGGACTTGAAATCATGCCATAATAATTCCACTTAAAGGAACAGGGGATGTTTAGCCTGGAGAATAAAAGATTTGAGGGATATGACTCCCATCTTAAAACATTTAAAGAATTATTTTTTGGAAAACATTTTTTCGATCAACTTTGTATGAGGTTTTGATTAATTCCATGAATCATAGTTTGTATTTACTATACTTCACCCCATCAGGCAGAATCCTGTATATAAGGATATATGTTTATTAATATTTTTGTACACACAAGCACTATCCTTCTTGTGTGAATGAATGAATCACTGACTGGTATAAAATCCAATTGTGCTGGCTCCACCATTCTTGAAGATGAAGATTTTTATGAAAATTTTTGCAGATTTTTTCCACTCAGAGCCATGTAGAATATTTATATCTTATACCTTACTTTTGCTCTTGGTGATCTCAACAGATCCTATGGCTTTTTATCATAATTTCTATGAAAATGACTTGCAGATCAATATATCCATTCCCAGTCCCTTCTCTGGGCTTCAGTCCCACATTATCAGATCATAAATTTGTTGTTTGATCCCTGTTAGGTACCTTAGACACTGAACTCAACCTTCTCGTTTTACAGATGAGGAAACTGAGGCACAGAAAAGTTAAATGATTTACACAGTGTCACAGAGTGTCTGAGGCAGGATTTGAACCCAGGTTTTTCTGATTCCATGCTAGGATAATATTCATTATTACCAACTCCTAATTGGACTTGTTGAACTAGGTGATCCAGACATATGTCATACTCAATATTTTCAAAATTGAACTTATTATCTTTTCCCCAAACCCATACCTTTTCTCAACTTTCTTATTTTTTTTGAACAGCACTGTACTTCTTCCAGTCTACAGGTTCATAATTCTGGCATCATCCTGAACTCTTTACTGTCCCTCATCCCACATATTTAATCAGTTGCCAAAACTTGTCATTTCTAACACTTTAATATTTCTCATATCTACCCCCTTCTCTCTATTCTCAAAGCCATTATCTTAGTTCAGGCCTTCAACACTTCTTGCTTAGGGTCTAAGTTTTGAGTCCAAGTTTTGCAGAACACATCCTTTTATTAAGGGATTTGTTCTGTGAAGTTTGGATTCAGTCAAAGGATTGCACTTGAGGACCTAGAGGGCCACATGTGGCCTCAAGGCTGCAGGTTCTCCACCCCTGGCCTAGACTATTGCAACAGTCTCCTACTTGGCTTCCCTCTTTCAAATCTCTCCTCATTCCAAATCATATGCCAAAGTGATTTTCCTCAAATACAGATTGGATCATGTCATTCTTTACTCCAACTCATGTGACTATTACTTGTAATCATCATTAATTCTTGTGTTTAGTTTTTAAAGCCTTTCACAATTTACCCTGATTTATTTTTCTGGTCTCACTGACCCTCCCACCCTCTATGATCCAGCTAAGCTGGCTGTTTCCCATGTCCTCGCTAACCTTTCCCTATGCAGTGGACCATCCCTTCCAACAAAGCATGAGAGAGAGAGAGAGAGAGAGAGAGAGAGAGAGAGAGAGAGAGACAGAGAGACAGAGAGAGACAGAGAGACAGAGACAGAGAGACAGAGAGAGAGAGATGTTTATCAAACCTAATTAGCTCGACAACCATGTCGGACAGTATATACAATATTTTATACCATAGTTCCCCATCTTGGTAAACAATCTAAACAAGTTTCAAAAGACAAAAATACACTCAACAACATTGTGTTTCAAGAACAGTGTCAAAGGGTAAAACAACAATCTTAACTGTGAGTGTACTCTCAAGCTTTGGTCCATAGCCATCTTTCTATGCTTTGTTAATCTTACTTCCTGCTAAAAGAAACATAGGCACATACACTCAAACACTCACTCTTCACATGGCTGTACATTCTGCCTTATGCCTTTGTGTAGTATTAGATAAAAATCTTTTCCTTACTAGCTAAATCTATCTATGTATCTATCTATCTTTGCTGTGTTAACCACCACCACTGTCAATAATGAAAAGTGTGCTATATGAAACCCAAAAACTTTGGGGAGTCAGGTTGTAATCCTCCTGGGCAATTGTTCTTTATTGTTTCAACCTACTTTTATCCTGAGAAAAGATACTGATGAGTATTTACTATTAGTTGCCACCTGGATCTTCTTAATGATAATGGTGAACATCTTTTATGAGTATATACCTTTATAGCTTGATTACTATTAATGATCAGAAGGTTTCCAAAGAGGTTCTCCTTTTTATATATTTCACAGTATCTTGTATAATTTTACCACATGGACAGAAAGTATTTTTGTAGGAGGAGAGCATCTTGTCCTGCTGAATCAAATACTTTTTTATGGTCATCAATATCAAAAAATAATCATTGTGGGATCTTGCATTTTGTTAATTGGGTGAAGATAAAAAAAATTGTGGTCTACTTTAGAATCCTCTTTGCAAAAGCTAATCTCTTTCCTTCTAATGAATTCCCTCATCAGTGAATTTGTATAGTTTATAAAGGTGAGCACATGTCTGGGAAGCTACTAGTGTTTTTTTTTTTGTTGTTGTTGTACTAATAAAGTTTGAGATTTATTTTTTTCAATTTTGACATTTTCTCCTCTTTCAGATAGCTTGAGAATCAATCCTTAACACCTTCAAAACTGTGTCACTTCTAGCACAGACTTCCTTTTTATAACTTTGGTCTAGTAGAGTTCTTTTTTTTTTTTTCAGTTTTTGTTTTCTTTAGTGCTCCTTCTATTTCCTCATACAGCACATTCCCAGCTATGATGTTAGAACCAGAATTCATTGTCCTTGATGGGGAAAGAATTTGTTACAAAAAAAATTGCAGATCTTTCTCACAGAGTTGTGTGGCACTCCTTAGATCTTATCCTTTGCTTTTATGATTCTAATTTTTTAAAAATTTGATTTTTTATTGACATTGTTGGCTTTTATGTCATCTTAATTTATTAATATATTCATTCCCTTTCACTCCCTAGTGGGCCAACCTTCCTAACAAAGAATGAGAGGGAAAAAAAATTCATCAGAACAAACCAACTTGTCAAATCTCAATATCTATATGAAACAGATTTTAATTGAAGAAACAACAACAGCCAAAAAAACCCCAAACACAAATGCAAAGCAAACTAAGAATATATTTTCAAGCTATGTGGACTTCATAAGGCCTGTGTGCCTGAAGTTGCTTTGGTAGGGAGGACACAAAGGATGAAAAGAGATACTCCACCTCCAGAGTTCATGGATCCTGGGAAAAGAAAAGGGTAACAGCAATCTCAAATGAGTTGGAGGATCATTGATTTAGAAGGTGCCCAGGAGGTATCTTTGATATCAAGCCCAGTCCTTTCATTTTACAGAGGAAGAACTGAAGCCCTCATTGCCCAAGGTGAAAAGGCAGAAAATAGCCCCCTCATCTAGTCCAGGACTGGCATTTCAACCCTGCTGTTTTGATTCCAAATCCAGTTTTTCCCACTGTATCTGCCATCACAGCCAGGCCCTGAAGAATCTCTTCTTTTGCTCTCTATATTTCGGGTTCTGCAGCAGCCAGTGACCATCCTCACCTTGAGGCCCAAATCTAGAGTCATTTTAATGCTCCAAAAGCTGACAAAAATTTCAGGGAATCTTAAAACAAGTGATACTGATGAATGAACTTTTCCTTCTCTCTGGTTGGACCTAATCAAGCTCATGTGTTCACACTTGGGTCAATTTCTGGCCAGGCCACAAACTCTTATCCCTGCAGGGTTCCATCAGTCCTAGGGTTGCAGTCAACCCTCAACACCCCACTATCTCTTTACCTCGATGCACATCCCAGTTTCCATTATAAAGAACCAATACTTCCCCCATCAATCAAGCAATCAATGTTTATCATCACTTACAATGCTGAGCACTTACAAAAGCAAAAGCTGTCCTTGCTCTCAAAGAGGTCACTGTCTAAGGGGAGAGATAATGTGTGAACTACCATGTATGAACAAGATATATTTAGGCTGAATTGCAGATAATCTCAGGGGAAAGGCTGCTGGCCTCCTTAATGCTAGTGCTCCATCTTTAAGAGGTATCTTGAATTTATCTTGTAAACTATCTTATTTGTAAAAGTTTTCTTGCTAAAGGTGGGATTTTTAAAATTAATTTATTTGTTTTCAGTTTTCTACAATCACTTCCATAAGTCTTAGATTTTCTCCCCCTTTCTCGCTCCTTCTTCCTGACTCCCTCCTCCTCCCTCCCCCCTCTCTCCCGAGAGTGCATGCAGTCTTATATGGGTTCTACACATTCATTCTTACTAACTACATTTTCAGCTTAGTCATGTTGCATGGAAGAATTAAAACGAATGGGAAAGACCATGGAAAAACCAAACCAAAACAAAACACAAGAGAAAATAGTCTGCTTCATTCTGCAATTCAATTCCATAATTTTCTGTGGATGTGGATGACATTTTGCCTCGAGTCCACTGGGAATTTTTTAGATCTTTGCATTGCAATGCAGTACTAAGTCTGCCAGAAAAAATTCCTTGCACACTGTGGTTGCTGCTGTGTACCAAGTTCTCCTGGCTCTGCTCCTTTCACTAAGCATCAGTTCATATTAAGTCCTTCCAGACCTCTCTGAAGTCTTCCTGTTCATCATTTCTTACGGAACAATCGTATTCCATTACATTCATATGCCCTAATTTATTCAGCCTTTCTCCAACTGATGGGCATCCCCTTGATTTCCAGTTGTTGGCCACCACAAAGAGTGCTGCTCTAAATATTTTTGTACATGTGGGACCCTTTCCCATTTTTATAATCTCTTGAGGATACAGTCCTAGAAGCGATATTGCTGGGTCAAAGGGTATGCACATTTTTGTAGCCCTTTGGGCATAGTTCCAAATTGCCCTCCAGAATGATTGGATGTGCTCACAGTTCCACCAACAATGAATTAGTGTTCCAGCTCTCTCACATCTTCTCCAACATTTATCATCTTCCTGCTTCGTCATGTTAGCCAATCTGATAGGTGTGATGTGGTAGGTACCTCAGAGTGGTTTTGATTTGCACCTCTCTAATCAAAAGTAATTTAGAGCATTTTTTCATATGACTATAGATAGCTTTAATTTCTTCCCCTGAAAACTGCCTGTTCATATCCTTTGACTATTTATCACGTGGGGATGAAGGCGGGATTTTAGAGGCGACATGAGGAAACCAGGAAAAAATAAAAACAGAAATCCAAACCAAACCATCTGTCCCTCCCTTCAAAGAGCGGACATCCTGACGGGTACAGACGGCATATACAAATCAGAACACACTAGACAGACGGCAGAATAAACGGGCGCGTAATTGGAGTAAGGGCAGCCGGCTTCCAGGACGCCACCACAGAAGAGCCAGCCCGAGCCTGGGCGACCTTGAACTTCGGGGGCGGGGCGGAGGGAGTTAGGGGGCGGGGCCGGCCCAGAGGAGCGGGGCCGGGCAGGGGGGCGGGGCCGGCGCGAGCCGTGACGACTTCCGCCTGTATCCGAAATCTCCCGCCTTTGGGAAGCGCTGGGTCCTGGTTGTGAAGGGCAGGGACCCGGGTACTTTGAGGGGACTCGGGGCTGCCGCAGGTAACAGCTTCGCGGGAGGGTCTTGGGCCGCGTTTCCTCTTTCCAGCCTGTAAGTGGGTGGCTGTGTTTCCCCGGGGTCCATGGAGTCCCGGAGTGTGCGCAGGGTGCCCGCTTCCTTCCCCTTGCGGGGGCTGGGGCTGAGAAGCAGGGCTGGCTTTGGGGGGACGAGGCCAGGAGGGACTGGGCGGGGAGGGAGAAGCTGGTGCCCGGCGTGCGGTGCCTGCGGTGCAGCGCGCTTCGCTTCCCCGCGAGCTCCAGGTCGACCCCCGGAATCTACGTGCTTGGGTCCCTCCCCATTCTGTTACCCCCTGGGGGCAAGTGAGAGTGGCAGGACCTCCGTCCGAGTAGGGAGGGCTAGAAAACGGGGGTTTGGCGCCCAGAGCCGCGGCGTGGCTGTGTTGGGGCACCGGCAGTAAGATGCGCCCGAGATCCGGGCAGACAAGGGTGTGAACCCCACCTTCTGCGCTTCCTAGCCGTGTAACCCTAGCCCATCATGTAACCTTTCCTAGTCAGTTTCCTCGTGGGGCTAATAGCGGTTGTCGTTTCATCTCATTGTCAGTCGCTTTTTGGAGCCTTTCTGACCCCATTGGGGGTTTTCTTGGCCAAGATACTGGAGTGGTTTGACCCGTCGTGTGAGAGAGGAGGAAAATGGGGCAAACTGGGTTAAATGACTTGTCTGGGATCACACAGCTAGGAAGTGTCTGAGGCCACGTTTGAGCTTAAGAAGATAGGTCTTCCTGACCACTCTCCACTGGGCCATGGTAGTGCAGACATAGTGAGAAGTGACTGTGTCTCTTTATCAATTTATATACAGTTGTAGTATGAACCAAGAAGCAATAGTGTCTCTCCATTTATATACCGTTCTTTCGTGATCTATTTAATAATTGGATTTTACATAGGTCGTGTTTAATTGTTTAGATTTGACGATGCCCTTTTAACATGACTAGGTATTTGATTGTGTATCCCTGTCATATGTAACATATGGTCAAAACTACTTGTAAGTCTGTTCCCTTCGTTGAATAAAGTAAAAATATCTATGATGGTGGCTAAACCATTTAACTTTTCGGTAGCCAGCTGTCTGTGTAGGCGGAACAACATTTCCAACCCAGAGTTCTCCACACTAATAAAAGCACATTTCTAGACTGAAAAAAAAGAGAAAAGAAAAGGAAAAAAGCACCACCTGTTTCATAAAGTTGTAGGTAAAGCAATTTGCAAGATGGTATAAATGTTAAATGTCATTGATTGGCACAAATTTTTTAAGTGAAATTGACTGGCCACTGCACTCCTCTTTGTCCTCCTACTCCTCAGAATAAACATATATTTCTATAGTTCTGTAAGGTGTATAGTGTATTTTCCTTAAAACAATTCTGTTAGGCAGACAGTATAAGTATTGATAATAGTCAGCGCATACTTAGTGCCTACTATGTGCCAGGCACTGCAATGAGTACTTTACAGTTATTATTATTTGATGCTCCTAACTACTCTGGGAGGTAGCTGGTTTTATTACCCTCGTTTTACAGTTCAGGAAACTGAGGCAGAAAGAAGTTAAGTGACTTGCTCAGGGTCACACAGCTAGTAAGTAGCTGATTGGATTTGAATTCAGTCCAAGTGAGAGCTGATGATCTCCTGAACTAAGGTGACAGCTTGGAGATGGATAAGAAATATGGTGTGGAGGTATCAAGAAGCAATCAGAACCTCATGAGACATATGTGAAAACCAGGCTTATTACAAGACAGATGAATATGCATGTGGAACCCAAAGAGTTCAAGTCTTTACAGAATGTGTAATTGGTAGAATTCCTCCCTCTGAGACCAGTACCACATACCTCTTAACATGTACGTTGGTGAAAATTAGGAATACTCCTCAAGTGGGCAAAATTGAAAGCTATCTTGCTATATTTTCAACTAATTTTCATTTATTTGTTTATTGCTTAAGTAACAAAGATGCAGTTTTCTGGATTAAGGAAAAAGAAACTGAGTCTGGCAGGTGACCAGAGGGGTGCTTCCTATCCTCACAGCCTTCAGTTCTACCTACAACCTCCTTCTGAAAACATATCTTTGATGGAGTTTGAGCAACTGGCTGTTGAAAGGCTTAAACGTGAGTGATATTTTACATTGTAATTGTTTAAGTAAGGTAATTTTGTATGTTTAAGTAAGGTAATTTTGGATCACTCATTTCTTGGCAATTCAGCTACATGTTAGCCCTGAATTCTAGTTTAGCACAACTATTGACTTGAAGTGGGTTCTGAAATGGTTAGTCCTGTTGGGAAGGATAGATAAGTTACTTCCTTTCTTTCTTTTTTGAATTTTAAATAATATTTTATTTTTTCCCAGTTGCACGTAAAAATGCTTTTTAACATTTTTTTAAAAATTTTGAGTTTCAAATTCTCTTCCTCTCTCCCCTTCCCCCTCCTTGAGACGTTAAGTAATTTGATATAGCTTATTCATGTGCAGTCCTACAAAAGAAATCCCTATATTAATCATATTGTGAAAGAAAACACAAAAACAACACCAAAAATAAAGCAAAAGAAAAAAAATAGCATGCTTGGATCTGCAGACTCCATCAGTCTTTCTCTGGAGGTGGATAGCGTTTTTAATCTTGAATCCTTTGGAATTGTCTCGGAATACTCTATTGCTGAGAATAATTTATAATTCACAGTTGATCATTGTAGGACGTTGCTGTTACTGTGTACCAAGTTCTCCTGATTCTGATCACTTCAGGATAAGTTACTTTCAAAGAGCCATTGATTGCTAAGTGTAACAGTCTCCTCATGGCAATCATTTTGATGACTTGGTGTCTATATTTCTGCATTACCATGGTATATCAGTTTATGTAGCTATGGGAAATTCTATTTGCTTCTGATGTCTAATTTATGCTTCAGAAATGACGTAGTTTGTCTACCTAATCCAGAATACAATTTGAAACTATACCCCCAAAGCTATTAAACTGTGTTTACTCTTTGACCCAGAGGTAATACTACTAGATCTCTACCCCCAGAGAGATAAAAGAAGGAAGAAAAGGACATCATGTATAAAAATGATTTATAATAATTCTTTTTATGGTGGCAAAGAACTGGAAACTTAGGGGGTACCCATCAGTTGGGGAATAGCTGAATATGTTATAGTGTGTGAATTTGATAAAATACTATTGTATGAAGAGTATATTTTTATAGAAACTTGTATGAAGATTAAAGTGAGTAGAACCAGGAGAACAATTTATATAACAACAATAACATTATAAGGACAAAGAACTTTGAAAGACTTAACACTGATCAATGCAGTGACCAATCACAACTCCAGAGGACTCATGATGAAACGTTATCTACTTTCTGACTGAGAAATGATGGATTCAAGGAGTAGATTAAGATATGTTTTGGGTGTGACCAGTGCAGAAAATTATTTTTTCTTGACTGTGCATATTTGTTACAAAGGTTTTGTCTTTCTTTTTCAGTGGGGAGGTGAAAGGAAGAGCAGGTAGATTTTCCTTATTTGGGGGAAAAATGTATCACCATGTTTGAGCTTCATGTGCTAAATACAGGACATGAAATGGAGAGAGATAAATTGAATTTTACTATGAATTTGAGGAGGGAGATGAACTCACCAAAAATATACTTAATTGTTGCTTTTTCTATTATATATGTAATTAGTTATAATTAGGGCTAGGTAAAACAATTAAAGATTTTTTTTTCCCCTCTTAATATAGTTTTTTAAAAGCCCAAATTTCTTGATTATTCTCTCTCATTTTTGCTGTAATTTTTACAGTGCTCAAAGTAGTTGAAAATCTTGGTGTGACCTACCTGAAAGGGTCTGAGCAGTACCAGAGTAAGCTGGAGAATGAGATTCGAAAACTCAAATTTTCCTACAGAGTAAGTACAAACAAAAATTCGTTTATTTACATCAATTGTTATATAACTAAGTCTTCCCCCATCCTTAGAAATTTTCACTAGATCCTACCATCCCCTCAAACTGTTGTCTCTTTTACATTTATCTGCCGAGCTCGTAGGGGGAAAACTGGCCATGCTCATCGCCTTCTCTTTCTCTCTTGCTCAGTCCTTTGTAGACTGACTTCCTACTCAGTTTACCATTGAACTGAAGCTGCTCTCCACAACTGATCTGAGTTACAAATTCTGATGGTCTTTTCTCAGTTTGCATCTTTTTTAGTCTATAAGCATTTGGGTCTATTGATCATTTTCCCTTCTTAGGTACTGTCTTCTCGCTGGATTTTCCTTATACTGTTCTATCCTTTTTTTTACCTCCTTTCTGTCTGTCCTCCTGATCACCATCTTATCTGTAGTCCCATCATTCTCACCTTTTCGCTTATCTGTATGTGATCCTCAAGGCTCTGGCCTGGTCTCTCTTGTCTTCTTTAGCCATGGCTTATCTTGGTGACTTCCTCAGCTCCCATGGGTTTAAAGATCAGCTCTGCAAAGATGCCTCCACTAACTCTTCACTGAGCTTCAGTCCAGTATCACCAGAAGTCTAGTGGACATTTCAAACTAAATGTCCTGGAAATAACTGAAACTCGGCATATCAACCAGTCGCCAGATCTTACCATTTATACTTAGACTATTTCTTGAATCTCACCCCTTCTCTCTACTCACACAACTTCCATAATTCAGGTCCTTATCATCCCCTGCCTAGATTATTGCACAGCCCTCCCTCACTCAAAACAAAGTCAAGTGCAAGTCATGTCATCATTTCTCTGACGGCATGGTCTTTTTCAGCAACAAAGGACAAACACAGCAGCATTGCAGCACCTTCCTAATTCTTCTTCCTGCTTTAATTCTCTCCTAACAGATTAGGACATGGTAATTTTCCTTAAGTGTAGAGCTGACCATATTTCATACTCATTAAACTCCAGTGGTTTCCTGTTGACTTAAGGATAAACTACAAATCTCTTAAGGTTTGGAAGCTCCTCTCAGTTTGACCTCAGCCTTTCTTTCCAGCCTCACTGGACACTTTCTCCTTCCTGTAGTCTTATGATCCAGCCAAACTGTTCTTTTTGTCTGGTCTTCACAAAGAACATTCCTTCTTTGATCTCTGTACCTTAGTTCTGGCTATCTCCTATGCTTAGAGGGGACTTACTTCTTACTTCTGCCTTGTAGAATGCCTCTTTTTCTTTGAGATGCAACTCAAGGACCTTCTACTATATGAAACCTTTCCTTATCTCTCCACAATAGCTAGTGTCTTTATTCACAAACTACCTTTTATTTAACTGTTTTGTATTTTTCTTTACGTTTATTATGTATATGCAGTATCTGTTAACATGCATTTATAGTGCCAAGCTTTTCACTAGGCGCTAGTAGGAATAGGGATATTAAAAAAAAGAAACAATCTCTATATTTTAATGGAAGAGAAAAATACATATACAAGTATAAAAATGTATATACTTAAAATACATATGTAAGCGTAAAATATATAGCTATAAAGTATAAATGTACAAGTATAAAAGTATATATTTATGCTAAATAGCATTGTATTATACATTATTATATGTATTTTTCCCCTCCGTTAGAACATAGAGCTTGTTTCTTTTTTTATATTTCTGTACCCATTAGTGCCTAATGAAAAACTTGGTACTATACATATATATTGATTGATATGGCAGGTGGATACAAATTGTGTTAACTGGATCACTGAATAGCTGTTGGTAATATAAACATCATTAACTGCTTTATTGGCTGGTAAGGTTATTTTGATGTATTTATTTCACTACAACTTTTTTTGCAGTTTTCTTTTCAAAATATCTTACTGAAGATTCCATTTGGAAAGTTTAGTGTTTTTCTTTTGGCTAAGACTATGGGGAAGGTTGGGTTGGATGCATATGCTAAACTCTTCTATTCATGTTCACAAACCTGGGTATTAATTTTGATCTTTTCCTCCCATATCCAATTAGTAGTCAGATCCTATTCTACCCCTTTGATATCTTTTACGTCTGTTCCCTTCTCCTTATTCTTAGTGCTACCATCCTAGTACCCTTCATTATCTAGTTTTGCAGTAATACCCTAATGGTTTTTCCATCTCTGTTCTTGTCATTCCCAACTCTCACAAGTCATCTTTCATACTTAGGCTAGCTCAGTCTTCATATGCACATCTGTTTGTTATCTCTTTGTTCAAGAGCTTTCAATAGCTCCCTATTTTCCCTCAAATAAGGTTCATACTCCTCAGCCTTGCATTCAAGACCTTCTTGACAATTCTATGCTTCTACACTCCATGTATTCTTTGCTCTTGCCAATTGCACCATTATCCCTTGTTTACTCTTCATGTCTTTTCAGTAATTCTCCTTTTCCCTAGAGCTGAGGTGTTGTCTGTCATCCATCAGTTCAAAAGTTCTTCCTAACTAAAAATCAGCAGTGATCTCTTTGTTTATGAACATGTCCTTATATATTTTTCATGTTATATATTTTTTTTAATGTGTCAAAAGCCCTTGAAGGCAGAGACTTTATTTTTTTCATTCTTTGTATTTCTCTTAGCTACCAGCTAAGGTCTCAATAGGTTGTGGTTGTTCAGTAGTTTCAGTTGTATCCAGCTCTTTGTGACTCCATTTGGTGTTTTCTTGACAAAGATACTGGAGGGGTTTGCTTTTTCTTTCTCTGGCTCATTTTACAGATGAGAAAACTGAGGCAAAAAGGGTTAAGCGACTTTGCCCAGGGTTACACAGCTGGTAAGTGTCTGAGGGCAGATTTGAACTTAGGAAGATGAGTCTTCCTGACTCTTGGCCTGTCACTCTATCCACTATGCTACCTAGCTACGCCTTGTAGGTTGTAGTCACTTAATAAATATGTATTCAAAGTTGTTAAAGTTTAACTTTTCCTTTACAGTAATAATACTTTTTTTATGGTGACATTATGTATTCAGTTTAATTCCAACCATTTTATTTAATTTTACCTTTTTTTAGGAGAGTTGGTAGTGGGATCACATCCTGTGATTTCATTGCTATAAGGTAACTTCCAGTGAGAAAATTTGCCTGTCCAAAGTCAGTTGTCAACTTTCTGTGCCTTAAAAATTTTAGATAGTTTCTTGGGGGCATTATGAAGTTAAGTTACAGTGTCACTCGGCTGATATATTTCAGAGGTGGCACTTGGGAGAAGATAGGTAAAGCAACCGAGACCCAGAGAGGTTTTGATTTTCTCAAGATTAGTAAGCATCAGAGGTGAGATTTGAACCTAAGTTCTTTGACTCCAGAGTGTTATTTGCCCCTTGCTGAACTTGATTTGCTTTATTTGCTTTGTATATCAGTAAAGGCCAAGATTTCTTGTCCCTCTGGCAAAATGATAAGAGTTTTGTGCCTTAGTTATATTACCCTGGAATCCTTCCATGTTCCTGTTTATGTAAAAGCAAATCGCTTTAACCCAAACTAGGCTTTCCCAGGTCATAGAATGATAGGAAGATAGATTTAGATTTGGAAGAACTCATCTAATTTAGCCCCCTCATTGTTTGTATGAAGAAACTGAGGCCCAGGAAACTTGTCACACAAGTAATAAGTAGCATAGCCTAGATTCAAACTTAGTTCCTTTGACTCCAGATTCTAGAGACAGCTGCCAGTGGGGCAGAGGATACAGTGCTGGTCCTAGTGTTGGAAAGACTTGAGTTGAATAATACCCTCAGATAAATGTTAGTTCTGTGACTACAGCAAGTCACTCAACTTCTGTCTGCTTCAGTTTCCCCAACTATAAAATGTGGTTAATAGTAACTTGTATCTCTGAGGATTTCTGTAAGGATCAAATGAAGTAATATTTGTAAAGCACTTGACCCAGTACCTACATAGTAGGTATAGAAGTAAAGTGAAACAAAGGAGGTAATATTTATAAAGATAGTGTTAGGAGTTTAGGGCAGTGTGTTGCGCAGTGTATTAGAATGTTGGGCCTGGAGTCAGGAAAACCTGAGTTCAAATCCAGCCCCTTATTAGCTGTGTGATCTTGGGCAAGTCATTTAACCCAGTTTGCCTCAGTTTCCTCATGTGTTAAGTGAACTGGAGAAGAAAATGGCAAACCACTACAGTGTCTTTGCCAAGAAAACCTGAAATAGGGTCAAGAAGAGTCAGATATGACTGAAAAATAATACAGGAAGCTTAATAATGCTTGTTTCTTTTCCTCCCTTCTTAAATTTAGCATTCTTTCCATTTTACTACCTTCTCTTCAGGTGCTCTTGTGTCCTTGGGGAGTGGAGGAACAATTGAATTGCTCTATAGTTTACTGCCATGAGAAGATAAATATAATATCTATTTAACATTCACTAAATACTTTTTTCAGTCAGAGCATGGGTGAGTTTTGTGGACTTTGAAGTTTTAATGTCTTCTGTTGCCTCAGTACTTCCTTATTCCTTTAAATTTTTTTTCCTTGATTAACTTAAATGCTTGTTATTATATTGTAGGAAAGTTTAGATGATGAATTTGATGCACGACGAAGGGATCACATATCTCACTTCATTTTGCGTCTTGCTTATTGCCAGTCGTAAGTATATGGTGATTATATTTCTGACTCATAGATTTCTGTGTAGTTCATATTGGAGTTTGAAATCTTGGGGAATAGGTTGGTATAATGAGAGTTGAAATGTTATACTGTGTGTAGAATTTCCTAGATCAGTGTTAAATAATCTGTAAGTCCATTCATGCCACAAACTGAACATGGATCAATGTCGGTAGCCCCAGCTGTCTGTCAAGGCCTTTGCTGGCTATGAGAATCCATGGCCAACTTGTGCTCCCCTCTGTACAAGAGAGCGTTGGCAGTCAACATGTGATCAGTTCTCTTCTTTCTCTACTCCAGGGTTTACATTCCACACTCTAGCATGCTCAAAGGAAAAGATTTGGAATGTTGACATGTTGTTTTTGAGAGGTGCTGCTCTTTTAAAGATATAGTTTGGTATTATAGCAATTTTATAAGTAATATTCCACAATTTTAAAATGAATCAAAATTTTGGGTTCCTGGTCTCTACCCTTAATCTATAGGTTTCTTCTCTTTGAGTTCTGAAATATCAAAATAATAGAATTTGAGTAAAAAGGGATCTAAGGGAGCATCTCAGCCAAGCCCCTCATTTCTTTTTTAATAGCTAAAGAAATTGAGATTCATAAAGATTAAATGATTTGTCCAAGGTTACAGAGCTAATTAGTAATAGAACTGGATGACACTAGAACCTAGATAATATAGATCTAGTTATAGATATATAGTTGAAAGGGACCTCAGTGATTATCTTGGTGAAATCTTTCCATTTACAGATGAGGAAACTCACCTGAGATCCAGGGAAATTATGTGACTTGCCCAAAGTGATGCATTTAATAAACATCAGAGGCAGAATTTGAACTTAGGTTCTCTGATTACAAAGTTAGTGCTCTTTATACTGTAGGAACAGGAACAATGCTCCTGTTCTCTAGGTGGCCTCTCCTGGTGATCTGCTTACCCATTTTTAAAACAATAAAATCATGTTAATGTCAGTAATTCCTTATTGCTTATTATTAATGAATTTCTAAAAAAATAGGTTTTTTTTTTGTATTCTCCTGAAACATGAAATGTAGCAATATTGGTATATTTGAGGGGTTTAGTTGAGAGTGGTAACAGAGTTGAGGGAAGATGAAGGTGTGTCATAGTTAGTTTGAAGTAGGTAAGCTAGAGATGAGAATTAGGGACCAGGTAAGTTGAGCGGTGAAACATGATGCTGAGCACAAATATTTAGTAAATACTTGTTGGTTGAGAATTTAGCATCACTGCATTGTGATTTAGTACAGTGGAAGAGACAGATTTTATTAGCACAATTACATGAATTAAATTACTCTGAGTCTATTCTTGGCTTATATTGGTCATGGGTAGAAGAAAATAAAAATTGGAAAGGGGTGTGTAACATGTAGGAGAGTTTTGATAATATTTTCCCTCAGATAATATTCCCTTAGATAATATTTTCCCCCATTTTCCCTAGCATACTTTAGAAAAATACCAAGGAAAGACCTGTCGCTCAAATGTGATATGAACTTTTTCTTAATTTTAAGGCAGATATGTCAGTGTTTAATCTTTTTCTTATAATAGTGCTCAGATAGGCCTAACTATGATTATAAAATATGGTTAAACTTTACAATAAAGTAAAACTCTTACCTTTTATTAAGTCAGTAGTGCCACCTAGAGGGAGAAAAAGTTAGTCTTTTTTTTACATAATATTTTCAGTATTAATGTCATTCTTTTTCATGTTCTTTTGATTCATAGATTGGCTGGAAGATGATCTAGAAAGGTGTGCAAATGAATGTGAGGGAAATTACTGGGAGATCCTTCTTACATGGCAATCAGTGGTCTGATTGTTTTGAATTTGTGTTTAAAAGATACTCTATTGCACCTTGCTTTAAACTGTGGGTGTAAAAGTTTCTATAAAAATCATTTTTATAAATTGATTTCCTTAGAGTAGTTTAATATTTAAAGTAATTATCTAGCGAATTATTTTTATAAATGGATCATTTCTTTTGTGGTACAAATACTAATTTATTTGCTTTGTGCATTAAGGGGTTGCTTTTTTTGTACATTAGCTTAAAAAAAAATTGAGGCATACCTATACCTACCTAATATTATGACTTTATAAAGTATAATACTACAGATAAGACTTTTGACTTATTAAGAAATCCCTAAAGAAAATATAACTATCATATCATTTGTGATATGCTTTAGAATATTATACTAAGTATTTGGAGATGAAGTCTAATTGTTTAATCATACCATATTTAGTTCATTAGTATTTAGTAATTTGTTATACCTTATAATTAGTAAAACCAGATAAAACAGAATCCTTCTTATGGTGTGTAAAATTTTTGCCATATCAGAAACAACATAAAGCTGTGGAAATATTAAATTAAAATTCTTTAGTAACTGGTAAGATATGTTTTTCTCGACATTTTTAAAATAATAACTCCTCCATATCCTTCCCATCCTGCCCCATTTTAGTTACGTCAAATCACCTAGCATTATTTATTGCCAGGCACTATGCTAAGTGCACGAGACCAAAAATGGCAGAAAATAGCCCCTTCTTTCATGGAACTCACAGTCTAATGTGTGAAGCAACATGCAAACAACTATGTACAGATATGACAGGTACAGGATAAATTGGGAGTAGTCTCAGAGGCAATGGGCTAAGATTAAGGACAGGCTTCTTGCAAAAAGGTAGGGCTTTAGCTGAGACTTGAGGGAAGCCAGGAGGTAGAGACAAGGAAGGTGAGTATATTGGATGGGAGTAAGGATGGACAGTCAGTGAAAACAGTTGGAATCAGGAGATGACTGTCTTGTTTGAGGAACAATAAAGGGGCCATTGTCACTTGATGGCAGAGTGTGTGAAAGGGAGTAAAGGTAGGTAGGGAGCGAGTTACGAAGGGCTTTAAAAAGCCACTGGTGTTTATTGAAAGGGGGTGGGGCAGGATGGAGATGATATGGTTAGGGGATCTTTAGGAGGATCGGTTTGACAGCTGTTTGGAGAATGTAAGGAATATGGAGGAGTACAGACATACTTTAGGCAAGGAGGCCAACCAGCAGGCTATTTTAGTAGCCCAGGTGATGAGAGTATGCTCAGAATTAGGGTTTAAATTTAGTTTTATTTTTCCCAGGAATGCTTTATTTACTTAGTTTAGAACAATCAATTTATTACGCCTGCAACAATCTCAGAATTTTCTATTTTGGAAAACTTTATTTTAATATTTGGTAAGCTTATTATCTTTATTTTTAAGAATGAATCTAATTTTCACTGGCTGCCTCCCTGAAAACATCCTATTTTGTGTTGGGTTAATCTTCTTATATTTCTTTCATGAAAATCGCCAGGAGTTGTGATCTTTGGGTTTGTAACTTATACTTCTCCTTCTTCGTCTCAGAGAGGACCTAAGGCGCTGGTTCATTCAACAAGAAATGGACTTATTTCGATTTCGATTCAGCATTCTGCCTCCTGACAAGGTCCAGGGTTTCTTAAAGGATAGCCATCTGCAGTTTGAAACTGTAAGAATATTTTAATAGTTTTATTTTCTTCGTACTTGCATTTGTGATTTTCTTCTTCTTTCAGTACATCAGGGAGCTTCTATTTCATCACTATGGGTATGTTTTCTATAGACTCAAATCACAACACTAACCAGGTCAGTCATCATGAGTTTCTGGGCTGAAAAAAATCCATCACTTGGTTACTGTTCTCTCTGACCTTAGGCTTATACTCAGATGTAAGTAAGACATTCAGGTTATCTCTAGGCCCACCCTCCAACGCTTAACTAGGTGGCACAGTGCATAGAATACTAAGCCTGGAGGTCAACAAGAATCATTCCCTGAGTTCAAATCTGGCCTCAGACACTAACTGAGTCACCTTGGGAAAGTTACTTAGCCATGTTTGCCTCAGTTTTCTCATCTGTAAAATGAGATGGACAAGGCAATGGCACACCACTTCATCAGCTTTGCTAAGCCAGGAAGAATCAGGCATGACTGAAATGACTAAACAACAAATAATTTAAGAGACCTTGCATGGCTTTGAGAGCCCAAGGATACCAAGCCTTGGAACTGAGGCCTTCGATGAAGAGGATTTTTTAATTTAGAGAGAGGCATCTGGGGTTATAACCAAGGGTAACTTAACAGCAGAGATAAGTATAATTCTGAATTTAAAAAAATGGACACAATAAATTGAAAGACTTTCAGGTATTTGTGACAAAAACAGCAGAACCTGAGGGAGAATAAGGGACTCGGTAAGGTCAAATTGTTTACTTCTTATATGTAGAAATGCTGTCAGTACTCTTATGACTGTCATCATTATTTGACTAGTTTGAAAGAAAGGCTTGGGCTTGTGTATGATGGGGTGGGTGATTCTAAAAAAATAAAACCTTAGGGAGAGATAAGGAGTTATTACCTCATATAAGTGAGGCATAAGAGGAAAAATAGATACAGAAGAAGCTGGTAGGGAATCGTGGGTAGTGCTGGAACCTTACTGTCATCAGGAATGGGTTAAAAAGGGAACAACATATAAATCTAGAAGGATATAAAAGCCTTCTACATACAGAAAGAAATAAGAGGGCAAGGTAGAGGGTGGGGTGAGAAGATAAAGGAGGGACTCTTGAAAAGTGGATAGGTTAAGGAATAGGAGGGCAAGGTAATGGGTAGAAGTAAAGCAGAGGAGGGATAGGGTAAATAGGGTGAGAAGGATAGTGAGGAAAAATAGGAAGGAAAAAAATCACAAGTAATTATAGCTTAGAATGTGAATGGGATGAATTTACCCATGAAACAAAATGAAAAGCAGATTAAAAATTTGAATTTAACAATTGGTTGTTTTCAAGAAACGCTATAAAAATGAGAGATACACATAAGAATAAAATAAAAAGTAGCTGTAATTATGATCCCAAACAAAGTTAAAAATGAAATAGATTTAATCAAAAGAGAAAAATAGGGAAACTACACTTATGTGTCAGCAACATTATTCAACATTGTTTTAGACTATTTAAAATAACTAGACAGTGTAAAATGCCTGAGAGTATACCTGCCAAAACAGACACAGAAATTATATGAATATAAATATAACACACTTTTTTATACAAATAAAATGAGATTTAAATAAGTGAAATAATATTTGTTGTTCATGGGTAGCGAAAACCAATATAATTTAAAAATGACTTTTACCTAATTTATTTATTCAGTGCCATCCCAATTAAATTATTAAAAATTATCTTGCTGACTTAGAAAAATAATAAGTTTTTTTTGAAAGAACAAAAAGTCAGGAATTTCAAAGAAACCAGAGGAAAAAAGATGTAAAGGAAGCAGCTTGAGCAGCATCAGATCTTAAACTGTATTATAAAGTGAGTGCATTGTTGAAGTATAAAATGGATAATTTCTATTATGTTAAATTAAAGTTTTCTGGTATAAATAAGACCACTGTAGCCAAGAATAGAAGGAATGCAGAAAATTAGGAAAAAACTTTCATAAACAGTCTCTCAGATAGGATGTGTTTGGGTTGGAATATTGTTGTGGTGTAGGAAATGATGAGCTGGTTGATTTAGAAAAACAAAGAAAGACTTGGACTTATGAAGGAAGATGCTATCCACCTTCAGAGAAACAGATGCCAAATGGGAATATGCATAATGTGGTCTTACATTTATGTATATGAGTGTATGTGTGCATATATACATATGTATATACATATGCATGGGTTTATATTTATAGATATATATGTATATGTGTGTTTAATTGTAGCCATCTTGAGGGCAGCAGTGGCGGGGGGGTGAGGGGAGAAGGGTAGGGAGGGAAAAAAATAAAGTAAAAAATTCATGACAGAGAACAAAATAAAGCCTAGGAGGAAGCAGAGAAAAGCTAGGTAGCTTTAAAAACAATGTGTAGCATTTATTACATAGGTTTTCTAGAAATGGAAATTTATTGTTTTATATTCATTGCTCTCTTATCTTCTGCTGTGTATATGGCGATGTCTTTTTTTCTTTTCTTTCTTTGTACTTAAGTTTAGAATGAGTAAAATTTACGAAAAAATAAGAGAGGCCTGGTGGACAAAAGGTTTGATTTTTTTAGTGTGTATGTATCAGATTTATCTGTTTGTGAGTTGATTGCTGTGAATGTGAACTTTAGATTTAGGATAGATATTAATGAAGCAAAATAATGTAATTTTCTTATTTACAAAATATTTTAATTCTATGTATTTTATAGTAGTTGCCAAATCAAAGGAGAAATCAACTGTTTACAATCTACAAAATCTTGGATGTGAGTTAGGGGTGATGTCCCTCTAGGTCAGAAGTCCTTGATCTAAGCTTATTTTAGTATTTTGATAATTATATTTTAGTGTAATTGATTTCTTTTGTAATCTAATTTATTTTTTATGCCAAAAGAAAAACCCCAGCTTATTCTGGGAAGGGGTCTATAGGTTTTCTTCCTTGGAAATATATTTTTCTGTTGTCTTATTGGTGAATATATACTTACAAGGACAGCTGGTGTAGGCTGCTATAGATTCTTCATTGTTTGGGAATGCTTGCCCTGGCTGGGTCCATGTTTCCCCTTATGAGTTTGAGTATTTGCCCTTTGATGTCCCACAGTAGTTACTGCTGCTCTGCCTTCATGTCCCTGGACACCTGTATTGGTCTAAAAAAGCCCTCAGAGAGATCTCTTTGCTAGTCTTATACTAGTCATTTTCTTATATTCTGGTGGGCATAAGAAAAAGAGGCCCCAGATAGTTATTGATGATCAAACGATATACTCCTGATATGTCCTGAAGTAAAACCATCTTAAACATTAAAATCATGGTGGATACTGCAGCCAGGTGAAACCTACTCCTCAAAATGCAGAGGAGTCCAAGCTGAGTTGAAAAGAGAAAACTTTTATTAGGAGGAAAATCTGACACTACTGCCAAGACTCCCAGTACATACAAGGAACCCACAGCCCAGGAGAGGCAGGGAAGATTTATGCTTGAAAACCACAAAGGGGAGGTTCAGGGAGGTGTTGGGTAAAAGAATGGAAAGCCTTTCCTAGGAATAGGGGGACATAAAAGCAGGATGTTTTACAGGAACAGTTGACAGTTAGGCTGGTTTGGGCCAGTATGTCGGGGCACCACTCAGCAAAGTCAGCCAGTGAACACCAGCAAAGGCGTCTTGGAGTGAGCAAGACTTTGACTCACTGCAGCAAACTGACTCCTTTCAGCAAACAAGTTTACTCTGTGTCCAGTTCATCTGCCTTGTAAGGTAACCCATAGAAAATAGACATGTTAATCTCAGAGGTAGTTCTACAATACAGTTCCCCAGTACAGTTCCCCAAGAGGATCATGGGTGTGTTTGTAATAGATAAAGCCACCATGGACTGGTCAAATTTCCAAATGTGTTCATGCTACAAATGGCAAAATAGTTTACAGCGCAGGACGTTCTCTGTTGCTGTTATCTGTGGGATTCTCAGGGCGCAGAAGCTTGAGTAGTTGTGTAGGTGTCAGTCTTCGGTTTCCTGTTCACTGATGTTTACCTAGTATCACACAATATTAGGAAATTTAGCTAGTATGTCATCGATTTCCTTTATTTAATAGATATGGACAACAATGCTAATTGTTGATGCTATCCCAAAATATTTTCATTTCACCATATCTAACTTTTCACTTCCCAGAAAGATGAGCTAACTTCGTATTTTTTTATTCTCTCAAAAAATAGAACTTCTGATATGTATGTGACTTAGTAGACTGATTCAAATTATGTTTTATTTACTGTCTTTGAAGAAAGTGTAAAGAAATAACAGAATTAGAGGATTTAGAGCTTTAGAGAGTCTCTTGTTCAGCCTCATTTATTTTTCATTTAAAAATAATTTTTGTTGATATATTTTATTTTTTAACCTTTCCTTAATTATCCAAATATATTCCTTTTCCCTCTTTGACTCCAGAGAGCCATTTGTTATAATAAGAATATAAAATAAAGTAGGGGGAGAAACAGTTCATCAAAATTAAATGACTTGTTAACCCATTTTGACAATATACGTAGTGTTTCATTTCCATAGTTGTCTACCTCAGCAAAGAAGGAATGAAGTGTATTTTTTCTTAACTTCTTTGAGGCCAGTCTTTAAGCTATTAACCCAGTTCCAAGTCTATTGATTTTCTCACAATGCTATACTTCTCATTTCTTCCATTTAGCTTTTTCTTTAATTGTTTTAGATTCTCAAATCTGGCAGAATTTCATTTGGTGATTGTCCCTGTGACCCAGTTATTAGGGCAGATATTCTTCTGAGTTTTATTCTTGATTCTAACTGCTTTAGTGTAATAATCCAGTGTTAAAATTTCATTTCCTGATGTGACTGATTACATCTGTATATAGCGATAGATGAATCTGAACTTGAAAAATCTTAGTCTGAAACGTAAAGAAACAGAAAACCGCATTTTTCATAAGTTGGTTGTGTTTGTCCTTCGTTTTCAAAGAGGACCATGACATCAGAAAAATGATGACATGACTTGCAGTTGACTTTGAATTGAGTGAGGAAGGACCGTGCAAGGTCACCAGCCTCACTTTCTCCTCCAGAGCCATCTGAATCCCATGATTCATCAAGATGACTGGAAATGACCCAGGATGCAATTGGAGACCCTGGACCTTTTAGGCCAAAGCCTTTTCAGGTTCTCACTTTCAGTGAGGTAATACCTATTCAGCCCACTGTTTAAGAAATAAGTCAAGGGATGGCCCCCAACTGTCTAGTCTTTAATATCTGAAATTGGCAAGAAAGATTGGAAATGGAATAGAGGCTGTCATATTTGTTTTCATTCCCAGTAAGGGCCATTTTGAATCTGTGTCTAGTTCATTGACTTACCTTGGTTATGTTTGCATTACAGGGTGAATGACCAAGGCTATAGATGGTATTAATGCTTATTCATTTAGATGTTTAGGGAAAGGTCAGGACTTTGATGCCTGTCAGTTTGATGGACAAAGAACTTCCCTGTTGCTCTAATTAAAAATCTTTGATAATCTGCCTTGAGGTCTTTTAGAATTTCATTTCAAGGACAGTAGAAAAAATACTGTATTACTCCTTTAAAAATTTTTTTAGGGTAGGCATTGCTTTTGTACAAATTAATTTTTATTTCAGTTTATCTATACCTATATTTCAAGTCTTATTAGGGAGGTGTGGACTGTTTCTCATAATGTTTTTATATATGAGCAAATACCATGAAGAAAAATATGATAGGTAATGTTAATTGTGGAAAGGCTTTATTTAAACAGATGCTGCCTTCTTATATTTTGAATCTGGCCCATACTTTATGATGTACATCTATTTATCGATATCTACCTGTCTAGATCTGTGATTTAATTATTTTTAATATTTTTATTTTATTATATATGTTTACTTGTATTGTTATATTTATATATTATATGCTTATATATTTTTATTAGTGTGAGAAACTTCTGGAGAGGAAATTTCTTCTACTGATAGAGATCAACAGTTAATCTGTAACTTAGAGAGTTCCCTGGGGAGACCTTACAGATTAAGTGACTTGTTCACGGCCATACAGCTTTGGCTGTATTTTAGAATCACGTCTTGAATTCAGAGCTTCCTGATTCCAGTGCCAGCCATCTATTCATTATAGTACACTGCCTCTCTTTTTTCTTTCCTATGTGATATTAATAGATGTAGTCTTATACTGTATTCCCTGTATGTACATTCCCTAATAAGGTATGTATGTGTGTGTGTACATGCATGTAGTTTAAATCTATATAGGATTTGTAATTGAGATCAGATTAAAAGGTTTGGTTCTGATAAAATGATGTAGGGTACATATAGAATCACTTAGCTTTCTACCTCCCACGGCAATAATATCCCTGATACGTGTGGTCATCTAGGTGTGCTGTTTCCCGACTCACTTAACTTGGGTGGCTCTCTATGACCTCCAAGATCAAACATAAAATCTCCTGACTTTTAAAACCCTACATAACGTGGGCCTTTCTAATTTTCCAGTCTTGTTACACTGCTTTCCTCCACATTTACTTTATGATCTGGCAACAGTGGCTTTCTCACTGTTCCTTGTATGTAACAATCCATTTCCTGACTCTATGGCTGTCCCTCTGCCCTGTGTTTGGAATGCTTTCCTTTCTCTTTGCCACCTTCTAACTTCCCTGAATTCCTTCAAGACTCATCTCAGATCCTAATTTCTACAAGAATCCTTTTTGGGTCTCCCTCATCGCCAGTGCTTTCTCTTTGGGATCACTTTTGATATATGCTGTATTATGTCTTTTCTGCACATTGTTATTTTCATGTTGTCTCCATTGGATTGTCAATTCCTTGGGGGCATGGGTTGTATTGTTGTCTTTTTTTTTTAAATTCTCAATCCCTTAGCATAGTGAGTGGTATGTAGTAAGCACCTAATAAATATTTGCTGGTTAATTGATTGATTGATTCCTTAGATCAGGGGTTCTTATCTTTTTTATGTGCCCTGGACCCCTTAGGCAGTTCGGCAGAGTATAATGATCCCTTTTGAGAATAACATTTTTAAACACTTGAAGAAACTGCTGCTGTCCTTTAAATAGAGCTTAGTAAAAATAAAGAGGTAAATGAAAAATTTAAAAATAATTTCCCATCCATTTATAGAATGCATAAAAACTATTCATGGACCCCTTGTACCCCAGGCTGAGAACCTCTGGCTTAGATGTTTTCAGTGACTGAAGGTGTCATTTAATTCCTCTGATCGATGAATCTGGGCTATTAGAAACTCATGTACTAATTAAAGATAATGTTAATTCTTCGAAAGTATTTGTTAAATATATACTATGTGTCAGGAACTGTGCTGGTATTGGATATAGAGATAAAAATGAAACAGTTCCTGACCTGAAGGTTCATTGAGAGAGACAAAGTATATGTGTATGTGTGTTTATAATATATACGTATATATGTGTTATATGTGTATTATATATGTATACATATGTTGTATATATTTAGAAAATTGCCTTGTATTTCTTTTGTATGCACATATGTATGTATATACAAAATAAATTCAAGTTAATTTTTTTTTTAGGTGAGGGTTGGGAGGATTAGGAAAGACTTCCTGTGGAAGGTTATATTTGAGCTAAGTTTTGAAGGATTTAAAGGAAGTACAGGATTGTAAGGGGCAGAGGGGAGGAGAGACAGTTAAGTGCAAAAGGCATAGATAGAGGCAGGAGTGTACTGTGTGAGGAAATGAAGGACATTCTGACTAGATCGTAGAATGTGGAAAGGAGAATGAGATGTGTAAAAACCCTGGACTGCTTGATTGGGGCCAGGTTGTGAAGGACTTTAAATGCCAACCAGAACAATTTATATTTGATCCTAGGCTTCGTAGAGGGCCATTGGACTTTGAGTAGGGGACTGAAATGGTCACATTTTAACTTGCAGACCCTCACTTCAGCAGGTGTATGTTGGATGGCTTGAATCAGGAAGTCCAGTGAGGAGGCTGTTGCACAGTTGTACAGGGAAGGGATCATAAGGGTCTGAACTAGATAAGGTCTTGGCCACGTGAGTAGAGAGATGGGCACAGATGAGAGAGAGAGAGATGTGTAGATATAGAAATGACAAGATTTGGCAACTTGATTGGATGTTTGTGTGAGGGACAAGGAGGATTTGAGAGTAACACTGAAGTTACAGCCCATACCTACCTGATTCCCTTCTGCTTTAGGATTTCTTAATGACGCTATTTATATTGGAAGTTTCAAGGCAGGAGGTGACCACGGAAATAACACATATAGGATTGAGAAATATTTTAGAAGCGTCATATCTTTCAGTATCCTTCAAGTAATACTATGTAGGTGATTGTGTGTTCAGTGATCTGTGGCCTCTTTTAGGGAGGAGACTATCTTGTCCTTCTTTGTGTGCCCTGTGATGTACATTTAATTAATATTCTTTGAATCAATGACTGAATCAGATATCCTCTGTAAAGAAAAAAGATAAAGAAGGAGGAAGAAAGATAAGACTTTTAAGTAGTTGGATCAACAGTATGCCTGCTTTATAAATTGAGTCTTATTTTGAGAAGGAATTTTAAGGTTTATGGTGCCTAGCAAATGTAGATGTGTATAGGGGCAGCTAGGTGGCACAGCGGATAGAGCTCTGGGCCTAGAGTCCAGAAGACTTGAGCTCAAGTTTGGCCTCAGACACTTCTTAGCTGTGTGACTTTGGGAAAGTCCCTAAACCTGTTTACCTCAGGTTCCTCAAATGTAAAATGGGGACAATGATAGCTCCTACATCCTGAGGATCAAAGGGGATAACAAAGCGCTTCGTGTGGTGCCCAGCACATAGTAGTTGCTATCTCAGCATTAGCTGTTGTTATTATTAAATATTATAACAATGAAGAATTAATTTTTAGAGCTCTCCTAAAGAAGAATGAGCTGCCTTGGAAAGTAGTGGATTCTTTTTCACTAGGGACCTTTTTAATTTAATTAAATTTTATTTTACTAGAAATCTTCAAGCAAAGCCTGGGGAGACACTTGTCAGGGGATATTGTGGAAATTGTTCTTGTTTGTATGGGATTCAGACTAGGTGGCTTCCCAGATCCTTCCCAGGTCCAACTCTGTAGTGGCTCAGATTTACATGGTGCTTTGAGATTTACAAAGTCCTTTTGTAGTGCTGGTAGGGAGGCCTGTATCATCCATGATGATGGTGGTGGCGGTGATGGTGGTAGTGGTGGTGGTGGTGATGATGATGATGATTTCTCTCATTTTACAGATGAAGGAACTGAGATTCAGAAAGGTGAGCTAACTCTTCCCAGGTCACATAGGATTTGGACCCAGGTCTTTTGTCTCAAATTCTAGCACTGTTCCTGCACTGCCATATCGCCTTGTAAAGCAGGTTATATGCATTTGTGGGAAATTTGTAGGAACACACTTATTCACTATCAAGAGTCAACTGGTGGTGCAGTGGATAGATCCCTGAGGGAAACAGTATCTTTAAAAACAGGGGAAGAGGCATGCCTGAACTGAAATAAAGGATTCATCGCCTACCAAAGATGGAGAGAGTGTTGGATCTGGAGTCAGAAAGTCCTGAGTTCAGATCTAGCCTTAGATACTTTCTAGCTGTGTGACCTGAGTAAATTGCTTAACCTCTATTTGCCTCATTTTCCTCCACTGTAAAATGAACATCATAATAGAACCTACCTTGCTAGGATTGTTTTGAGGATCAGATGAGGTAATGCTTTTAAAGCAGTTATCATCATGCCTGCACATAGTAGGCCCTATATAAGTGCTAAATCTCCTTGCTTTATGCCATATTAGCATTTGTTACATTTAAATCGTATTCAGCTAGTTTAAACTACTAAGGATTAACCTTGATCTTTCTTTTTGGAATAAGCTTTCATAGTAATGCTTCTGTATTGTTTGATACTAAGTGATATTGATAGGACACAGCATTTCTACTCAATAAATAATTTATGAGTATTTATAGAGCAGTGAAACTGTTAGATGCTGTATTGAGCAAACATGTTGCAGGGAAAGCTTGACCAATGGCCCTGCTTGAGGAAATGGAAAGACAGATTAATTTGGGGCTATTTATGACCATAGTTGCAAAAATACAACATGACCAATGGTCTTCAGGGGCAACATTGTAAAAGTCCTCAAGATGGGGATACTCCTCAACAGAAGGAGACTTTGCATGGCATAAAGTGAAAGCCATTTTTTTTATAGGATACAGTCATATACTCTGAGGTTCTCTGATTTGTGAAGTTTTAATGTGATTATCATGTTAAATCTTTCTGACTGGCTCTTAAAGCGTATGTAGCAGAAGTAGTCATTAGTGTCATACAGCGTATAGAGCATTGACTTTTGAGGTCAGTGGTCTGGGTTCAAATTCTGTCTCTGATACTTACTGCTCATGTGACCTTTTATGCTTCTGGGTCTCATTTTCCTTATCTAGAACTAATGAAAATAGCCATAATAACATTCCTGTGGCGCTTCAGGGTTTGCAAAGTGCTTTACAAATATCTCCTTTTCTTCTCACAGCAAGCCTGGGAGGGAGGTGTTACTATTAGCTTCATTTCAGCTGAGGAAACTAGGGCACAGAGCAGTGCATGACTTGCCTGGTGTTACACAGCAAGTAAGCGTCTGAGGCCTTATTTCAACCCATGTCTTGCTGACTCCGGGTCCAGCACTCTTATCTCTTGTGTCACCTAGTTGCCTTGGTTAAGTGAGGGAGTTGGGTTAAGTGAACTCTGAGGTAATTTTCAGCTCTAAATAGATGATGCTCTTGTCTGAATGGCAGTGTTGGTCTATATCTCAAGCGTTAGAGGATATGCATAGTTTAGAGGTGAAAAGAGGGGGTATAGGACAAGAAGGAAGAGAGCTACTGAAAGAAGAAAAGGAAGGTGTATATAGGAATAAGGTCTCCCAGATTGTAGTTGGGAATTCAGAATACAGATGGAAGTCAACTCTAGATGGGAAAGAATTGTTTCTCTATGTAACTCATTGTCCCCCTTTGGGTCTCAGTTTCCTAATTTGTAAATAAGGGGGATATTTTTGAATTCTTAGATGCCTTCCAGCTCTGGAATTCTGTGATATTTACAGCTTTATATGGCTTCTAAGCATGGTAGTCAGCTTTTTCATGCATAGGTTGATCTTCAGCAGGTAATAATTTAGTTCTTTCTGGGTCCCTCCACCTCCTCTCCACCCCGCTTCCTGGCAGAAAACTTTGGCCGAATGCCTTGGAATTAGAATGATAACCAGGGACGGGAGACATAATAACTTTGCAGGAATTCATTAGTCTGGGAACAGTCAGTGAGTAAACTGAACTATGATTCACATAAGCCAATGGAAGGAGTTCTGGATCGGTAACGGTAACAGCAATTGCTAACACTTACATTGCACTTTACAGTTAGTGAGCGGTGTTAGAAGTAGTAGCTCATTTGAGCCTCATCGCTACCCTGGGAGGGAGGTGCTATAGTATCCTTCATTTTCAGATGAGGAAACTGAGGGTACCACGGGCAGTGTCTGAGCTCAGGGCTAATCTGACTTCAGATCCATCTAGTTTTAATTAGGTTAGCCTGTCGGGCTGCCCTTGAACTTGAAGTACTTGTTCATTTCTTTGCTGACTTGAGAGGATAGTATCAGGCCATTAAGCATGTTTGAAGGTAGCTTTAGGCTCATTAAAGGTTTTTCATACTTTATAAGGATGCAGAAGAATCTGGACAAAAGATAGTCTGATAAAGAAAGAGTTGAAACCACCTCTTGTCAGAGAATCATATACCAAAATTTATCTTTTGAACTATAAGCCACAAAACACCTTCCTAAATCCACATGTAAAATTTCCTCAGCATGAATATAACTAGGCCTCAAATAGCACAAGTAAAATGAAATAAATGCTGACATTTAAGATGACAGTGCCTATCAAAAAAGACTGTAAACACAGGTGTGTAGTATTGAATTTTACATTAATTTAAGAGATTTAATATTAACAATAAACTTACCAAGATGATCTGCCACAGGTGACTGAATGCTTGACAGTTCTTGACAGGGATGGAAATGAGAATACTTTCAGAGATTTTTCCTGAAAGTACTATTCTGAATTGTTCTGGAGGTCTCTTTTAATATAGTGATTCATGAATGAAACTTGGAAGGGATCTTACAGGTCATTGAGGGACTTAGAGTGCAAGGAGTGATGAATGTGGAGTCAGGAAGACTTGGGTGGAAATCTTGTCTTGAACACTTATTAGCTGAAGTCATTGGACCTCTCTGACCCTCAGTTTCCTCATCACTAAAATGAGCGGTTTGCATCAGATGTTTTCTAAGTTTGAAACCCATGATGTTGTGATTGGAAGTTTTTCATGTCCTACAGGATACAGGTGGCCATGGGGTGACTGGATCACTTTTCATGTTTAATTGTCTTATCTGAGATTCCTCTTCCTCAGTCTGAATATCCTCATGGTCTTTCAACTGTTTCTTATATATCGTATTTCCAAGATCCCATCATCATACTGACATTCAGGGCAGCTAGGTGGTGCAGTGGATAGAGCAGGAGTCAGGAGGACCTGAGTTCAAATCTCACCTCAGACACTTGACACTCACTAACTGTGTGACCTTGGGCAAGTCACTTAACCCAAGTTGCCTTATCCTAGGTCTTCTCCAGTCATCCTGAGGAATATCTGGTCACTGGATTCAGATGGCTCTGGAGGAGAAGTGACGCTGGTGACCTGCACAGCCCTCCCTCACTCAAAATAAAGTCAAGTGCAAGTCGTGTCATTATTTCTCTGATGGCATGGTCTTCTTTGGCAATGAAGGACAAACACACACTTCTTCCAGTCCTAGAGGGCTTTCAGATAGTGGGATTTGTTCTTATACTCCAGTAGCCCTCTGACCTTGTATCCTGTTTGATGCTTAGCATTCAACTTTGCTTGATCCTGAATTCTCTTACGGTAATAATGATGACAGCAGTAACTAATTCACGTATACACGTATACACGCACGCTATGTGCCAGGCACTGTGCTAAGTGCTGTTATCGCATTTGATCCTCAGCAGTCCTGAATGGTAGGTGCTGTTTTTATCCCCATTTTATATTTGAGATTAAATGACTTTACCAGAGTTATACAGCTAGTAAGTGTCTGAGGCTGGATCTCACTCAGATCTTCCTGGTACTCTAGCGGTTGTGCCAACTAAACATTTTTTGGAACCCCAAAGCCCTAGAGGTTCCCTAGTAGCAGGGAATATGTTTTCCAGTAAGGCCACTGCTTAGTCCAGATGTATCAGACTTGACGTCAGCTGACTCTATCAGGCCCCCAGAACTCCTGAGTAGGTCTCAAACCAGATTAAAATTTAGCTGGGAAGTATTTAACAAGTACCTGAAAATAGAAATAAAACAGAAATAATGTTAATTTGTAGGTTTCTAAGTCAGTATGTGGCTTGCAGGGTTCCATTTTTGAAATGTTTGTGTTTGACACCATTGGCTTACTCAATCTAAAATAGCCCTAACCTGCGCCACAAAGATGTTAGACATTCAAGCCTCACCAGTTGCAAAAGTGTGGAGGTCCTAAACATTAGGTTCCAGAAAGTTCTATTTTCTTTAGAATATAAATGGAAATATGATCACTGGCTCCTGTGGAATGGCTAGTATTGGGGGTGCAAACAATGTTACTTCTCCCTAGGGCGATCCTATTTCTCTGAGAGCTTAAATGCTTGGCTTGTTCCTTTAAGATCTGTACTGCTACTAATGACTAATTCGTAGGGAGTGGGGCAGCTGCCTCTACAGCAGTGTTTGCTGGATTGTGTAGAATTGTTTCAGGTACTACCTCTCCTATGAACACTTCACGGATCCTTCTAGCTGTTGCTTTTCTAGCTCTCCTGAAATCGCTTTGTATTTACTTACCTGAGTACATATAACAGTCTAAGCCTCTAAGTTTCGTCCCTTCTTTGTCAGGAGGTGGGTAGAGCCTTCTTTCTTGGTCCTCTGAAACTGTAGTTGCTCATGTGCAAAATGAGACATGTATTTTTGGACAGGACTAAAAAGGGAATTTATTTTACTTGACTATGCATATTTGTTATAAAGGTTTTTCTTTTCTTTTTTTCCATGGAAGATAGGGAGGTGGAAGGAAAAGAAAACTAATAATTTGTAAGCTTCTAGAGGTCAGGGACAGGTTTGTCTTTGTTTTGTCTGTCTCTAGCACCTTGCATAGTACCTTGCAAACAGCAAGTGTTTAATGCTTATTTAAGTGACTACTATAACTATCCCTAATGCCCTTCCTCCTTACTATGTATTAATTAGTCAACTAGCATTTTTTTAAGCACCTGAATATGTGACAAGTACCATGGTAAGTACTCTGGATACAAAGAAGGGCAAAAGACAGTCCCTGATTTCAAGGAGCTCACAGTCTAATGGGACTAATTGCCTTGTATTTATTCTGTATTTGCTCATATTATGTGCAGGTTGTCTCCTACAGAATGAAAATTCTTTCACAATAGGGATTGTTGTATTTATCCATGTTAAATTTATTTCCCATTACTGCTGACTTAAATGTGATTGATTATTTAGATAATTACTAGATTTTTTAGGATAAGGTCAAAACAATCATAAATTAATTCATCTACTGTTGTTGACATTAAATAAATGTGCTTGTTTTTCTTTCTGAAACATGTAATAACATAATAATAACATTTATATAGTACTCTAAACTTTGTAAAGTGCTTTACAAATATTGTCTCATCCTGACTGCTTCGCTGGGAGGATCGGTGCTGTTGTCTCTATTTTAAAGATGAGGTGAGGCAGTCCCATAGCTACCAAGTGTCTGAGGCTGGTCTTTCTGATTCCAGGTCCAGCTCTATATCCAGTATGCCACATTTTTGGTAAGCAGTCAGTACTATGTTTCAGATCAAGGCCCTTTCCCTGTTTTTAAAGATATAGTTTATATCATCACTGCTCATATTAACTCATTCCTAGCTCATTGTTTCATATTGTAAATGATATGCTAACATCTTCCTTACCTCACAAAATATAGTCCTCTTAAATTAGGCTCATACTCCCAGAACTCCCAAGGGCTTTGGGCAAAGCTGATGAAGGTAACACCTAAAGTAGCCTAATGAAGGTGTCTGGTCACTGGATCCAGATGGCTCTGGAGGAGAAAATGAGGCTGGTGACCTGCACAGCCCTCCCTCACTCAAAACAAAGTCAAGTGCAAGTCATGTCATCATTTCTCTGATGTCATGGTCCTCTTGGAAAACAAAGGATAAAAACAACAATGAAGGTGTTATTGGATAACTCTTTTCTTTGGAGAGTTCACAGAACTTCACTGTAATGATCCCACAACAGTGCAGAAACTGAGGCAGTGTGGTGCGGTGGAAAGAGTACTGAGTTTGGAGTCAGAGGATGGGTTCAAATTCTGCTTCTGACACTTACCACGTTTGTAATATTGTGCCTTAGTCTGCTTATCTGTAAAATGAAGGAGTTGGATTAGAAAGATACTGAGGGCCCATATAGCTTTAGAGCTGTCATTTTATGATTCCTGGAAAATGGGACAGAGCCTTTTTCTCAGATATTAAGAGACAAGTCTTCCTGGTTGAGCACATCAAATCCTTTGAAGGAAAGTATGTACATTTTGTCCCATAATTTCCTTTTGCATTGTCATCATAAAGCACAGAGTGGAGATCTGTTGACTGAGATTATGTCATATAGCATGATCTGAGGGCCTTTTCTGGTTGGTAAACTACTTTGGTGGATCAAAAATTTCTGGGCTTCACCTGTTCCTGCTGGTAATTTGCTGCTAAAATAATTATATTAAGAATTGTTGCCTGTTAATGCACGTACATTTTAAAGAAAAATTAACTTTTGCTTCTAAAACGTTATCTTCCCTGCATATTTTGCTCTGCTTAAAGAAAAACAATTCATGTGTATGTGTGTTTGTACAAATATGCATATATATACATACACACACACACACAGACTCACATACACTGGACCATCTTGTGGATCAGAGTCACAAACTGAATTGAAGAGCTGGAAGGGATCCTAGAGACCATTTAAGTCCACCTGTACCTTCCCAGGAATAGCCTCTACAAGGCCAGCCCCAATGGAGTATCTAAAATACTTCATTGAGGGAATTTCCTCCCCTAGGCACATTCCTAAGCACAGCTCTTCCTAGGGGGCTTTTTCCTGATTTGGCTTGTTTTTGTTTTTTTGCTTTCTGTCCTCCCCTCTGAAATTTCTCCGTATATATAGATTATTTTGTATATACCAATTATTGAAATGGATGGAGTTAATAAGTCACAGGCAAAATTGACTGGGAATTTCAAGAGCGTCATTTATTAGCCAGGCTGGTGGCTGCCTCATGGAGAGAGAGACCCAGAGGAGACAGCCCCGAACTGTGGTGGGTGAGTGCATTTTAAGCATTTCAGCACTACTTGGTACAGCCTTGTGGTTTCCACAACAGAGTTCTGACAGAGCAAAAGGGGAGCTTGCTGCTAGGCAAGAACCCCCAAACAGAAGGTGGTTGTCAGGGTGCTACTAGGCAAAGGACCCCAACAGAGGAGGGGTGTCAGGAGGGGTAGCCAATCAGGAAGGGGGCGGGGCTCAGCAGAAGGTGGTTACCTGGCTAACATTAGGGGGCACAGGTGGTTACCATGCAGATGGACTAAACAAGAAATGACTGTTAACAATTCATCGATATTTCACAACCCAAAGGGGAATAACATTTTGACAGGGGCCCAACAACAGAAAAACTGTTACTAGGCAAGTTATCCACCCCTGCCCAGTAACCTAACAGATATCTCTTGTCCTAGGGGCCAGGGAGAAATAATGTCCATTTTAATTATCAGTGTTTACTTATTGTATTTTACTTTTTTCTGTATACATATTGTTTCCCTCAGTAGAGTATAAGTTCCTTGAGGGTAGGGACTACTTATTTTTTTCTTTTTTCTGTCTTCAACCTCAGTTGTGTTCTACTCTTCATGACCCCATTTGGGGTTTTCTTGGCAAAGATACTGGAAGGGTTTGTCATTTCCTTCTCTAGCATATTTTATAGATGAGGAAACTGAGGAAACCAGGATTAAGTGACTGACCCACGATCATAAAGCTAGTTAGTGTCTGAGGCCAGATCTGAACTCAGGAACATGAGTCTTCCTGATTCTTTCCCCTCCCCCCTGGACAAAATGCTTCATAAATGCTGGGTCATGATTGCAGTGACTTTGTCCTTATGTTACTGGCTGATTCTAAGACCAGGAATCTCCCTTGCTGCGTCCTACCTCCGTTTCCTACTTGTATCCCTCCTTCAGGTTCTTCTATCGTACTTTCACTCTCTTCTTACCTGCCCCAATCCAGGTTGGATCCATTCTCCTAGACCTCCAAACTTAAACCAACCCCTGTTTTCTCATTTTTCTTCCCCAGGATACTCAGATGTACATTTTTATATTTTGGAGAAGATGTGTTTAATGTTATTTTGGTAGATCTGTGTGAGTATATTGTACCAGTGGTGCAGGTTGTAACCCATCTCTGCTAATCTGATCCATACCTTATCCACAAATCTTCTGCCTGGTGTCCACTCAGCATGTCTGAAAGGCTTTGGGCTGTCAAAGAATGCCAGAGTTAAATCATGCTAGAAAGGCGTTGTATAACGGAATATGTCTGTTTGTTTGAGGAGGTGGGTAAGGGAAGGGGACAAGCATTTATTAACAGCCATTATGAGGCAGGCACTGTGCTGATCTCTTTACAGACATTGTTATCTCATTTGATGGGAGGGAGGCAATATTATTTTCATTAACCTCATGTCACAGATGCGGAAACTGAGGTTGGCAGAGAGTATTTGCCCAGGACCCCACATCAAGTAAGTGTCCGAGGTCAGATTTGAACTTGGGTCTTCCTTATTCCAAGCCTAGCCACCTAGCTACAGCAGACTAGCCAAAATCAGTGCCAGGAGGCTTATTTACTTGGTGCTGAATCTTTGGTTGTAACAATTCTTAGAAATGAATTTGATATTAGTGTTTAATGTCAATCCATTTTATTGGATACTTCAGTTTATTTCTGTGCTTCTTATGTTATTCTTAATGCTTGTCATTAGATTTCTGGCAAAATGTGTCATTGGAACATATCCTATATGTTAATAGTGATTTAATACGGTGTATTTGATTTCGAAAATGCACCTGGTATGGGGGAAATAAACATTTCTAACATAGCATAGGCTAAAAGTAGTTTTAAAAGTTTTTTCTTTTAAAGTGCACCAACTTTTTTTGAAAAGCATTTTAAATTAATTGCTACTGGTAATTTTAGATATGTTAATTTTTTTAAACGAAGCTGTATCCTCTCTTTTCTCTTTACTAGTTTTCCATGCACATACTGTTGTTATCCCTTCACCTTTTTAGGTGGATGAGAGAGATTTGCTGTTTGTAAGTTTAGATTATCCAAGGTCACACAGTTCATGAATAGCAGAACCCACACTAAATTCAAATCTGCTTCACTATGACAGGATTATTACATTTGTTTTTCATCTTTATAACGAATTTGAACTTTGTGACTAACATGTTAGCCTTATTTTAAAATTAATTTGTTAAAATTAAGTGTGTGTTCTTCACATAAAATTTCAAACATTGTTTTATTGTGCTGTTGGAGTTATTTGGGGTTACATAAAAGTCTCTGACTCTCTCCCTTTCATTTTCCTCTTACAGGGAAGATGGATGGGGGATCCAGGGAAGGGAACAAGCATCTACCAAAAATCCTGATTGTGCCAGACACTGTGCTAGGTTCTTTACAAATATTATCTCATTTGATCAAGAAAGCCTTGTGGAATTTCTAGTAGCATCATGATGTTCTAAAAGTGTTCAGTAGGGGGCGCCAGAACTCTGTAGTATAATTGCTTTATGCTATATAGAAAAAGGTGGAATGTTCCATGTTTTACAAGGGGGGGAGGGTGTGTGTGTGTGTGTGTGTGTGTGTGTGTGTGTGTGTGTGTGGTGTGTGTGTTTGCTTCTGCTTTAAAAGCAGAATAGTCTGTAGAAAAAGGGTTTGTTAAGCCACATGTGTAAGTCCAAATGATCACACACGTGCTTAGGACACCCTTTTTTGTTAGTCTTTTAGCTAGCTTGTAAATGTACAATTGGAGAGGTGGGAGAAATCAGTATTTTTTTTTTGTATTTTCATTTATCATGGAATAAATTTAGTTGGTTCAAATAGGGCTGCAAATTCCTTGTGTATTTAATAGAGACTCAAAAAGTCAAAAAACAATTGGAAAAAAGATTGAATTTTTGCAGTCAACCAGTCATTGTTTGCTGAATGTCTGTTGTGTAAGACATTACTGTTGTTTATTTTTTATTGTTTAACATTAACAAGTAATGTTAAAACCAATGCTACTTGATTAAATATTAAGAGCATTTTGGGGTTTCTGTCCCTGCGTTGCTAAGGCATCAAAGAGATTTTTTTGGTGCTTTGAACTTGCTGTCAAATCTGCATGAAAATGGCAGAGGGAAACTTTTATTTGGGGTTGTTTCTCATAATAATGGGAAAAACCAGACTGCTTGCCAATTTTTTCATTTTATTTGCAAAAGTCACTAGAATGTCTAGTTGAGTCAGGTACTACTTAAGAATGCATTTGGATCCTTGCTGGTAACTGCTTTAAAAAGGAGGTTGTCCATTTAGTGGCATGCAAACGAAGTGGGACCACAGGATAAACTTACTCATTTAACTTTCAGTTTTCAAGAGGGTATTTGTAATCATGAGAAAAGTGTGGTCTAGAATTTTATTGCCTTTTTTCTTTATGTGATGATTGCTTTTGGAAGAGAAGGGCATTAAGTATATCTTCCTCCTTTTTCTTCCCCAGGAGTTGGGATGGAGTGCTTAGTATGTGGAATATTATATTTACTGTTAGATACGGTTGATGAGTTGGTTAGTTTTGACTGCTTTTTATGACTCTTAATCTTTGTTGCAAGAGATAGTTCCCTGATTTGGTATAAAAACAAAGGATATCCCTAAAAATAAGATTATAAAGAAAAAGAATGGTAATTTTGACATGGACCTGAAATGTCCAGAAATTATGGTTACGTGTATTAGCAATCATGTGATTTCCCCAACTTCTCAGCATCGTGACACTGGTTAGTTGGTCTTTTACAATCAAATCTAAAATGTGCTCATTACTTTTGTAATAGAACGCTTTTTTTTTTTTAAGTAACAGGAATTTTGAGTAGGTGGTAAATAAAAAAAGCAGCAAATACACCTCTTAACCTTTGTGCTTATGAATCTCTATATAGTTACATGTCAGTGTCTCTGTATGTGAGAAGATGTAGTTTTTTGGGAAAAATTACCTGTGAGTTTGGTTTGTTCAAGTGACATCTCTGCTCTTCTGTTGCCCTTGTGTTTCCTCTGTCTTTGTAATCAAAAAAATTGATAGGTTACCTTTGTCATGAGCGTAGTTTGATGGAAAACCTTTTAAACATAGTATTGTTTTTTTCTACTACTTAATAGCAAAAAGACATGAAACTTTCAGTTTTCACATGGAATTTGTTTTTCAAATAGTTTTATTTGTTTTTTGTTATTTTCTTAACAATTACCAGTTAACATGAGCATTTTCTCATACCAGGAGAAGAAAAAAGGCAATTGCATATAAAACTACAAATCTCTACTCCAAATACCTTTCCTTTTTTTTTTTGGTAAAATTTTTAGTAATTTTGAACTTAAATATAAAACAAGAAAATTTAAAAAACTTTCCATGTACATAGCAGATCATGAGAGGATTCAGTAGAAAACAATAAATGACCATTTGCAGAAAACCTACATAATAAATGTTACATATTATTTTCAAAGCTACCTAGCTTGTATTTGAACTTGCCTTCTTTAAAAGTTTGTGAGTTTAGTATGTTAAAATCAAAACTATCCTGCTTTTTTATTTCCCTCTATCCCTTGTGAACTTCCTTTTCTCTTTTGGGTGCTTTCAAAGTGCTTCTTCGTTATCATTTACTCCCTGGACCCCTCCCTACAAATTAAAAACTAAATAAGGGGCAGATAGGGGACCCAGTGGAGTCAGGGGGACCTGGGTTCAAATCCAGCCTGAGACTTGACATTTAGCTGTGTGACCCTGGGCAATTTACCTAATCCCAATTGCCTCATCAAACAACAGCAGAAAAAAACAGAAACTCAGTAAAACCGTAAACCTTTCTTGTGTCAGATAAACCCCATCAAAGAAAACAAATACACATTATTTATATCTGAAAATATATTTCTCATTCTGCTTCACTTCAGTGCCAGCTATATGGCAAGCATACTTCATCCTCAGTGCTTTGGAACCATTTTATTGATCCCACTTTTAAAGTCTTCCAAATTTTAGTATTTAGAGAATATCTTTGGTACTTGGTTACATCTGGTGTTGGGGGAGCTGATGAAAAGAGAAAGAGGTCCTAGCAGTAGACTTACATCTCAAGGAGGTAAAAGAAAGAAATAAAATTCTTTGAGATGGTTCCTTGAGCTCCCTAGGCGGCTCACTGGATAAAGCGCTGGGCCTGGAGTCAGGAAGGCTGAGTTCTCACCTGGCCTCAGAACCTCAGATTCTGTGCTATCCTGGGCAAGTCACTTAAACCTATTTTTGCCTGTTTTCTCAACTGTAAAATGAGGATAGTAACAGTACGCACTTCATGGGGTTGTTGTGAAGATCAAATGAGAGGATATTTATCAAGTGCTTGGCACAGTGCTTGGCACGGAGTAGGTGCTATGTAGATGCTTATTCCTTTCCCTTCCCCTCTTCCTGTGGGAAAGCAGTGTAGTATGCAGTAGAAAGAATACTAGCTCTAGAGTCAGAGAACTTAGGCTCAAATATTACCTCTGATACTGCCATTGTGACCTTAGGCAAGTGACCCAAGCTCCTTGAGCCTCAGTTTCCTCATTTGTAAACTGAGAGGGTTGCACTAGATAGCCTTCAAGGTCCTTCCAGCTCCATATCTATGACTTTATGAATTACATGCAATCAAAATATTCCTAGTAGTGGTAGGAATAAAGAACTTATAACAGAGTGGGTGCTCATTAATTGGGAAATAACTATACCAACTATAATGTCTAAATATAATGGAATATTCTTAGGTAGTAAGAAATGATGACTATGAGGAATTCAGAGAAGCATAGGAAGATTTATGTGAACTAATGCTGAGTGAAATAAACAGAACCAGGGTACATGACTTTAGCAGTATTAAAGAACCATAGAACTAGAACTGGAAGGGACCTCAGAGACCATTAATCCAGCCCTCTACTTTTATAGAAGAGGACATTGAGTCCCAAAATGAAAAGGTTACAAAAAGGAAATTGAACTATGAGTAACTGAAGAGCCATTATTGGTCCCAGAAAATAGATGAGACATTCTCTCTCTCTCCCTCCCCCCACCCCGCTCTCTCTCTCTCTCTCCCCCTCTCTCTTGATCTTTGGTCTCACTCTCACTTTCTCTCTGTATCCACACCTCTCCCTTTCTCATTTCCCTGTCCCTTTCTCTCTTCCTCTTTTCTTCATACTTTCTTTCCCTCTCTCCCTCTCCCTCCTTTTTTCCTTTCTACTTTCCCCTCTCCTTCCTTCCCACATTTACTCCCTCTCTCCTTTCCACCTCCCTCCCAATTTCTGTCTCTCTTTCTCTGCCTGCCCCCCTCTTCCCACCACCAATCTTTGTTGACAGAGGTCAAATTCTACAAGATAAATATATTAACTACATTGTCAGACATAGTCATTTTATCAGTTTTTTTTCCCCTGAACTATTTTTCACTGTTACAAGGGAGAAAGTTCAGTTTGAAGTTGAAGCTGTGGAGATAATAGCTAGAAATAAATCATGTAAAAAAATAAAAGATGTCAATAAAACTCTTTAAAAATAATATATTATTGATACTTACTGTATTTCCCTCCCCTTTAAACATAAACACAGTTTGCCTAAGTTATGCATAATTTTAATTAAATATTTTGATTTGCTAATGATCTTAGTTTGATTAGAAGTAAATGTTGATTACAGAATCCTAAATGGAACTTTTAAAGATGACTTTTACTTTTAAAAAGTCATTCTGTCAAACTACTTAAGAAATAAAATTGACACATACATACCAGGAGTTATTTGTTTACCACTTCTGAAACAATAAGAAATTGTATAATTTATAAATAATATTCACCAAGGAAACCAACTGTCTATATAGAAAATGATGACTTATTTCAGTTTTAAGAAGATTTTAAAGGTGAATGAACCTTGTTGAAATCATTAGTTAATGTAGCAGTAGCTTTCAAGTTCTTTGAATTTTTATATCTCTCTAGCTCTGCTCTTCTGCTAGTCAGAAGGGACCTAGATAATTCTGTGCATGTATACTAATACCAATACCATGCATACAAAGCAGACAGATATATCATAACCTGACTTGGGTACAGTTGAGACTACGAAAATTCACCAGTCACTCTTGGAGGAGAACCAAGGTGTATAACAGGAAGTAGCCATTCTGTCAGGTCCAAGGTCAATGGCAGGAGAGCCAGATCATGAAGGAATAATTGAAATCAGAATGGTAGGCTAGAGACCTGAATAAGAAGAACCAACAGACCAATCTAATTGGCTTCTCTGTTTTATTCTTTCTTATTCATTGGCTATTCTCCAGATTTTATAGTTGAAGTTATGATAAGAGACTATTATTAGCTCAACAGGTACTTAAAATCTTTATGAAGAACAGACTGAAGGAACTTTTATATGTTTGGTATGAAATAGAAGGCCTGGGGAAGATATCAGATACTAAAATTAAAGTTAGGAATTAGGAGGTTATATGTGAGGTTTTGAGAACATGTATTCCCCTTTCTGCTCTTGGTGCAAATTCTGGCACATAGTAGGTGCTGAATAAATGCTTATACCAGCTAGGTGACACAAAAGATAGAGTACCAGCCCTGGAATCAGGAAGACTCATCTTCCAGAATTCAAATCTGTCCTCAGACATTACTTAACTTGTGTGACCCTGGGAGTCACTTAACCCTGTTTGCCTCAGTTCCTCATCTGTAAAATTAGCTGGAGAAGGAAATGGTGAACCACTCCTGTATCTTTGACAAGAAAATCCCACATGGGTTCATGAAGAGTAGGATGCAACTGAATACTAACAAAAATAAATACTTATTGGCTGACTGACTTGTGGAGTCAATCCAAAGTTTGTGGGACCATATTATCCAAATGAGACCACTCTAGGTTTCAACTTTCTGAAGGAGATTGAGAAGGTAAGTAAACTTAGAGAGAAAAACAGATACTATATTATTTGTTGGTAAACATTTAAAAATCTTGACTTTTATTAACATAAGCCCAAGCCTGGACACTGAAAACTTTTTCAAGTTGATCACTGTAAAGGCAAAAATAAATGTTTGCTGACTAGAAAGCATCTCTTTTCAGGTCTTAAAATCTTTATATAATTACTGTTTGGTTATTTCATATGGTACAGTAACTTCACACTCCTGAAAAATCTTACTTTAGTTCTTCATTGTGGCTTGGAGGTGATGCTGAGATCTTGAAGTCTGTACTGATGGAATATAAAACTTCAGAAGGTTCTACTGTGGTAGAATGGCTTTGAGTATGGTCCTGGAAACAGACCAAGTTTGCTTTCTGGGAACTACATAGCTGAGTATGGATAGGAAGATGGAGTAGGAAGAAAAGGAATAAGCATTTATTAAGTACCTTCTATGTGCCAGGCACTATGCTAAGTAGAAATATTATCAGCAGTAGACTGGCCACTTGGTAATGAATTCTTTGGCCATGAAACAAGAGGAAGAATTAGGGTGTCTGACATGATGAGTGCTATATAACATATAAATTGATTATATTAGACAGGAAAAAGACTAATTACTGATGTGGGAGTCATTCCTGAAACAGATGTCTGTGTAACACATAGTCAAACAACTAACAGAACAAAGATCAAATTAGTATAAAACTATAAGAAAAAGTGATGAAGAAAAAAAGATGTTATGCATTTGAAGCAAATCAATCCTGTTGTATTCAGGTTACTCCTAATAGGTAATACAAAGAAGGGTAGGATATCAACAACAATTATGACAATGTCATATCCAAGTTTAATGATATCCGTTAAAATCAGTTGTACAAGGAGACGAAAAGAATCTAAAAAACAGCTAAGTCAGCCATTCAACCCTTGACTTGCTTGCCAAATAGAGAAAAATGGCAACAGAGGGCAAAAAACAGTTTATTTTTTTAAAATTTAATTTAATTTAATTTTTTTAATATAAATTTATTTATTTAACTTTTTACATTCATTTTCACAAAATTTTGGGTTCCATATTTACTCCCCATTTGTCCCTTCCCCCCACCCCAATACACTGAGCCTTCTAATTTGCCCTATCACCAATCTGCCCTCTCTTCTATCATCCCTCCCTTCTCTTGTCCCCATCTTCTCTTTTGTCCTGTAGGGCCAGATAACTTTCTATTCCCCATTACCTGTATTTCGTATTTCCTAGTAGCAAGAACAGTACTTGACAGTTGTTCCGAAAACTTTGAGTTCCAACTTCTCCCCATCCCTCCCTCCCCACCCATTCCCTTTGGGAAGGCAGGCAATTCAATATAGGCCATATCTGTGCAGTTTTGCAAATGACTTCCATAATAGTCGTGTTGTGTAAGACTAACTATATTTCCCTCCATCCTATCCT
>CM053770.1:342682999-342762983 GCA_028658325.1 Potorous gilbertii
CTTGATAATTTCATGAGGGATGATGTCTAGGCTCTTTTTTTAATCATGGCTTTCAGGTAGTCCCATAATTTTTAAATTGTCTCTCCTGGATCTATTTTCCAGGTCAGTTGTTTTTCCAATGAGATATTTCACATTCTCTTCCATTTTTTCATTCTTTTGGTTTTGTTTTGTGATTTCTTGGTTTCCCAGAAAGTCATTAGCTTCCATCTGCTCCATTCTAATTTTGAGAGAACTATTTTCTTCAGTGAGCTTTTGAACCTCCTTTTCCATTTGACTAATTCTGCTTTTTAAAACATTTTTCTCCTCATTGGCTTTTTGGACCTCTTTTGCCATTTGGGTTAGTCTATTTTTAAAGATGTTATTTTCTTCAGCATTTTTTTTTTGGATATCCTTTAGCAAGCTGTTGACTTACTTGTTATGATTTTCTTTCATCATTCTCATTTCTCTTCTCAATTTTTTCCTCCACCTCTCTTACTTGGTTTTCAAAATTCTTTTTGAGCTCTTCCATGGCCTGAGATATTTGCATATTTTTTTTTTTGGAGATATTGGATGCAGAAGCCTTGACTTTTATGTCTTCCTCTGATGGTATACTTTGTTCTTCGTCATTCGAAAGGATGGAAGAAAATACCTTTTCATCAAGAAAGTAGTCTTCTATAGTATTATTTTTTTCCCCTTTTTTTGAGCATTTTCCCAGTCAGTTGTTTGACTTTTGAGGCCTTTGTCAAGTGGAGGGTATACTTTAGGGACCTGTAAGTTCTCACTTTCTCCAAGGTGGTACAATCAAGGGAAAGGAGTTTACTCCTCTCCTGACCTGTACTCTGGTCTGTGAGCAACCACAAGCACTCTTTTCTGCCCTGGAACTGTGAATAGGATTCCTTCTCAATAGCCACCACCAGCTCCCCCACTCCAGCATTCCTCTTCACCCCAGGATTGCCACTCAGATCTGAGATTCAGGTCAGCTGCTAGATTCCCCCAGGGTTTCTAAGCTGAGGGCTTCAAAAGTGGATGCTACTGCCCTGAGGCCAGGGCTAGGAGCAGACCCCTCTGTCACCTAGGTGAAGAACTTTCTTACTGATCTTTGAAGCTGTCTTTGCTGTTTGTGGGGTAAGAAGTCTGAGAACTGCAGCTGTTACCCATGATTCTGCACCCTGAAGCCTACTCCAGTTCTGTCCATGCGTGGCCCAGACCGGGCTGAGCTCTGCTCCGAGCCCAGTGCAATGGACCTTTTCTGTTGGACTTCCAGGCTGTTTTGGACTGGAAATCTCTTTTGCTCTGTCATTTTGTGGCTTCTGATGCTCTAGAATTTGTTTAGTCATTTTTCACAGCTATTTTATGGGCTATGAGGGGAGAGCTAGAACAGGTCCACCCTTCTACTCCACCATCTCGACTCTGCCCCCAAGATTCCTTTAAAAATACAGCAGTAGAGAAGACCTTGTTCCATGGCTCTTTGATCATAAACATTAGATGAGGTATAAAATAGTGAGCAATATGCTTATCAAAGGTATTCACCACAACAATAGAAGAGATCTAGCATGAAGTCCACATTGAATAGCCATTTCCCATGGATAATGATGATGTACTGGTTATATCAAATCCAGGAATGTTGCAGAGCCTCCTGGAAGCAATCTGTAATAATGGAAAAGAGTTTGCCTTGACAAGCCATATAGAAAAAACCAAAATGAATGATGTCTGTCTGTTGTCCAGGTTATGACATGCAGTTGGATGAACAGCTCTACAGTATTTGTCCATCAGTGTGTATGTTTCTCTGTGTGTGAATGTATGTGTGTGTGTATGTGTATAAATACCTTTATATATTTGTATGTTTATATATATATTTATATGTATATATAAATAAAGGCATGTGGCCTCAAGGTTCAAGGTTCCCCACCCCTGGTATAAGTAAATACAAGATGGGGAACAGTGGACTGGATTGTCTTCAAGAAATAGCAGAGTTCCTCTAATGAGCTCAAACTTTTCTCAGAAATAGTAGCTCATCTTTCTGTTTTACCAGTGATGGATGGTTGTGAGACATGGAAGACAGCAGTCTGCGAAGAATTGAAAAATAACCTCATATAGATAAGAGAGACATGTGGTAAGTCTGAATAGGCTGTTAGGTATAACAAAGAAGGACTAGAGCAAAGGATGTCATTAAGGAAATGTATGATTGTTATAGATGGGCTAGTCACCTACCCAAGGTAAGAATGACATATGACAAATGGATTACTCTAGAGCTCCACTGGCATCCTTGTGATGTCAGAAGAGAGTGAAAAAGGCCTCCTGTGTGGTGGATGGCCTTTCTGTGGCAAACTTATGGTGGTAATGCGAAAGAGTCTCGCAAGATGGATAGACCTGAATGGATTGCAGTCCACAGTTATATTTGAGTATAGTAATATCAGCCAAACAAGATATGCTAGGAGGACTTCAGACACTGACACCACCTTTTTCCTATTAGATTGATAAGCGTGGATCTCAGTTCCCATCCTTTTTTTTTCACTTGGAGTAGGGTTAATAATAACATTTATATTGCACTTACTATATGCTAGGTACTGTTGTTCAATTTTTGTCTCCTCTGAGCTTTACAACCCTGTGAAGTAGGTGCTGTTGTTATCTCCATTTTACAGATGAGGAAACTGAGGCAAAGAGTGGTTGAGTGATTTGGCTGGGGTCACATAGCCAGCAGTGTTTGAGGCTGGATTTGAACTCAACTGTTCCTGACTCTAATCCTGGTGCTGTATCCACTGTGCCACCTAACTGCCCACTTGGAATAGGGTAGAGGAGTCAGTAACATGTGGCAGTGTTAGCCAGACTTTGGGAAGACAGAACAAGATGAAGAAAAGGACTCGGAACAACTCTGCTTACCTAGATCCCTCACTGAGCTTTCTAAAATTGGTTTTACCCCTTCTCTGTTTGTCTCTGCTCATAATCTTGGATAATCCACCTCCATAAAATTTTTAAAATGACTTCATATCTAGTTCTCAGGAAAAGAAGAGAATTCTAGAAGGGTGCAAAGTATTAGTGCAATTCTTTGCTTTATTTAGTGACACTTCATTAAGATGGAATTAATTATGGGTAACTCCTCAGAAAGTAGAATTTCTGTTCTGCTAACATTCATATGGGGCTAGAGACTGTACTTGTGATTTCACTAGATTTGGGAACTCCTGAGTAAGGAAGCTCCTTCTCTCAATGACAGCTACTACTTTCTCTATAACTTCCAATTTTAGAGATTTGGTTAGAACAGCAGAAGGTTGAATGATTTATCTTTCATATAGCCAGCGATGGGACTTGAACCCAGGACTTCTTGGTTTGTAGGCTAGACTGCTGTCTTCAGTGACCGCTGGGGAACCTGTAGCTTCAAGACCATGTGTAGCCTTGAGGCCTCAGGTTCCCTACCCCTGTCTGTGACATTTTATGACATTCTACCTCTTTAACAGTCATATATACGCACTCCAGAAACCACTAGTCTTGGAATTTGTTTTCAAGGATTCCAGATAACAGCAATAACTAGCAAATTGTTACTGGGTTTTTGTTAACAGTTAGGCCATCATCCCTGACAAGATGAATGTCTTAGGTAATATTAGATGTATTACTGGCAAACTGGTCCTAGAAACACAGGTTCCGAGTCAATATTCCTAATTGTGCACACTTTAAAGCTAATGTTATAGGTTTCTTTAGTGGAATTTCATTTGATTTTGCTCCATAAAATCTACTAGATGGTCTTTGTTCATTTCTACCCCACTCCCACCCTCTCAATGTCACTTTAGCAAATATCAGAAAATGCTTAAGAATGTAGAATTCTCTAGATTGGTAAGATTTAGTACACTTTCCAGGTAGCATTCCTTATAAAACTAAAACACATTTCTAAAATCAAGTTCTTTAATAACTAGCATCTCTGAAAGATATTATGGAATGGGAAATATATTTTTTCTTCATCACCTAAGCACAGCTGTCATCTGAAACCTCTGGAATTTGCATAACAGTATTTTTTGTCAACTTTATCTAATTTTGAGGCTTTGATGTAGATTTAACGGTTTCACAGTGATTGGTGTAGTTGTGACTGCAATTGGACATTGCTTGAAGAGAGAGGATAGAAAAATCATGTATCATTTAGGAAGAGGGGATAATCAAAAATAATTCCATATCTTTATTGGCAATGTAGTGCAAATCCAGTTGCAATCTAGTAACCAAATAGTATGTATAAAATGAAGATTTCAAGAACTGAGAATAGATGCTTTATAGCCAGCAAGCATTTTTTTCCTTCTGAGTTCAACTTGAAAAAGTGGGCTTGAGTTTATTTTTTTTCTTTTTACTTTAGAGTTTTTAATAAAAAATTCATCAGCAAGTTCTGTATGGTGACAGATTATTGTTAGCATTATAATTTATTTACATATTACAAGTATTACCTAATATACAGTTCTTTAATTCTGAGAGGAAAGAAGATGAATCAGAGAGGATCCAGGTGACAAAGTGGAAATAAGAAAGCTATTGCTAAGTATGTTTTAGTTCCTACAAACTAAATTGGTGAGGCTTCATGCAGTAAGTTAGGTCAGAATATTTATGGCTTTCTCTTGCCCTAGAGAAAGGCTGGCCCGATTTCCCAGATTTGATCCTGACATCTAAACATAGCTTTTTTCTTCTAGACCCTTGGGAGTTGGTGGTGCTGTGATGCTGGGGAATAGAACAGTACGAGGATCTCTCTTTTCTGAGTATTCAGGGATTTGAACAGACATAATTGAAGAGTCTACTTAGAAACCCTGAATTGGTGACTCTTGGTCCTTTCCAGATACTGAAGATAGGTGAACTTATGCTGGCTGATCTTACTATTCCTTATAGAATGATGGCAGATTTTTTTTGTTTGTTTTTGTATTACGCATACATTGTTTCTCTTTCCCATCCTCCCCCAACAGACCTACCTTAGTCTTTAGCATTTGGATAATGATAGAGAAAGGAAAGTTGTTTTTATTCATTTGAATGGAACTAAGGAATAAGGAAATCATTTCTAAGTCCTAGGAGAAAGGATAGTTAGGATTTGTTAAAAGCTTTTTGTTTATCTAGGTAACTAATTTTTATGGGAGCTGCTGTTAGAACATTTTGTTTACTGTGTTGAAAAAGAGTAGCTATTTGCTAACATATATATTACCATTTGATTTGCCACTCAGCCTTCTGGTTGCCTGAAGCTGTGTTAGACTTGAATGATAACATCCTTAATGGTGACAAAATAAAAACAAAAAACAAAAACAGTAAACATGGCTTGTTGAATGAATATGTGTGAGTGGAATGGTTTCTAAAAAAAGTGTGTAGATCCTCATCTCCCTAGGGATGCCAAGAAGTAGTATCACTGGCCTATGAAATTGAGAAAATGTTTGTTACCTAATCCAGTAGATGGACACATATTAGGAGGGAGTGATTCAGAGAGAAGGTGCCTAAGAGCAAGAGTGAGGTTATTGGATAATTAGAATTTTGAGCTAAAAATCACTGTCCAGATTTTCATGGAGAATAATGGGACCAATACAGAATTATTGAATAAGGTGCTTCCCAATCTTTTGCATTCTGGGGTGCCCTAGTGACTATCCAGATTTAGCATGGGGAGGGGGTGGTGCTAGCATAAATGACAGACACACTGGAGGGCTAGAGAGAATGAAGAATGTACACTGAACACCTCAGCAACTGTAGGGGTGGCATGCTGACTCAGAGTTCTCTGCCTACACATCCGGGTTCTTTGCACCTAGGTTCTGATTTGAAAAAATGGGAGAGCATTCAAGTAATAAGGCAAGGGAGTTAGAGCTGCAGTCCCCAAGAAAGCCTGACTTTCTGCTACATTCATTCTAGTTGGGTGTAATGCTTTTCCATTATAATAAAGGAATTTTTGAATGATAAAAATATTTATTCAATATGTATCCAATGATAGGCTTTACAGAGGAACTGTGTGTGTGTGTGTGTGTGTGTGTGTCTCCATACATTGAGTATTTGATAGGTGAGATTTCAATAAGTCTTTCCTCACTCGAAGTCTGGTACTTTTCCCAGTGACGGTAGCCTAGGTGGAAATGTCAAAAATTGGGGTGGGGTGGGGTGGAAATTTGGGAGAGGGGAAAGAAATCTGGCCTTTACAGATCATTTTCTAAAGCAGATCACCTCACAAATAGAACTGACCAAGAAATGCAGATAATGCAAGATACTTCCATATTGCAGAAGTGATTCTCCTTTGGGTAAAAGAGGCTAGTGCCAGGTACTTGTGAACCTTAGACAAAGGATGGAAAGCCTGTGATTTTCTTGATATAGGGATTCCTCTAGATGAAGAAACCCACACTACTGGTACAGGTCAGCAATAAAGTTTTAAATGGTTTCCTGGAACATTGAGATGGTAAATGACTTGCCTAGGGTTAGCTAGCCAGTAGATATCAGAGACAGAACTTGAATCATCGCCAAGGTATGTGAAAATTGCAGGTATTCCCCCTTTTCCCCAAAGTCCCTAATGTATTCCAAGTCTGTTCTTTGTTCTGTGTTACTGTTTACCACAGGCTCAGAGCCTTCACTGTAGCTTATGTTTACTCTCAACTTAAATAATCAGTCAATCAATAAACATTTATTTAGTGCGTGCTATATGCCAGATGTTACGTTGAGTGCTGGGGATACCAAAAGAGGCGAAAGATAATCCTTGCCCTCAAGGAGTTCATGCTCTGACTGGGGAAATAAGATTTAACACACATAAAACAATGAGGGAACAGTACAAGACAATGCTAAAATGTATGGTGCAGATATAACTTCCGTTGGAAGGAAAAGATAAAGGATAACAACTGAACTTATGATTTTGTTGATACAGGGAATTCCCAGGTGAGGGAACTCCCTTTACCAATGCTATTTGATGCCTCTTCAACTTAGAGTCTTAAGACATTTGCCCATATTGTTGCCCACAGTTGCCCTTTGCCCAGGATCATGTAGCCATCTGACTTTGAAGTTGTTTCTCTAGCCACCATGCCAAACTGCCTGTACTAGAAGAAAGGAGGACAACCAGCACTTATTAAGTCCCTACTATGTTCCAGGTACTATGCTAAGCTGCTTCACAAATATCATGTCATTTGATCCTCACAATATCCCTGGGAGATAGGTGCTATTATCCTCATTTTACAGATGAGGAAATTGAGGCAAACAGAAGTTACATGAATTACCTAGCATCATATAGCTATTACTTTGAATTTGAACTTACAACTTTGTGACTCTAGGCCCAGGGCTCCTTCATCTGCTCTGCCACTTAGTTTCCTTTATTGGTGGTAAGGAAAGAAAAAAATTGAGTTAGATCATAATAGTTGGGAAGAGTTTTATTGAGCTGGTGGTACCTGAGCTAGTAGTTGAAGGGTTGTTAGATTAGGTGCATATAGAAGAGGGCATGGGAGGGAATACAACTCCTACCACTGATGATCACTCAATGAACTGTCTGAGAAATCAGTCAGTTTTGGCACGAGTGACAAAATAATAGTTATCGAGTAAATTATTGTTACTTCTTGGTAATAAATGCATTCTGAATGGAGGTGAAGTGGGGGGGAGAGAGAGAGAGAGAGTGTATGTGTGTGTGTGTGTGTGTGTGTGTGTGTGTGTGTGTGTGTGTGAGGTAAGCATCTCCTTAGACCACTGCCACTACCATACTTAGTATCTTATATGTGACTGATTTTTGGGACCTCAAACTGAATTCAAAGTACATGAAGAAAAGTAGACATCAGATAGCTCCAAGCTTGATTATGGGTTCATGGGATTTAGAGCTGGAAGCTAGATCAATCCACTCATTTATATACGGAAGAGGAAGTTGAACCTTAGAAAGGTTGGGTAACTTGTCCAAGATCCTCCAAATCCAAAAACTAGTGATCTTTGCTTCTCTTTAGGGGTAAAACTTTATATTCCTTTTACAGTCTGTGAGAAAGAATTTTTAGCAAATTAATTTTCTTTCTCTGGAATCTTTCTTTCCCACTCCTTGATTTCATTCTCAATGTGTTATAATGAGCTTGGCAACACCATTGATCCCTGTAGGCTCCTCAGGCGCCTTTGGACTTCTTTGAGAGCTAAGTCAAGACAGATTCTGATTATATACTTTAAATGTTCTTGGTAACTGTCTTGGGCTAGAGCTTGCAAAATCACTACGAGATCGGAGGTTGGCTGCTTGTGTTTTCAAAGGTCTGAAAATGGTCAGTGTGCTATGTAGTTGAAAACTCAGAAAAAAAAAGCAAAGCAGGACAATTTTCTGCTGTGCTATTATTGTAAAAATGGGGGAGGGAAATTGCCTGCTTTTGTTTTTTCAGAAGAACATTTGCCAGTTGGAGCCTTGCAGACAATTGTATTTTGGAGGCCTTTAATTGAGCACCAAAAGGTTATTGCAGAAGATAACATAAGGGAGAGACCATAAAGAAGAAAATTTGAAACTCAGTAATAGAAAACCATGTGAAGACATAGGCATCATGCCAATTAACTGGGTGCTTAGAATAAATAGTTTGGAATTAAAGGAGCAGTTGCCAACTTCTTAGTCTTGCTCGTCTTATTTCTTAAGGAGACTGGGAAGGAAAAAATAGTAAACCCCAAGTTATCTTAGATTTGGTTGTAAGGCATAGTTCCCATTCATTATAATCATGCATTTAAATGTTTGTTGAGTATTTCAATTTATTTTTTTATAACAAGGGCAGAGGAATTATTAGACTTTATATTTATATAGTGGCTAAAATGCTGCAATATATTTTGAGGAAAATTGATTACCAGGGTGAAAACATAGAAAGAACAGACATTTCTTTCATTAATTCAGTACAAATTTGACAACTTCTTATGTGCTAGATTCTGGAGGGGGAAAGGGAAGATAAAAAAAAAGACAGTGGAATATGGTTTATACCTTTAAGATTCTTTCTGTGTAGCTGGGAAGATGTACAGATGTGAAATTTAATATACAACACAAGGAGAATATGTGATAATGTACCAAATTAGGATATAGATGAGAAGTGCATTTGTCTTTTTCTTCATTGCTCAAACATTCTGGCTATCATGAAATTGAAGTTCTTTTGAGTTGGTCAAGTTCATTATCTGCATGACTTTCATAGCCATCATATTTCTTCAGGGAAACTGACTTTATTTGGTTAACAAAGATAGGGAAAAAATAATGAAGTTTTGTATTTTGGGGTTGGGTTCAATATAATGAAATACACCAGGAAGCCATCTGTGGGAGGCAGTTCTCTGGGGTCACTGCCTTAAACTGGAATTACCTCCCTTTACAGTTTCTTTCCTTGGCTGAGGGGATGAGTTGGGGAAAATACCACAAATCAATATGGAAATCGATTTTTGAACATCACTCAGAAAGTCTAGAAAATTTACTCAGTTTCTTGTGCAGCTTCAGTCTTCTGATCTGAATTAGGAGATCTGGTATGGCTGGTTCCCAGGTTATTCCTGGGTCTGAGTTGCTCTAGGGTTGTTTTAGGAGGGGTGAGTTTATTATAATATGGGATGTGGGATCTGACTCAGCATGGAATTCCCTTCTGGTATCTTTAGAGAGATCTTTTAGAGAGAATTCCACTGTTGACCCTGAAGTATATATTTTCTTGGGTGGTGCATCAGTCTGGTTACCTTTCATCTACTATGTATTTATCTTTTGTGCTATATACTTCATATATATTGTCTCCTCTGTTCGAATATAAACTACTTGAGGGCTTTTTCTTTGTATCCTCAGTGCTCGGCCAATGCTTAGTATATACTAAGCACTTAATGCTTATTGATTAATAGATTGTTATAATGCTGTACTCCAAATCAAGAAGACCTGGATTTTAGTAGGAATCAGGAAGACCAGCATTCAAATCATACTTTAGAAATTTAATAGTTATGTGACCCTGGGCAAGGCACTCGGGCTTTTCAGGCCTTAGTTTCCTCATCTGTAAAGTAAAGGTTGGACTCTTTGACCAGTAAGGTCCCTTTTAGCTCTATATCTATGATCCTGTGATTGCTGATTTTTCCTGTATTTGGCCATTGGGTTTATTGTCAGGTTGGCTCAGACTGACATAAATTTTTCATAAACTCTAAATTTACTTTATAATTTTTGAAAAAGCTGAGTAAGTTAGTTCCCAGAATGGCATATATTATCATTTCTATATCCTTTTGACAATGAGAAGAGACATATAAGATTAGAGGAAATACTGCTTTACACAGTATATATAATTTAATAAGTATATGGAGCTCGCTTTTTTGCAGTGGCATAAACTATAGGGAGCCTTTGCTAATTCCACTCCACACCCCTCCATAGTTGGTACTCTCCTCAAATTATTTTGTAATTACTTGTCTGTCTATATATCATATTCTTGCCCACAGAATATGCTAAATGCAAGGGTGCAGACCATTTCTTCTTTTTTGTTGTTTTTTTGAGACCATTTCTTCTTAAAAAAAATTAGCAAGCATTTATTAAGTACCTACTATATACCAGGCATTGTGTTAAGTGTTTTTACAGATATTTCATTTAATCCTCAAACCAACCATGTAGTAGATGGTAGGTGCTGTTATTATTTCCATTCTAAATATGAGGAAACTGAGGCACCTTGAAGTTAAGTGGTTCATCAGAGTTACACAGCTAGTAAGTATCTGAGGCTATAGTTGAACCCATATCTTCCTACTCAGGATCTGAGGTTCTGCTCACTTCATGACCTAGCTGCTCCAAATATTCCCAGTGGAAATTTCTGTTGAACTGAATACTCTTACTCCACTTTATTCCTATACCTGAGCCCCACAGCATAGTGCAAGGACTAAAGAGCATTCCTGACTGTGAGGATGTCCTCCCTCTAATACGTACTGGCTTTGTGACCCTGGGCAAGCTGTTTAACCACCTAGCTGTCCTAGGTGACTCTAATGCTGTAACTGGCATAGCAGGTAGAGAATCTGCAAAATAGTACAGAAAATGACAAAGGGCAGTACCTGTCTGGTATGAACAGTAGATGCTATGAGTAGACTTTTGTACTACACCCTTCACGGGGCCCTGTATATTGACAGGCCCAAATCCCATTCTCTTCTCTGCATAAGCCCTCCATTCTGGTCAGCCTTGTCTCCTTTTACCTAAGAAGCTCTTCCCCCATCTTAGCCTGATGCAAGGGATGCCTCCTAGGCTGCTGTTCTCTGCCATCAAAATGCCACTTACCTTTTACACTCCAGTTTAAATCTCAACAAGTAGCAAATTTTCAGAGGATGTGAAACTGGCTGATATAGCTTATGTGTCATGGCAGATTTAGGAGCCAAAAAGTTTTCTATAGTCCTGAAATATGGAATAAATCAAGCAAAATGAGGTTTCAACTTAAAATGTTGAATTTTGTTTTTAAGTTTAGGTGTTCATCTGTTCAAATACAGAATGGGACAATCATGGCCAATGGGTAGTTCATTTGGGGTGGAGGAAGATCTTCGACCTCAAACTCTGCTGAGTCAGAGGTGTGATTTCTTAGCTAAAAAAAGACAAATGTGCTGTTCTGCATTCATAGAAATGTAAGATTAGTTTCTGTGTATTCTGCCTTGCTCAGACTACGTCTAATATCTGCCTTCTATGTTTTTAAGAGAATGTCAGCAAATTAGATTGTCTCTAGAGCAGGCCGACAGGAATGATGAAGGCACTCAGATCATACCTTGCCATGTGTGCAGTCTGCTGAAGGAATTGGGAATGTCTGGTTCAGAGGAGCAGGGTGTGACAGATGATATCTTCAAGCATTTGAAAGGAGTAGTCTTTTGAAAGAAATGTTAGGCCTTCTTAAGCTGGTTCCAGAAGTGGAGGGGATTTGGAGTGGATGGAGCACAGCAAATGCTCAAGAAATATTCATTACATGGAGTTACTTTGAAACTGTAAGAATGCATAGACCACTTGATTTTTGAAGAAGAGATTTGCTTTTCTTTGGGAAAATAGGAACCATGTTCAAATGCAGAGAATTTATTTTAACTTTTCCATGCAGGTTTAGTGTTTGGAATTAGACAGATTCCTGGCTAATATAAAAGGGAAGGAGGTATTCATGACATTGGAATGGAACTATAGTATGGAAACATTCTTTGATGGTGTCTACTGTGTGCAAGGCACTTTACAAATGTCTCATTTCTTCACAACAACTCTAAAGAGTATGAGCTATTGCATTACCATTTCTACTTTATAGTTGAGGAAGCTGAGGTAGGTAGAAATTTATTGACTTGTTTGGGATCATACAGCTAATACGTGTCTGAGGCTGGAGCACTTTAGTATTCATACCAGGCCCAGCACTTATCCACTGCAACACATAGCTACCATAGGAGAATGGACTGCTTTAGTAGGTCATGAGTACCCATTTCTGGAGGTCTTCAAGGACTTTTCAGGGATTTTTGCACAGGGTGGGTTTCCGTTTAGATAGATACTTCATTTCTATTCTAGCACAGATTAGTTCAACAAATGTGTATTAAGTGATTACTGTGAAATAGTTTCTTCCCCTAAGTAGCTTAGAGTCTCCTGGAGGGATACATGTATTATATGTAGAGACAAGTAAATACAAGATAATTTGAAGAGGAAAAGGGCATTAACAACTTGGGGGCAAAGGGGGCTGAGGTGAGGTTTCATAGAAGAGTTAATCTGCCTGAGCTGACCCTTGAAGGATAGTAAGGATTCTGAGAGGTAGAGATAGTGAAGGAGTCCTCTCTAGCTCTGGAGAATGACTTCTATAAATGTATGTTGGCAGGAGATGGAGTAACCTGAGAAAAGGCTGGAATAGTTTGGAACCTGACTATGAAGGACCTTTAATGCCAGGCTGAAGAGTTTGATTTTGTCCTGGAGGCATCATCCACAAATTTTTCCTAGCCTACCCATAACATCTATTGTTCATACCAAATATGTAATACCATTTGTCGTTTTCTGTACTGTTTTGTATTATTATTTGTTGTCTATTTTTATTTGACTTTCTTTTTGTTGTTTGGCTTTTCATATTAATTGTAAAATCATAATCTTTTAGAACAGGAAGAGACTTTTGCTAACCTTTATTCCAGATGGATGAGGGAAGTTTAGAGCCACCAAGTGACATTTTCAATGTTTCATGATGTGCCAGAGCAAGCATTTGAACCCAGGTCCTCTGACCTTGGGTCATATTATGTGGGCATATCCTGAGACAGGGCTTCACCCAGAAGTTTATACCTAAATTTCATTGAGATCTTCAGGAATTATGTCACTGTAGGCTCATTGTGGGAGTTTGGGCCCTAGGACTCCTCCTGTATATGAAAGGAATATCTTTTCTCTCTACCCTGCAAAACCTTGTTTTTTTCCCCCAGCACACCATACCTTCCCCATGTCCCTGTTGTTTATTCATATTTAAGTGTTTCCCTTTTGTCGGTAGTTTCTGTATATGTTACACCTTTTCCATCAGATTAGAAGCCATTTGCTAGGTTGGCCTTAGTTTAGGCTTTTTCCAGAAAGTCCCGCAGACTTGGGGAATCCCCTTAGCCGCTCTCTCCAGCCTCAGTTTACTCTTCTGTATAGAGAGGATAATACTAGCACTTACCTTGCGTGTTGTTGTGAGAGTCACAAGAGATGACATGTAAATCTTAAAGTGCTTTATGAATGGGTGCTGTTAGTTTTATTAGTTGGTGTGTCTTATTGCCCCAAATTGTCCAGCTTAGTGCCCTGTGCACAGGAGATACTTAATAAGCATTTGTTAGGTTGACTTACTTTTGCAAGGATTTATAAGTACATAAAGGCTACTTCATTTTTAAAGAGGAGGCTTCTTTTTCTTTGGAAAGACAGGAGCCTACTTGGATATGGGGCCTAGTGGTCTGCAGAATGTCTGTCTTTGTTGGTCTTACAGAAAACAGCAGAAAGAATGGTGGTAAAATAACCAGACAATTGCTCTTTCATTGATTAGTTTGGTAGGGCTACTGAGGCATTAACCTACTAATGGGACCGTCAGGAAATCAGATTAGCTTTCATTTTCTAGCTTTTCTTTTAAACTTTGGGTGATTATAAGTAGCTAAGAATTTGTAAGTGAAATTACATACAATATTACTAGTTTTAGTTAGTTAGCACTCACCCACACAGTGGCAATTACATCCTTTTCTGCTTTTTTAAAGTTCATTTATTCCTAGGGATTTAGAAATTATGCGCAATTTGAAGGTGATTTCCTTTGATTCCTTTCCTCCCCTCCTTTTCTATTGTGTGGCTATCTTCTTGACTTGTTCATATTTAATAGAAACAAGTATGCTCTAATGATTTAGAATAGAAATAGTAAAAATACTTATACCTTATTCTCAAACATAATGAGAGTGTATTTTCTTAAAATTGAGTTTGTGGACTTAAAAAAATTATGTTCATTGTGCATTCAGGAACATCGTTATCACTTTTTATATAACAGGTCTGTTTGAAGTTGTTTTCCAAATAAATGACCTAAGACTGCAGAACATGTATTTTGTCATAGAAAATGATACTTCCAGATGTTTTCTTTATCTCATTTGTGATTTGATACTAAACAAAAAATATCTGATTATCTTTCTCTAACAACCTGCATTTCCCTGAATTTGAAAAATCAGTTCAAATTTAATAACATTTTAACTCTTGGTTTGAACACTTTCTGGTGCAAGCTATTTCACTTTTCTCTACTAGTGCAGCTTAGTCTCACTTCAGGAAAAATTGATATCTAGATGTATGCATACTTTGTCAAACAGATAAATCAAAAGATAACTGCTTATATGACAGGACTACACCTTAGTCAGAAAGATTCCATTAAATACCATATTTCTTATCTTTTTTCTTAAGGGGAATTGAATGTGGGAGGGTGGGAGGGTTTCTATGGAATGTTAAGGTGATGGAGTTCAGAAGCCAGAATAACCTTAGTCATAAGATCATAGATTTAGGACTGCAAGGGAATGTTAGAGAGCTTTTCCAACTCCTCCACTGAGAGATGAGGAAACAGAGACTCTGAGAGGTTAAAGTGATTTCTCTCAAGATGTCAAGATCAAGTTACAAACCTTGTCTTTTGACCATCAGTCCATTCCTAGATGATAGAAACCCCTGTCAGTTGAAAATTGGTTAGAAATGATAACGTGTCTTGAAAACTTTGCTGCTTCAGTAAGAATAATGAGTCATTGTATAAATGTTGCCTTGTGGAATAGAGGAAGAAGTGTTAGGCTTAGATTTGGTTGAGACCTGGGTTTGAATTCTGCCTCTGATGCAAATTCAGTTCAACCAAAAAGTCTTGTACACCTGTTATGTGAGAGGTACTATGCAGGGTCAAGGGGACACAAAGAGTATATTCTACTGGTTGTATGACTATGGGAAAGTCACTTTTAACTTTTTTGTCTCTTATTTCCCCACTTTCCTTTAAGCTTTTGTAGATTAAAGCTGCACTAAGATTTTTGGGATGCTGTGTGTGTGTGTGTGTGTGTGTGTGTGTGTGTGTGTGTGTGTGTGATCTATCTATGTTTTATAAATATGTAGGTAATAAGAGGCATATCTCTCCAGGTAGATATAGAGATCTCTATAGCTATCTATCTAATCTATACATAAAAGAAGTTACATTACTAACTAGAATGTTGTTATTTATGCATCTCTAGGGATCAAAGGTATTTTACCTTTCATGGAATGAGTAAAACTATGTGCAAACCTGCAAATTAACAAAAGTTGGTTTATTTTGCAGGAGGTATTTCACATAATTGCTGGGGGAAAAGATGTAAGTAGTAGCAGATACTTGAAAAGGATACCAGGTGCTGTAATAATTCTACTACATCTGCCCCTGCTTACCTGAATGAAATTGACTTCTGGAGGAGCAGGAAGACTTTCTATCTTGTGTGTCTTTAATGATGAGTTTTTATCAGGTATGCCAGCAGGCAGTCTCATTTTGGGGAATCTTGGAAAATGAAATGTGCTCCTCTTTTCCCCAGGCCCTTTGAGAGGAAAAGGGGCAGAATATAATATCTGAGAATCTCACATTTTAGAAATTTGAAAATAATAAGAAAATAATAATAGAAAATCATAAATGTTCTTCAGTTTAGAAAGCATTAGGGGCCATTTGTATGCAAAGCACTGTATGAAGCGCTGCAAATCCAAAGATAGGTCACAGAATTTATAGTGTGAAGGGACCTCAGAGATCATCTTGTCTAATCGGTACCTGGCTGAGACACTCTGCTATAATATTCCCAACAAGTGGCCTCTGCTGAAAGATTTTCAGGGAGAGACTACTCATTACCTTCCAGTAGGCCATTTTACTTATAAGCAGCTTTAATTTTGAAGTTTCTCTTTATATTGTACTTATATCTGAAGCTTGGCAACTTCCACACATTACCTCCAGTTTTGCCCTCTAAGGCAAAGTTCTATGAGCAAGTTTGTGGTGGAGGAGGGTAACTCTAATTATGGCAGCTCTTGAATTACAGGGAAGCTTTGTTTCTCTGACTTCATCTCTACCTACCTATCCCGTTGGCCAGTCTGTTTTTCTTATCTCCATTTTTGTCCTACCCTTCCATCATCCACTCTAGGATTTGACAGACCACAAGCTCACAATTTAATCGAAGCAGCTTAGCACAGGATCTGGTATATAGGAGTTACTTAATAAATATTTTATGATGGGCTGACTGATGAGAACATGTACACAATTAACTTGAACAAGGAAGTGTGAGATAAATCCAAAAGGTAATTTCAATAGTCAACAGTCAATAATCAGTAAACATTCATCAAGAGCCTATTTTATCCCTGGCACAATGCTAACCAAAAGATAGTCACTGCCCTGAAGGAGCTCACAATCTAATGGGAGTAGACCATACTTAAAACGAAGGTGGAAAGTAGTGGAGAGTGAGGTGAGAGAGGCTATGCGTGAAGTCTTACAGTCAAGTAGGAAATGTGGAAGTGACTTCCTGGACTTCCTTCTCAAATAGAGCATCTGGCAGGAGCTTTCTGATGTCTACCCTCCACCTTCTCTAGTCAAAGAGAGAGAGGTCCAAAGCAACAGGAAGTTTCTAAAGAGGTATCAAGGAAAAATTCCCTGAGAAATTTGAGGAAGGAGAGATCATTTTTAATGAAGTCATGAATTGGGCCTTGAAGAAACTTTGAATACCCCAATTTGGGGGACAGGATGAGGAGAGGAGGTCATTTGAGGCATGTAGATGAGCAAAGGCACAGGGATGGAGAAGGGCAGGATGAGAACAGGTAGTTCAGTTTGTTGGGAACATAGTATTTGTGAAGGGGAGGGGTATGAGTTAGAAATGTCAGGATTAGAAATTTATACTTCCATAGGCAATGGGGAGTTGAGAAGAAGAGTTGGATTTCAAAAGTATAGTAGTAGTAGAATCAATAGGATCGAGCCAGTGAATTCAATGTTGGGGAAAAGGGAGAAGTCAAATATGACCCTGAGGTTATGCATATGTATATCACTGTGAGGATAGTGAGATTTTCAGCAGAAATAAAGATATTAAAAGGGGTGTTAATACATTGAGTTTAAAGTGTTTGGAAACTATCCAAGTAGAAATAACTAGCAGGCAGCTGGAAAAACAGGACTGGAACTCCAGGGAGAGGATTAAAGGTATACATAAAGATTTTATAGTTTACTGCATTGAAGGTGATTGAAACCATGAGAGTGGATGAGGTTACCAATGGAGAGAAGACTAAGGTTAGAATTTTGGGAGAAACTTCTATTCAAGGAAGAGGAGAATGTGTAGCTTGCAAAAAAGATGGAGAAGGAACCATAATAAAGATAGGTGGCAAATAATAATAGTTTCTATTTATATAGTATTACATTTAATTTTATTTTTTAAAATAATTTTTTTCATACATCACCAGAGTATCTCGTGTATTCCTTCTCTTCCCTAGAGCCATCCCATATGACAAATAATGGGGATTTTTTAATAGAGGAAAAAAAATCAGCATAACTGATGTATATATTGAGAAAGTCCCAAAATATGTGTAGTGTGTAATACCTGTGAACCTCCCACTTCCACAAAGGAGTAGGTTGGGATTATTTTTTAGGTATATCATAGTTCTTTCCATTTACATTGTTGTAGTTCCTGTGTATATTGTACATATCGTATATTTCTTGACTCTCTTTGCTTTATTCTACCATCGAGGTCAGGTAGCCAGATAAAAATCAAGGTGATATTTCCCAAGATGCAATGGATGATCTTGGCATCTTTGTTGTCTGACCATGATCTAAGCGTCAGTTTCTACCTTATTTGTGGATCATAGGAACACATTGCTCACATCTACCCATTTTACCAGTGGAAGTATTTACATTATTGGGGTGGACATACCTCTAACTCACTGATAGTTTTGAGGCCTATTGGTTATGCTGACTGTCAAGAGTGTTTTACTGGGGTGTGGCTGCCAGGCAAGCTACAGTTTCTTGGAGCCATAGGGGAGAGTTGGTGACAGATGAATAGCCCTGGAAAGGGTCTGACAAGCCTTCACACCTTCTTTGAACATCAGCACTATACTATCCATAAATGGAATTGTTGGTTACCTCAAGTGGAGAAATTTTAAGTGCTGTGGATGAGATCAATTACCTTGCCAGTATATTTCCCAGGGATGTCCACCTAGATGATGTGGTTGACTCACTGTCAGAGGTAACTCAGTTTTAGAGGTTTCATAAGAAATTGTGGGAGAGAAAAGGTATTAGGCTGCATACAAAACTGAAGGTCTACAGAACCATTGTGATGACTCCACTCTTGTATGCCTGTGAAGCCTAGACAGTCTACCTGTTCCATACCAGAAAACTGGATCTCTTCCATTTGAATTGTCTTAGGAAGATTCTGAAGATCACCTGGCAAGATTAGGTACTGGACACTGAGATCGTCTCTTGAGCTGAGCTGTCAGTCATTCAAGTTCTGCTACAGAGAGCACAGCTCTGATGAGCCAGCCCATGTTGTCTGAATGCCAAACATCTGTTTATGTAAAAGACTATTTTATGGAGAATAAGCACAAGGCAAGCAATCACATGGAGATTAGAAGAAGTGGTATAAGGACAGTCTCAAGGTTTCTCTGAAGAACTTTGGTGTTGATGGTGAGACATGGGAGACACTGGCAATGGACTGCTCAGCAAGCTATGCCCACATCAAAGACCATTGGGAATTTTTTTAAGTGCTTGCATTGCTATAAAGATCCAAGTCTACCAGAAAAAGCTCTTGCACACTGTAGTCATTGCTGTGCACAAGGTTCTCCTGGCTCTGCTCCTTTCGCTTAGCATCAGATCATATAAGTCTTTCCAGGTCTCTCTAAAGTCTTCCTGTTCATCATTTCTTATAGCACAGTAGTATTCCATTACATTCATATACCATAATTTATTCAGCCACTCCCCAATTAATGGGCATCCCCTTGATTTCCTGTTTTTGACCACCACAAAGAGTGCTGCTATAAATACTTTTGTACATGTGGGACCCTTTCCTATTTTTATGATCTCTTGGGGGTACAGTCCTAGAAGCGATATTGCTGGTTCTATGGGTATTCATATTTTTGTTGCCCTTTGGGCATAGTTCCAAATTGCTCTCCGGAATGGTTGGATGAGCTCACAGCTCCACCAACAATCTATTAGTGGTCCAACTCTCCTACTTCCTCTCCAACATTTATCATCTTCCTGTTCTGTCATGTTTGCCAATATTATAGGTGTGATGTGGTACTTCAGAGTCATTTTGATTTGCATTTCTCTAATCAAAAGTGATTTTGAGCATTTTTTCATGTGACTATAGTATTTTTAATTTCTTCCTCTGAAAATTGCCTGTTCTTATCCTTTGACCATTTATCAGTAGGGGAATGACTTGTATTTTTGTACATTTGACTCAGTTCTCTATATGGTCTAGAAATGAGGCCTTCATCACAAACATTAGGTGTAAAAATCTTTACCAGTTTTCTACATCCCTCCAAATCTTGGTTGCATTGGGTTTAGTTGTGCAAAAACTTTTGAGTTTAATGTAATCAAAATTATCCAACTTGCACTTCATAATGCTTTCTATCTCTTCTTTAGTAAAAAATTCTTCCCTTCTCCATAAATCTGATAAATATACTATTCCTTACTCCACCAATTTTTCCATAGCATCAATCTTTATAACTAGATTATGTACCCATTTAGATTTTATTCTTGTATAAGGTGTCAGGAATCGGTCTATGCCTAGTTTCTGCCATACTGTTATTCAGTTTTCCCAGCAATTTTTGTTGAACAGTGAGTTTTTATCCCAGAAGCTGGGATCCTTGACTTTATGAAATAGTAGATTGCTGTATTCATTGTCTGCTGTGTCTTGAGTACCTAGCCTATTGCACTTGTCTACCCTTCTGTTTCTTAGCCACTACCAAATGGTTTTGATAATTGCTGGTTTATAATACAATTTGAAATCTGGTAGCGCTAGACCACCTTCCCTAGCATTTCTTTTCATTAGTTCCCTTGATATTCTGGACCTTTTGTTCTTCCAGATGAATTTTGACACTGTTTTTTCCCCAGCTCTAGAAAATAATTATCTGATAGTTTAATTGGCATGAAGCACTTTTTAAAATGTAGTTGTGAATACTTTGCAGTTCTTCTTTTGAGAACTGTTTGTTCATGTTCTTTGGCCATTTATCCGTTGGGAATTACATAGCACTTTAAGATCTGCAAAATGATTTACATGTTACTTCATGTGATCTCACAACAACCTTGTGAGATAGTTGCTACTTTATCTCTAAAATATAGATGAAGAAACTGAGGCTGAGAGAGGCTAAGTGACTTACATAGGTGTGCAAAATGTCTAATACAGGATTTGAACTCAGGTCTTACTCTACTGTGTCACCTAGCTGTGCAGTGACCTAGAAGCCAAGGGAGAAGAGGATCAAGAAAGGAGGAGATTGGCCTCATTGCTGCTGGCTAAAAGTAATTGGTAAAACCACAAAAATGGATAAGCGCAACAATAGAAATTACAGAGAGAGAAAAGAGGATCAAAGATAGACCCTTAGGGATACCCATATTTTAGATCTGGAAGAAGAATTAGGGGCCTGCACAGGAGATAGAGAAGGTAGGAGTTGAAACCATGAAAGTACAATGTCAGATAAACTAAAGGAGGGTGTTGAAGAGGAGGCAGTCAGTGTTGAAATTTTGCAAAGGATGCAGAGAGAAGAAAGTTCATTGGATTTAGTGATAATGGAAGTTATTAATGACCTTGCAGAGAGGTATTTTTGGCATAGCAGAGGCAATGCAAGTGAGATTGCAAGGGATTAAAGTTTTGAGTAGATGGTAAAGTTGAGACAATATATTATCTACACTTTTTGGAAGTTTGGCATTGAAGAAAGAGGGGATGATAACTTGAAGGAATAGCAGAAAAAGAAGGGATTAGTTTTGTTGATATCTGTTTTTATACCAGTCATTTCTAGATATCTCACTCAGCTAGCCTCCTTCTCCTCAACTAGTGAGCCTTCCCTTATAGCAAAGAAAGTGAGGTAAGACCAGTTAAAGATAATGAACATGTCTGTCTATCTACGTTATATCTATATATCCATTAGTTTGTTGCCTTCTAAGGGGGAAGGAAGTCAGTCAGTCCTCAGGCATTTATGAAGCAACTACCATGTGCCAGGTATTGTACTAAGTGCTAGAGATAGAAAGGAAGACTAAAATCACTCAGAGCAGTTCACTGTGGAAGACAACATGAGAACTACTATGTACAGATAAGATATATATATATGTTAAATAAACAGGTTGAATTTAGAGTTAAGAGACTAAGATTAAGGGGGAATCAGAAAGATTTTCCTGTATAAGGTGGTAATGCTAGGACTGAAGGAAGCCAAGGAGTACATTTCCTCATCTCTTCCAGTTCAGCTTTCTTTTAGTATTTTTTGTTTACATAATTGTAATCATTGCGTATATCATTTTCCTAATTCTATATACTTCATTCTGTATCAGTTCATACAAATTCAAGGGAAGGATTTTTGTAGAATAAACGATTAGGGATCTGAACACCTTTGTATCCTGGGAGAGTAGGTGAAGGAGTAAAAAGAGAGAATTGTAGCTTGAAGGGAGGGGCTTGGGTCAGTTTTGAGAAATGGATAAACTTTTTACTCATTGACAATCCTGGAACATTTACAGTTAAGTTCTAAGAGTAAAAATTAGTGTGGATTTTAGAAATGATATATATGGCTTTGATTATGCTCAAGTACTTTGGGCATTTGAGCATAGAGTCACCCTGTGCTGAGACTTTCATCCACTTATTTTTTTCACTAGGCAAAACTTTGACCAAATAGATGGTTTTTATATACTGTCCTATTCTTCAAGATACATTTTTGAGAAAATTTCACTGTATTTCTTGTTATCCTATTCCAGTTTTATGTAAGATTTATGAGAGCCGTCTTATTGCATTCTGACATTTTGTTAAAGATGCAGACAAAATAGCCATCTTTGAGAAATAGGGTCTCTTACAATTTAAGGTATTCGAAAGCATAACAATTTACCTTAGGCTGGAGATTCATCTCCCTAAAGTTTGTTTGGTAAAGCTTTTATTGCTTACAATCATCTAGGATTTTGTTAGTGTAAATGTAAGGTAAAGTTTAATAGGTCTGAACCTGTGAGAGGCAGAAAATCTGAGTTCAAATTCAGCCTCTAACTCATCCTGGCTTTATTATGCTAGACAAGTTACTTTATCTGTCAGTGCCCTTAGACTACTCTTTATATCTGTGAGTTGCAGGATAGTTGCTGAAATCATTGATACTTTCCCCCGCTTACTAGGCTTTTTCTTTCCAGGTAGAACTGGTTCCCCTTTTGTAAACAAACAAGTCTTGATGTAATAACAGTTTTGCCAGACTAATTAACACGGAATGTTGCAGCTAACCTCCTCCTGCTTTTCTTCTTGTGCTTTCTTAAAATACACTGCTAGATTCAATAAGAGCCCTATAATGAGAATTTCTCATCTCTGACTGTGTCATTGTCTTGAACAAAAAGTTACTTTCCCATTGACTTTAGGATGAAGGCATTTATTATGCACCTCTTCTATTCCTGGCATATTTCTAAACACTAGGATCATAAAGGAAAAAAAAATGAAACAATTTTTTTCCTCAAAAAGCTAACTTTTTTTAATTGGAGGTGGGGATAAGATGTACTGGTATAAATAAATTAAACACATATACACCCTAGAAATAGAGTAATTTTGAGGGAATGAAATGCACTAGTTGGTGGAGAAATTGGAAGACTTTCCACAGAAGGTGGCACTTGAGCTGTGTTTTTCTGTGAGGTAAGATTGTAACATCAGAGATAGGAGGTAGTGAGCATTTATATAATGCTTTGAGTTTTGCTGATTGCTTTACAAATATTATCTCATTTTATCTTCACAACAACCTGGAAATAGGTGATATTTTTTAAATTCTCATTTTAGAGATGAGGAAACTGAGGTAGATACAAGTAAGTGACTTGCCCAGGGACCCCTAGCTAGTAAGTATCTGAGGCTGCATTTGAACTAAACTCTTCCTGACTCCAGGTCCATTGCCCTGTTGTGTATGAGTAACAGCAAGCAGGCTTGCATTGGGGATCATAGTCACATGAATGGAAGTAATGTGTAATAAGCCAAAACTAAGTATAGTGATGGCTAACTTTGTACCTTGTCCTAAAATTCTTTGCTTGTATTATTTTAAGATCTCCTTTCATATAAATGCTTAAGCATAGAAAAAAATGAACATAACACATATGACGTATGAATTTATAACTTGGGTGTAAGAGGTGATGGAAAACGTTAACTGTTCAGAGGTAGTCACGTTACATAAGACTTACCAGCATGGAAATGGGAGGACATTTAGAATAGTTTGCTGCTCTGCCTCTTAATAGCACTTTCACATTTGGAAGCCACCCCCGCTCTTATCTCTCAGAAAGATAAACTTTCTGTTTATCTGATCTTTTCTTCTCTTAGCTTGACCTGTAATTGCTCTTTTCATATCTACATTAGAATGTTCATTTTTTGACTTTCCCATGAACCCATATTTATTGTTCTGTCCCTCTTTTTTCTCCCATTTTGCACATGTTGTACATTCCATTACCTCGAGGTAGATGGTTTTAACCTGCTTATTGGAATCTTTATAATTGGGCATATTCAGGGCAGAACTATGTAGATAGACAAGCTCCAGTATTTTTGGAATTTTTTCCTCTTTAGAGGAAAGGATTGTGTGTGTGTGTGTGTGTGTGTGTGCATTGCAAGTAGAATCATATTTTTTAAAGTTGGAAGGGATATGGAGAAATCTTAGGGGAGCATGATAACTGTCTTCAAAGCTTTGAAGGGCTGTCACATAGAAGAAAGATTAGACTTGACCTTGGAGGACAAAACTAACAGTGGATCAGTATTATAGAGGGGCAAATTTAGGCTTGATGAAAGGTGAAAAATCTTTTTTTTTTTATTATTTTGTTTATTTTTTTTTTAATGTTATGCAATCACTACCATAAAACTTAGATTTTTACCCCCCACACCTACCCTCCACCACCCCCCTCCCTCCCCAAGACTGCATACATTCTATATAGGATCTACATATACTTTCCTATTGAATACATTTTCACTATTGTCATGCTATGTAGACGAACTAAAATAAATGGAAGAAATCATATAACAAATCAAAACATAATACACACACACAAACATGATCTGCTACATTCTGTGAATGAATTCCATAGTTCTTTCTCTGAGTGTAGAAGGCGTTTTGCCTTAGAAAACCATTGGGAATTTTTTTTTAAGTTCTTGCATTATTATGAAGTTCCAAGTCTACCAGAAAAAACTCTTGCACACTGTGGTTGTTGCTGTGCACAAACTTCTCCTGGTTCTGCTCCTTTTGCTCAGCATCAGATCATATAAATGAAGGGTGAATAATCTTAACCAAAAGTGGAATAGGTCAAAATAGGAAGTTGTGATTATCTTCTCATTGTGGGAAATATTCAAGCAAAGACCAACTGACCACTTGTCAGCTATCTTGTTGAGGGTATTCTTGGTGAGATATTGGCTTGAATGATGTCTGAGAGCCTTTATAGCTTGGAAGTTTTGTGACCTTGGAGATCTCCTGCTTCATCCCCTACATGATATAGGTTAAATAACTGAGGTAAAGAGAACTGAAGTGACTTGCTTAAGGTTCATTAGCCAGAGGTAGTGGCAGAGTTAGAAATGGAACCAAGTCCTCAGACTCTCAACTTGAAAATATGCAAAGCAGTGCAGCTCTAAGATAGCAGATTTATAGTTCTGATAAAAAAGTATATATTTTAAGTGTGTGGAGTTTTAAAAAATGTTAATAAGAATAGCAACATTTACAGTGTTTTGTATTAGAAATGAAAAATTCTTATTTCTGTCTCTGGCTCTCCTTCATCTCCCTTTTCCTATCCCTCTGCCTCTCCTAATCCTTGTCCTGTCTGTCCTTGTTTTCTGTCTCTGTTTCTCCTTTCCTTCCTCTGTTTCTTTCTCTATTTCTGTCTTTCCCTTTTTCTGTTTCTGTCTCTCTCCCTTCCTCCCTCTCTTTTTCTATCTTTCTATCCTCTCTCTCTCTGTTTCTCATTCTCATTCTCCATCTCTCTTCTCTCTCTGTCTTCTTTTTTTTCACTTGTCATAACAATGCCCCTATAGGGATATGGAATGCAATTTGTACTATTTTCATCTTCCTAATGGGTAAACTGAGCTCCATAAGAAGTTGTAGGGTGTTCATCTGATGACGTTGAAATTGGTAGGTATAAATAGAACTCATGTTAAATATGGAACATCATTTGAAAAATGGCTTCATTAATAATATATCATGGAGAAAGTTTGGGGAATTTCTCAATTCTACAGAAGGATAAAATCCTGTCATCAAAAATAATAACTTTTTTATTAACATTGAGATCTTTTACATTTGTAAACATTGTACTACGTATGTTTTCTTTCAGATTAGTAAAGAAGAAAAGGAGCTCCACTTTCAGGATATTCTTGATTCATCTGCTTCTTTAAGTGGAAACAAGTATGAGTTAGATGCTGTTTATAAGGTGAGAAAATTGTTTGAATATTTCCTAGGATTTTTGTAAAGCTCAAATTAGAATAGTTGTGGGGAAGTTTATGATTTTCCCTTTAGTGTTTTTGGATATCTTATCCTTAATTTGTATAATATCCTAATTTGTGGTTCTAATGTTTGCTACTACACTTCATTTTGTTTTTCGGTATATTTGTTTTTATGGTAATACCTCAGTAATTGGGTGGAAGTATGCTTATTCATAGGGGCAGGTATGAATTTTAGAATTCTGGAAAATAAGTACATTTATACTACTTACATGCATATACCATAACCAGGATCTGGCTGACCAAATGTTGCTGGGGAGGATTAACCAAGAGCACTTAATGAATACACAGGAATGCTGGGTAAATTGTATGTCAGTTGTCGGAATTTTTTTCTTGAGTTACTGAAACCTACCTTCTTAGTCATGTTTTTATAACATTACTTCATTTAGCCAATTCATTTTTCATAGCAACAGTGAAAATATATTTTAAAAAGAAAGCTAAATAAAAATGGAGGAAGACTGACACAACTAGGCAGGAGATAAAGTGCTGGAGCTGCAGTCAGGAAAACTTGAGTTCAGATATGACTTCAGACATTTACTAGCTGTGTGACCCTGAACATGTCACGTAACCTCGGTTTGCTTTGATTTTCTCATGTGTAAAATGGGGGTAATAATAGTGCCTACCTTCCTGGATTGCTGTGAAGATCACGTGATGTAATATTTATAATGTTTATGCAGCACTTCACAAGGCTTAAAGTGCTGTGTAGATGTTTGCTGGGGCTTCTTCTCCGATGTCCCTTGGGCAATCTTAGAAACACATTCTCAGACGTAAACCTTATTGGCCTATTCTGGCTGCAGTTCTCAAAATAGCTGTCACCCCCAGCAGTCTGACCAGCTCAGGTCAGTTCCCCAGTGCTTTCCTGCTACTCAAAGAGATGCACTCAAGTCAAGTCAGGTCAACAAGCATTTATTAAGGGCCTCCCATTGCCAGGTATTGTGTCTCACAGCCTAGTGAAAATCTTACCCTGGATCCCATCCCTTCCCTCCCCTCCCCTCCCCTCCCCTCCCCTCTCCTCCCCTCCTTTCCCCTTCCCTTCCCATCACTCCACGCCCCTTTACATTACTTTTATCCCTGAAAGCTAGATGTTTCATCAGCCCAACAATTGTTAAAACAAGATGAATTAGACATCTAGGTGATACAGTGGATAGAACCTGGGGCCTGGAGTTAGGAAGACTGACCTTCCTGAGTTCAGATCTGGCCTCAGACACTCACCAGCTATGTGAATTGGGCAAGTCACTCAACCCTGTTTGCCTCAGTTTCCTCATCTGTAAAATGATCTGGAGAAGGAGATGGCAAACTACTAGGGGGACTTTGCCAAGAAAACCGGTTAGTGACATTACAGAGTTGGACAAGGCTGAAACAACTGAACAGCAGCAATTACGGAACAGTAAGCAGAGGTTTCAAGGTTGATTTAATAGCCAAAGTGAACATTAAAATGCTTGCTTCATTATTGACATTTTCTAGTGTTGGAATAGACTATTTAAATTTTCACAGGGAACAGAGAAAGAGAGATTTGGAGGCTCCTTGTGTGCCCTTTTGATAGGTTTCGTTTTATGCACACATTCCACTTGGTGCAGTGTGAAATATGGAATAGTGGCTGTGCTCAGTAGGAAATCTGAAAAGGTGTGGGTTGGTAGAGACTTCTGTTTTTAGCTTGTTAAGGTAATGTAGGCGAAAAAGCCTGGCCCTGCCACTTAGTTGTGTGATGGTTAGCAAGGTGCTTCAACTCTCTCTGAGTCTTACCTTCATCATCTGTAAAATGGGAATTGGTGATACCTTTGGAAAGAGGTTCTGGGAAGATTAGGTGAGATAATGTCTATGAAAGTGAAAAAAAGTGAAGTTCTATTAATACAAAGCATTATGAGGATAATTGCACTCATAATTATTTTTGTTTTTGAGAAGCTGAGACACCAGTATGGTGTAGGTATAGAGTCTGTCTTGGGGTACAAAGCCCTACTTATGATACAGAAAAGCTATGTGACTACTGACAAGTAAGTCACTTAACTTCCAAGTGCCCTGGGTAATTCTCTGTGACTGAATTGGAAATGAGATGACATTCTGAATCTCTCGAGGGAGAGTCCCCAGCACTGATGAAATCGTAAACCACTGATAAAATCACAGACTGAGGACTTCCTCCCTATTTCTTGCCATAAGTAATTGCCATGATTATTATGTGACAGAAGTGAGGCCTTTATTTTAGGGTCTTTCCCCCTTCCCTAAGTACTTGGAATTACTTGCAAACATGTGACAGCTAGTTGGTGCAGTAGGTAGAGTGCTGAGATTGGAGTGAGAAAGGCGTGTGTTAATACCTGGCATTTACTAGCTGTGTGAGCCTGGGCAAGTCACTTACCCTCAGTGTGCCTCAGTTTCCTCATCTGTAAAATAAAGATAATAGGTAGGAAGGAGTACCTATCTCCCAAAAGTTGTGGGGATCAAATGAGGTGATAACTTAGCACAGTGCCTGGAACATCCTAAGCATATATAAATGTTAGCTCTTTTACTTAATGTTGTCAAATGGTTTCATGTGGTGTATTTGTAGAACTCATCCCCTACCCCACTCTGTTTTTGCGATACGAATTTACCCTTTTTCTTTTTCTTCTGGGTTTGTTGTGATGGATATTACTTCTTAAAGGAAGACCTGTCTAAATGGGAGCTTTATTTTAGCTTTATATTTAGAGGTTTAGCATATATGAAAATTGAACTTGTTTCACAATGACCTCCTTTTCCTGGCTTTCTACATCCAGGTTCCTTTTGCAGATGCTCTGGATTTGTTCCGAGGAAGGAAAGTCTATTTGGAGCGTGGCTTTGCATTTGTGCCACATCAGGATATCGTGTCAATCATCCTGAATGACTTTAGAGCTAAACTGTCCAAGGCTTTGGCAGTAAGTACATTGCTTGATTTTTTTCAGAGCTAACCTTGTGTCTCATCCCCTCTCTGTGATTCCTGTCCTTTTTTATTCTTGAATTTAATACAGATTGTGCTGCAGTTTGATCCTTTAGGAAAATGTAGCTAATGATGACTAGCCTGTGTTGATAGTGCTTCAAAAGAACGAGCAGAGAAGCAGAATAACCTTACACCAATTGTGAGAATAAACATAAAGAGCTCGGGAGCACATTTTATCCTTTGCAGGAAAATTAGAGGCTGTCTATTAGAAAGATTTTCATAGTTTTTCTAGTAAGAAATAAAATGCAGCTCATTGAATTTGTAGCATGGTGGTTCCTGATGTTTTGCTTTTTTTTTGAGCTGTAGGTATAGACAGAAAAGAAAATATTAGATAAATTTTTTTTAATATCAGTTGAAATTTTCTAATTTCAAAATTCTTGTGTCTTTTCCAAACTGATTTTGTTTTCCCTAATAGAAGGGGTTTAGATTAATTTGCAAATGTTCTCCTGTGACAGAATTAAGAGTTTTGTCCTTATTTTTTTGTACTGTGGGTAGTACAGCATTAAAAATATATTCCAGATTTTAAACTAACCTTGATAGTGAGCTTGGCAGACTAAGAGTGAGGAAGAAAGAGAAAATGTCCTGTGGAAAGTGATAAATGAATCCGGTAGGGGCTTGCTGGTTTTTCATAGGCATGTGTATAGGCTGTGCCAGGTATGCCCAGGCATAACCTAATATAAAAAATGTTACTTTGTGTCTCATTTTAAAATTGGTTTTATTAAATTTTAATTTCTATAGTTTGATGAATTAAAACAATGTCCTCCATTATTGAGTATTCAGTAAATATTCTCCTTAAACTAAAGACAACTTCCTAGATGTGTAACTTAATGAAACAGGGTATGGCTGTATGTGTACGTACAGCTAGGAATGGGATCCTTGCTCCTGTCTGTGAAACTCAGCACTCTCAATTTATACTATTACTTATGTTTTGAGGGCAAGGCGTATTCTCTCAGCTGGCTCCAGCTGGAACATGACTGGTATAATGCCAGTCTGCTGTGCACATAAAGAAGCAAAACCAGAAACAAATGTGAGGTTCAGGTGACCTGGTTCTCCTGTCTGGTCTTGAGTATTTCAGCTTGAGTATGTTAAAGCTTTCATCCCAAGCAGTGATCTCTGCTCTCCTCTGTTTTAACTACTTTGCTCCTCATAGAGGTTAAACAGTCAGTGAAGGTAGGAGTGCCCATTGGGTACCAGAGGCACAGAGAAAACTTAAAAATGGTCCCTGATCTTATGAGATTTTCATTCTATAACTTGACAAGCTATGATTAAGTAAAGAGGGCTAATGAGTGAGTATTAGTGAGTTATGCTTGTGATGGTTTTGAGTTGAATCTCAACTGCTTAGCATACTGCCTGGAACATAGTAAGTGCTTAATAAGTGCTTGTTTCCTCCCTTCCTTCCTTTCTTCCTTTCTCTCCCTTCCTTTCTCCCTTCCTCCCTCCCTCATTATTTCTTTTATTAGTTCCTTTTCTTAACCTGAAGATCAGTATACATTGTGATGTATCTTAAAGTCTTTTGCATTGAGTATTTCACCCTGATCTTTGGTAGAGTACTCCCTAGGATCTTGTTCCTCCAGTTTGGAGCTAAAATCAGAGAAAATTCCTTCTATTTAATAGTAAAAATAAGTATATGTTGATGCTGTCACAAATAATACCAGGAAAATTGGAAGTAGCTGCATTAAACAAATGTGATGAGTAAGATATTGAAAGGTTCAAATTAAAATAAATTGCTGAAGGTATAGTTCTTTAAGTGGTAGCTATTTAAAAATATAAACAGTTGTGTGATGACCTCGTCTTTTGTGCTGTAGGTTAATTGTGTGTATTATTTCCACTTCTACTGTTATAGACAACACTAGAGTGGTCCTATTTTTAAAAGTAAAATTCTCATTTATTTTAGAAGTGATACGTACTATTTTATCTTTCTTTTTCATCCCAAACTAAAAATTATTTAAAAAGAAATTAAAAAACATTTATTTCTTGACTGTTTAGTGTTATTTACATATTTCTGATTGAGTTGTACCATGGTTTGTAGTACATAATTGCAGGTTCTTTTGTTTATTTTCATTAGAATTTTAAGTTGCTTTATTAGCACTTGTTGACTACATTTAAACAGGTTTCACTTTGCAGTTTTCATTTCAATCCAAGTCCTAGCAAAACTAATCAGAATTGACTGTGAAAAAAATATCCCTCTGAGCATTTTTTGATCTAACTACTTTTGATTTTACAACTTCTCATCTAGTCCAAATCACAAGTAAATTAAGAATGAACTAACTCCTTTTCTTATAAAACCAATAGTGTACAGATTTACTTCAAACTAATTTTATCAAGTTCTTTCTTAAAAAACTGAAGTCTTTGCATATGCATACTGTTTTATTTATTCTTAAATTATCTTAAAGTAAAAGATGAGTATATTTTATTTTTTTCTATGTGAGAAGTTGAGAAACTAAATGTGTGTCTAGGTAGATGTCAGGATATTTGATTTTCAATGGGAAGTGGTCTGTCTTTGAGAAAATTGTGTCTAGGTTTTCAAGTCGATAGTATTGGATCATTGGAAATTTCAGTGATGTCAAAATTCACTTTAGGGTCAAATTTATGGGGTTTTTTTGTGTGTGTAATTATGTCGTTCTCCCTTAGTGCATTACTGGGAGCAATTTAAAGGTTCTCAGAGATTACCTTGATTTCTGCGAACAGAAGGTTCTAGTGTCATGGTATTTATAAGATAGTCAATAACAGAAGATGGAGGGAGGGCAGAAAAGAAGCTGAAGATCCAGTTTGAAAAAGTTTTTTTTAAATAACGTCATGAATATAGATGTCCGTTTACAATACTTAAGGATTTTAGATTAAATATTTAGACTAACCTCATTAGAACAGTTGCTGTCGTTTTTCACCATGTGTTCTTTCTAGGTAGAAGATTGGGCTGATCCTACTGTCGTTATTTTTTCAATTCACATATTGAACAAATTAATTTGGTTAAATCTGTTGCTAAGCACTAGATGATATTAGACTCAATGAAACAATTTTTAACCATTTGGAATGACTCTTGATTAATCGACTCAAGTTTCTTGTTTGTAGAGGAAATTCCCTTGGCATGTTTGCTTCATTGTAATGCTGCAAACTTTAGGATTATATAATTATGTTGAACAAAGTACTGTTTGTAAATGGTGCTGCAGTAAAGGATTAATTTATTTTTGTATCTGATACCTTTTTGTGACAAGAAGTGGGAAGAGGCAGGAGCTGGAAGGAAAAAAACTTATTGATGTCTGTTTGCATAGGGCTTGATGTTCATGTAGATATTTTGACAGCTTACTTGTTATATTTATATATTTGATAGAAAATGGGGGGAATGAAATCCTTACAAAAAATATCCCATTCTCTGGGTAGCCAATATTTCATCAGTATTGGTATGTCTTTTGTTGTGGTCTTTTTTTTAGTTAGCAAAATTCATTGGCTGTAACATTTATAAAATCTGGGAAGCACATAGGATGAAATGTATATATATATATATTGTAATATATAAAATATATTGTATGTATATAATGTATATATAATGTAAGAAAAGGTTAGCATGGCCATCTGCATGCATTTTTATCAACACTAGTAAAGTCTTTAGAAAGACAGGATGATCTTGTAAAAATGAAATACTTGAACAATCAAGGTGACTTTGTAAAAACTATAATTAGGAGGAAAATGTAAAAAACTAAATAAAATATTTGCTTGCAAGTCAGGCATTCTTTGCCTTTTTCAGTACTTGGATGATGTGTGATTTATATTTTTATATATTTTGTGACTAATTATCTGTGTACATGTTTCATCCTTTGATAGAATGTAAATTTCTGCAGGGTAGGGATGATTCCATTTGTTTTTGTATCCCCAGCATAATACTTGGCACATATTCAGCTCTAAATAAAATGCTTATTTAATTGCTTTAATATGGGTGTTGATCAAAACCAGCCCATACTTTCTCATACTGTGAGATTCTTGCCTAGGTTCTTCCATTATTTCCTCTGGAGAGTATCTGCTCAACCCATTGAAAGACTTCCTCTGGATCTTTTATTATTTAATGGTTGCCAGTTGCATCACCAAGGCATTATTCACAGCTCTGATGGTGACCATGAATATGTCAGTGTAATTTTCAATCGCAAAATATAACACTCTCTATATAGAAGGCAAAAGAGAAACATTTATTTGTACATCAGAAAGACAAATTACAGAACCAGAAAGCAAAATCTGTCATAGCAACTAAGAAGCCAACACACATTATTACTGCAGGGGGCACAGCCATTCCCAGGACCTTCCCACAAACGGAAACCTAAACTGTGCCTGCCTGCATGCCTGCCTGCCTGTGCCTCTCCCAGTTCTGACTAGACTGACTGGCTTCCTTCCAGCTTTGCTCTACTCTTTCTGTTCAGCATACTCCTTCCACGACATGTGATTCAGGCTTCCTTGTGATCTAAGCAGGTCACATGGGCCTATTAATGAATGGGAAAGATTTTCCCATTTACATTACCATTACACCAGTGCAGCACTTAGACTGCCTCTCCATTTTCTTTCACTCTTAAAACGTAATTGCCAGCTCTCACCACCAAATTTTTTCAGTTAATTTTTTTCTTGATAAAATTAAAAATTTTTATCATACTATTATTTTTTCCCCCCCCAAACCTCATTTTTGCCATTTACTACCTTTGTGACCAGGGATAAGTTACCTTACTGTTCTAGTTTTAATGTACTCACATCTAAAATGAGGAGATTGCATGAGTTCATAGGAGGAAGGATAGATTTAGAACTGGATGGGCCCTCAGAGCCCACCTAGTCCAGCCCTCTCATTTTATAAAATCACTCAGGTACTAAGTGCCAAAGATAGGATTTGACACAAGCTCCTCTGACTCCAGAGCCAGCGCCTTTTCCATTGTATCATGTTGTCTCCCACTGCCCAAGGTCATGTAGGTGGATGGCCAGTAGTATTCAAACACAGGTTTTCTTTTTTTTTTTAATTTAATTTTTATTCTGATATTTTATCTCAAATATGAAAAGTCAAAATTCTTATACCAGTTATCAAAAGAAAACCATGCAGAATAATTAAAAATATTTACAGCATTTTGTTTCCTTTGTGTCTTTGTCCTTGTGTCTTTATACTAGGTTTTGTCAGAGGAACAGACTTTTCTTGAAAAATTCCTGTCTTCGACCAGTCCTGGTGTCTGTTTATCTAGATGGCTAAAATGACTGCCTTAGTGGTCTCCAACATGCCAGATTCTTAAGTGTTAACACATAGCTGGGAAACTTCAATTGTGTCTTACAGAAGGGGGCAGAAAACACCTTTCTCCTAATATCAACGAATCAGAATTACTTATGGTTTTGTTCTATGAGTTACCTTTTGTTAAACACAGGTTTTCTGACTCCAGATCTGTTTTCTTCTCATCATAGCACATTGACACCTCTGAGCTCTTAGTTGTGGTGGTGCGGGAGAGATGACTGTGCCACCCTCTTAACTACTGCCTAAGATAGTTGTAAAGACCAGAATCTGATTGAGAGAGCAGATTCTCTCGGAGTTGCAAAGCTCACCTTGAAATGAAGAAGGCTGTGCTTAGGACTGCTAGTGCCCATTTTTTTTCTGTCTCCATGTGGGAGATTAAGGAAGCAGCATCTTTGCCCAGTTTCAAGAATAGAGAACATCAAAGTTTTGCATTGAGGTACAATAGGGAGAGAATATATATCCTGGAATTCATCCCTATTCATCTTGTGTTATTTCTGCCTTTGACAGTGAAGTTTTTGTGAAAGAAATGTCTTGGGAATTCATACTCTGTCAAAAACGGTGCACCCTGTTTTTCTACCGAAAGTAGGATAAGAAATTGACTTATATTGCAGGTAAAGAGGTTTAGATTAACTGAAGGAGGATTCTTATGTGATGGAAGCAGAATATATTAGAGCAGTTTTTCTGTACAAAAACAATACTGTGCAAAGAACATTGCATTAAAAAATTAATAGCTTTTATTATTACATCATCTCCATTTCTTAATATGCCCCTTTTTCCTCCCTTACCCTTGAGTCAGATAATTCAAAGGGGGAAAATCAGTTTACAGCAAACCTAACCAACATGTGAACTGAGTTTGACTATATAAATATTCAACATCCATAGCTTCCCACCTCTTCAAAGCGGGTAAGGGAGTTTGTTTTCTTTTGAGAACATTGAATTCCAATTCAGACGACTTGGGTTCACATCCTGGCATTGTTATTTGCTACCTCCGTGACCCTGGGCAAGCTTGGCCTCTTTTTTTTCATCTGCAAAATTAAGAAATCCTTTCTTGCTCTTTGATTCTGTGCAACCTATGTGAATATTCTAAGGTTGAGTTCTTTGCCAACGTTATTGGGCAGGGGAGGGGGAGGGAACTTCTGGGGATTAGAGGAATAACATGGAACCAAAAAGCAGAGGAGTTTCACTTAAAAATTTATGGATTTTTAAGAAGTAAGGAACTTCATTAGTGTAAATTTTGTGGATCAATAGAAGTTTGCTCCACATCAGTGCTTGGGAAAAACAGCGCTAGAATATTTCCCAAGGTGTTATGCCAAGGTTCCTATGACTATTACAGTAATGTATCAGAATTAAATTTTCTGTATGGAGTTAACAGCACCAGTGACTGGAGATTTTTTTTTTTTTTACCTAGAATAAGGTATTGAAGATGTGCTCTTAACAAATAGACGGGCTGGGGTGAGTAGATAGATGTTCATTAGGAATTGAAAAGTATTTTCGGTTAACAGAAATCTACCTTGTCTCCCTCTTACCTTCTGACCCTTCCCTGCTGTTGGAAAAAGAAAGAAAATCCCTTTGCAACAATATACATAGGGAAGCAAAACTAATTTCCACATTAGCCATATCCATCATATATGTCTCAGTCTGTACTCTATGGAATTGTGATTGGTTGCTGAATTAACCAGCATTCTTAAGTCTTTCAATTATGTTTAAAAAATGATTTTTGTACTGTATAAATTGTTCTCTTGGTTCTGCTCATTTCACTCTGTATCACTTCACACAAATCTTCCCAAGTTTCTCCAAAATTTCCCCCTTCATCATTCCTTGTGGCACAATAGTATTCCATTATATTCATATAACATGTTTTCATCTATTCCCCAATTAGTGAACACTCCTTAGATTCCAATTCTTTAACATGACTGAAAGTTGCTGTAAATATTTTTGTAGATAAATCATAGGCAGTTTAAATCTTCAAGTTTGAAAAAATATTGAAAAGTAAGAAAAACTAAGTGAAAAAAATTGCTTTTTCAAATAGTTTCATAGTTTGGACAGTTCCCAAAACACAACCTGTTCTTTTGAGGGAAAATGATTTACTTTTTTACCAAATTTAAGGTTTTGAAAAGCCCCCATTAAGTTAGTGTGAACGCAATTGAAATGTGAGTTATCAATGGAAGGTGTCTTGTGTCTTATATTATGACTGTATCCTAAGTCTTTTCAGCCTTTTGAGAGCACAGATTTTCTCATTTCACAATGAGTAGTTTAGTTTTACATTCTCTCTGTGAAGTCTTTCATGAGAAAAACTTTGTTCAAAGAGAGCCTTTTAAGAAAATTTAGTTGATGTTTATAGATTTCCCATTTAGATACAAAGGAAAGGATGAGAAGTTTCCAAGGAGATAAATGACAGATGAATAAGCTAGTGTTTCTTAAAATCATAGCAGAAAGAAAGGATTTTTCTTTTCACAAAGGATTTCCTTTTTCTCTTTTTAAGAACAGCAGTCAAGTCTGTGGCTGAACAAGTATTCGTTGCTTTGGATAAAAAAATGCCATGTAGGCACTTGATCAAGTTATCTCATTTCCAAAGAGCACTGAATCTCCTTTTAAAAAATCCCTTATCCTCTTCAGAAGCTGTGTGTGTAGTGTGGTTTTCTAAGCTGTGGTAAAAGAAAAATTGATGTTTTTGAATTGTTATTGTAGAATTATGTATAAATTCTTTTTCTGGTCTCACTAGTCACTTTCTTGGGGCTGGGATGGATTTTCTCAGGAGTACAACTCTATGAGAGATTAATTTATTCAGGTTATTGAAAAATGGGTTGGTATAGATAAGGCGATACTACTTACGCCAATAGGCAATCAAATTGATCATTTATTCTGAATTTTTAAAGTTTCACATGAACTAATCAAATAACACTTTACAAATGGTTAATAAAGCAAATTGTTAAATTGTCTACATGGTAACTATATGAACGAATTCCTTTATTCTCGTACTGTTATGTACTAGGAAAAAACTTAAAATAATATAACTGAAAGGTACCACGTGAGAAAAGAGTATATATACTTTTGGAAAACATTGTAAGATAGCATTAATTTTTTCTACATGGAGCTGGAATTCTTGAGGAGTGCATCTTTAAATGAGGAGTACATCTAGATTGATCTTTGCCTTTCTTGTTGGAGAAAAATTTTTAAAAACAAATTTGTATCATTTATATGTATATATGTATAATATTATTCATTGCATAATTACATAGATATCATTGTTAGTTATATAGAGCTTTAAGTTCTGCATAGAACGTTATGTACATTATGTCATTTGCTGCTAACCACAACTCTGTGAGGCCTATGCTATTATTTCTCACATTTTACAGGAAATTGAGGCTTAAGAGAGGTTAAGTGACTTGCCAAGAGTCACCCAGCTAGTAAGTGTCCAAGGCAGAATTTGAAGCCATATTTCCTTGACTTCCAGGGTTCTTTCAGCTATGGTATCATGTAATGTGAATGGAGTTGTGAGTGAAATGATTACCTGCTGAAGGACACCCACTCTTTTGAAGCCCTTAGGAAGAATTCATTTATAATATTTAGAAAATCAATGTACTAGTGTAATTATTCTTACTTGCCCATTAAAATAATTTTACTAGGCATTACTTTTTATGTATTTGTTTTTGTTGGCCTTGAACCATTATTTCATTGTGTAAGGAACTCCTGGAAGTGTATACTCCCTCTACTAATGCAGATCTGCAACACGTAACTTACAGTCTTGGAGGGCTGACTGAGATCCTGAAAAGTTAAGTGACTTGCTCATTGGCACACAGCTAATAAGTGTCAGAGGTAGGATTTGAATTCAGGTCTTCTGAAGCAAGCCTTTTGTACTTTCCACTATACTTATGTATCCTGAAAATAACCCTTGTGTAAAAGATGTCCAGTTGATTTTGAGGTTGTCATACTTCTTGCTCAATCTTCAACCCAAATAGTTGAGAAAATGTTGCTATCCACAGGCCTCTATTTCCTACCAGGAATGAATTGACTCCCCTTTTGCACATACACAGATTTTGAAGTAACAGTAGATTTTACTAGACTAATAATCATGAGAGATGTTATATCAAGCCTGCTTTCTTTTTTGCTTCTGCTTAAAATACATAGATCCTTACTAGAAAAGTTCCATCATCATTCTCTTCATGAAGCTTCAATGACTCCCCATTTCCTTTAGAATAAAATACAGACTCTTTGTGTTATCATTTAAAGCCTTTCCCAGTCTGACTCCAACCTATCTTTCCAGGATAATTATGCTTTGTTTCACCTCCATTGCATTCATCATTTCAGTCAAAGTGGCATACTTGGAATTCCCTGTACACAAAATTCTTCCTCCTACCTTTTTACCTTTCTGCAAGCTGGCCTCCATGCCTAGGATACTTTCCTTTCAGATCTCTTCCTCTTGGAATTCCTTATTTCCCTTTGAGGATTAGTTCAAATGCTGCCTCCCTCAAAAGATCTTCCTCATACCCCTGGTTGTTATTGCCTCCCCCTTCCAAAATCTCTATGTAATTCTTATCCATCTTAAAATTGTATTTTGTATATATCCTGTAATTGTGTATCCTTTCAGGAGAAGAGAAACCCCTTGAGGACAAGGGCCATCTCATTTATTTTATATGAGCTAGCTCCTAGCAGAGTGACTGGCAAAGAGTTTCTTGGTCATAGCAGGTGCTTAAAAAATGCATGTTGATTGATTGATTGAAATAGGGGAATGAGAGAAGAGGAAAAATAAAGTCTTTACGAACTACTGGGTTTAAAATGTGAACTGTCATAATGTCCTAAGCTTCTCAATGTCCCCATTTCTTTGTTTCCTACACTAATTTTCTTACTGGAGAAGGGTGGAAGAACCACTGAACCACATGAGATTGTGATAGACATTGCATCCTGCCCCTTCTGCTGTGCTTTTTCTTCTATTGCTGTTGCCTACTGGGAGTTGGAGAGTGCTTTTTGCTTGGTGCCTTTGCTAATGTCCTGAGGTCATTGGTATCACTTCTTTCAGGGCTCTTTCCATTTCTGCTGTTCTTTTTAATGTGTCTTGTTACCTCCCTTTCTGTTGCTCTGTTTTACTGCTACAGATGTTGATCAGTTGTGTTTGAGTGACTAATTGAAGCACTCTCTCTGCCTGAACAGAGCGAAGAGAGGCACAGTTTTGGTGCAAAACCTGGAAGCATTTGTAGAATGAGTACAGCATACATTCAGGGGAGCAGTAGACCTAGCTTTTGCTTCTCTCCTGGAGGTCTCCGTGGTCACCCTTCTACTAACATTCTACCTGTTAAGTGCCACCTTATTGCTGGAATACACTGCCCAAAGCTGTCAGCTACTGCTGTTGTCCCTGGCAGCCAAGCCTCTGCCACTGAAGGAATTGCCTCAGACTCTTTCCTGATTTTTCAGGATGAATGCTGGATGTTGGGACATATTATCAAGTTGGTCTGACCTCTGTAATAATGCATATAACTCTAAGCCAACCAGAAATTGCTTCTCATTCTCAGCTTCCAGTTGTCATAGAACAGAGAATTTAGACTTAGCGGGGGCTTATGAATCATATCGGCTAGTCCTTTGATTTTACACATGAAGAACTTGAAATTCAAGGAGGTTGTAGTGATTTGGCCAGGGTCTGCGCTTTTCATGGCAAATGTAGCGTTCTTGCTACCACATTCTTCTCTAGAACAGTTCTCTCCTGTTCTCTAAAGAATACCCTCCTCCTTTACTTTATCCTAGAAACTCATCCCCCTTTGCTAGAATGGACATGCAATGAAGTTGGCTAAATTTTTTCCTGACCCCATACATTTGATCTTAGAACCATGAATTTAGAGGTGGAAGTGGTCTTAAGAAGGTATCAAGAATTTATTAAGCATTTACTATATGTCAGACAATATACTAGACTGGGGATACAAAGACAAAAGTCAAACAATTTCGACCTACAGTAAGCTTACATGTATATACAATATTTACAAAATAGAAACAAAGTAATTTTTCTGAGGGAGGCATGGTGCTGGGCCTGGAGTCAGAAAGACTCCCCTTCCTGAATTCAAATCCAGCCTCAGACACTTGATAGCTATGTGACCTTAGGTAAGTCACCTAACCCTCCCAAGTTTCCTCATATGTAAAATGAGCTGGAGAAGAACGTGGTAAACCACTTCTGTATTTTTGTGAAAGAAAGCTCCAAATGTGGTCTGGAAGAGTCAGATTGTCTAAAAATGACTGAATAACAATAACAGTTTTTAGGGGAACGTCCCTTAGAGTTAAGGGGATCTAGAAAAGTTTCACATAGAAGTATCTGAGCTGAGTCTAAGGAAGCAGAGGCGAGAAGATGAAGATGGAATGTTGTGTTTGAGAAAGAACAAAAAAGGCCAGTTTGGTTAAAATGTAGAGTAGAGCAAGGGGGTAATATGTAATCAGGCAGGAAAGGTTCCTTCATTTTACAGATGAGACTACAAGAAGTTAAATGACTTTGCTAAGATCACAAAAAGGCAATAAATGATAGAGCTAGGCCTTTGACTTCCATCCAGTGCTCTTTTTAACTTTGCAGTGCCAGCAAATGTGGGAACATTTTCAGATATCATCAGCATTTATATAGTGTTTTGACATTTGTAGAGTGCTTTACAAATATTAACTCATTGGATCTTCACAACAACCTTGGGAGGTAGGTGCTACTGTTGGCCCCATTTTATAGAGGAACCGAGGCAGACTGTGACTTGCTTAGGGCCACACAGGTAGTATCTGAGGCAGGATATGAACTCAGGCCTTTCTGACTTTAGGTCTAGTTCTTTATCCACATTTTTAACAACATTCCAGTGTCTAATATAAACATACTTCAGATATTTTTCACTCATGCATTCTTTGAGTCATTTATCATTCTCATCAGAATATTGTCTGCCGCTTTGTGTTGTTAACTCAAACTGTGAGTTGTGTGGATGAAATCCTCAATGCATTAGAATTAGGGCTTGATATCTGAATAACTTAGATTTCATCCATTTTGTCTTTGTATCCTTAGTGCTCAGCACAGTGCCTGGAACACAGTAGCTACTTAATAGGCGCTTGTTGATTGATTGATTGTAAGCATTTCAAATCCAGTCATCCTGCCACTGTGACTATAGCATATTGCCATTTTGATAAGCTCAGTAACTATTACTTATACATTTTTTTTAATTCAGTCAGTTATTTTAATACTAATTGCTTTTACATCACTTTGTAACATGTCCAATTTTTCTCCCCATCTCTCCACTCCCCCCACCCCCTAATACCTTACATTCTGATTACCCTTCCCTCAATGAACCCTCCCTTCTATCACACCCCACCCTTCCCTTACTCCCATCTTCTCTCTTTTCTTGTAGGGCAAGATAAATTTCTATATCCCATTACCTGTGTTTCTTATTTCCCAGTTATATGCAATAATAATTCTCTACATTAATTTCTAATACTTTGAATTCCACTTTCTTTCCCTCTCACTCCATACCCATCCCCACTGAGAAGGGAAGCAATTCAATATAGTCCATATATGTGTTGTTTTGCAAAAGACTTCCATAGTAATCATATTGTGTAATACTAACTATATTGCCCTCTATCCTACTCTATCCTCCCTTATTTTTTTATTCCCTTATTTGACCTTGTCCCTTCCCAAAAGTGTTTATTTCTGTTACTCCCTTCTCCCATTTGCCCTCCCTTCTGTCACTCTCCTCACCCCACTTATCCCCTTCTCCTCTGCTTTCCTGTAGTGTAAGATAGATTTTATACCAAATTTAGTGAGCATGTTATTCTCTTCTTAAGCCATATGTAGAGAGAGTAGCTTCACTTTTCCCCTCTCCCCTTCTCCCTTTTCTCCAATGAACAAGATTTTTCTTTACCTGTTTTATGAGTTATAGCCTGCCCCATTCCATTTCTCCCTTTCTCCTCCCAGTATTTTCCTCCCTCACGCCTTAATTTTTATTTTATATCTTTTTTTGGTGGATGTCATCTCTTCTGATTCAACACAGCCTGTACTGTGTGTGTGTGTGTGTGTGTGTGTGTGTGTGTGTGTGTGTGTGTGTGTGTGTGTATGTATGTACAGTCCCTTCACCTACCCAACTACTGAGAAAAGTCTCAAGAGTTATAAATATTTTCTTTCCATGTAGGAATATAAACAGTTCAGCTTTAGAAAGTCTTTTATGATGTCTCTTTACTGTTTACCTTTTCAGGTTTCTTTTGATTCTTGTGTTTGAAAGTCAGATTTTCTATACAGTTCTTGCCTTTTCAACATGAATGCTTGAAAGTCCTCTATATCATTGAATGACCATTTATTCCCTTGAAGTATTATACTCAGTTTTGCTGGGTAGGTGATTCTTGGTTTTAATCCTAGTTCCTTTGACTTCTGGAATATCCTATTCCAAGCCCTTTGATGCCTTAATGTTGAAACTTCCAGATTCTGTGTTATCCTGATTGTATTTCCACAATACTTGAATTGTTTCTTTCTAGCTGCTTACAGTATGTATATTCATGTTGTCTTTTCTATTCACATATAAGTTCTTTGTGAAGAGTGATTATTTCATTTTTTTTTGTTTTTGTATACCTAGTGCCTAGCACAGTGATGGAATAGGTGCTTAACAAAAAAGCCTCTTGATTGATTCTTCTGCATTGCATTTGTGTATTTTTTTTCCTAAACAAGGGTATCACTACTAAGAGATTGGAGAAGCTCATATGGATGATGTAGACTCTACTTGACATTAGCTTTGACATTCCTAAATTTGTAAACCAGGTTAATGTAAACTTAATTAGATCATTTCTCTCCTGCTTCTTACGTTTGAATGCCCAACTATTATGGATAGTTTGGTAGTGATACTCCTTTGTAATACCTTCTGAGACACATTCCTTATTAAAGAGTTTTGCTTCATAATTGATTTTGCTGAATTCCATTCATTCAGTAAATGGCATCCATAATTGGAAGTTTCAGGGTGATCTCAGATCCTTTGCTTCTATGTCACATGATTTTGTAATTAATCTTTTTATATGGTCTATTACTCTTTGATCTTTTTTTTGAATTAATAAGTTGTTAGCTGTAATTTCTTGATTGAATGAAGATTGTGGCTACATTTTAAAACCATTGCATTATTGGAAAACAAAGCTAGCCAGACAAGGGGTTCTCAAACTGGGGTCTGTGAACATTTTTTTTTTAATTTTGATAACTGTATTTCACTGTAATTGATTTCCTATGTAATTGTGTGCATTTTGTTTTGTGCATTTAGTAGCATTATTTTGAGGGGTCTGTAGGTTTCATAAGACAACAAAAGGGGTCCATGATATATCCATGCATACATAGACACGTATATACATACATATATATATATATATATATATATGTATATGAGACAATATAGTAGGATTCTATTTTTTAAGGCTCTATAATTTTTATTGGTGTGGATATGCATTTCACTGTGGCAGATAATCAAAATTAGTTACTATGGCCAAAAAAGTCAGTACCTTGCAACCCCCCAGGTGATGGACATTTATAAATGTAGTTAATCTGGTTTGGGGGCCAAACAAATAAGAGTCCCTTGCCAGGACTATTATTGTAACTCTTTCCAACTAGATAGGATGTGTCTCTTTGAGAAACTAGAGTCTAGAGAATCTAGAATTTACATTAATGAAATATTAAAAAAGATCCTATTTTCTTATATGAGAATGACAGTCAGATAAAACAAGGTAGCCCCTACATGTGTACTTGATTCCAGCCATGCTTCACTCATCCTCCTCTCCATATTTTTTTTTTTACCCTTTTAGGGTATAAGCTCAGTGAGCACAGGTCTTTTGTCTTTTTTATTTATATTCCCAGTGCTTAACACAGTTCTTGGTTTCTTATAGGAAAGTTTTTAATGCTCATTCATTCATTCATTCATTCATATCTCTGTCTGAGAAGATAAACAGAAAAACTCTATGGTTCTACACTCCAGGAAGTTTATTTAGTGCACCAACCACCAGGTACTGGTGTGCCCTCTTCTCATTCTTAGCAGATATTTCCAACATGATTGTCAGATTCTTTGTGCTATTATTTTGGTAACCTATTGACTGAGTAAAATTGTAAGATGCTTCAGAGTAGGACCTTGATTTTCCTATTCAAAGTATTTGGTACAGCTTTGTTTATAACTTGTTAAATATTGACTGACTATTTATGAATACAGTTGATTTTTCTTTTTGTCAGTGTAAGTAGGAACTATGTGCTCACCATTTTTCACACATGGCAGCAAGATTTTTTACTGATTCATCCTTTTGAAGCTTTTCTATGATTTCTAGTTTCTTAGCAATTGTTAGCACTATTATTGAACATTAAATTTCAGAGCTGACATACACAAATGACCATAGTACCAAATTAAAATATACAACAAATTAATGCAAGCAGTGCAAGGTGTAAGCAATGTGTTATTTAAAGTAGGAAAGCTCAGTACTACCTAGAGAAATTAGCTTGGGGAAGCCTTTTTGGAACAGGTTGCATTTGAGTTGGCTCAGAGGTAGGAATTCATCAGGGGTGAGTGGGCATTCCAGGTATGGGGGGGAAGTGCAATACCATTTCGTGATGTTAAGAAAGTGTGGGACATGTATAGGATCAAGCAAAGGTGGGGATCCACAAAAAGTTCAGTTTGACTAGAGGGAAGAAGAGTTATTTGAGATCAGATTGGAAAGGTAGTGCAAGTAGAGGAGGACTGCAAACCTAAACATGAAATTTAAATGAGAGCATTAATCTGGTCCAGTCTCCTTATTTTGAAAATGGGGAAACTGAGACACATAGAGGTTAAAGTGACTTGTGGCAGAGGCAGGCTTTGAAATTTAGGTCCCCTAATTCTCATTTCAGCTCTTTCCATTTTACTGAAAGGGGCCTACTTGCCCTTTCTTCCTAAGATACTGAGGAAATGAAATAAAGTTTTAAATTCTGCCTTAGTCTAGTCTGGTGCTTTTAGAAGATTGGGGTAAGTATTGGGGGATGGAGGGTGTGTAGTGTGATAGTGTATTTGGGACTTCTGCTCATGAATTGAAACTTAGGTAATATTTTGAAGCATTGTTTGCAAATGATTGTGGCCTTGGAATATTTCTGGGGAATCTGCCTTCCCAGTAATTGGCACTAGTGGAAAAAGCACCATGGGGAGAGAAATTGGGGGACTAGATTCTTATTTTGGCACTGTCTCCAATGGGCTGCATGACTTTAGGAGGGGGATTCAGTTCCTCTCAGCCTCAATTTCTTCAGCTGTAAATGGAGGAAGTTGAATTGGATGACATCTCAGGTTGTTTCTGTCTTTGACACTTTTGATTTCCAAAGTGCTGTAGATTAAGTGGAGGTTGGCACTACTGATCTAATATTTCTTATCATGACAGCTCTTTTTAAAGGCATCTGGGTAAGAAGGTAGTTTTAGAACCTGTCCCTAAACTAATGAAGCACTATTGTTGAGATTGATTCTAAATTCCACTGTTCTTGAGAATGGCAACCTCATCCTTCATAGACTGAAGTCTCCAGAGTAATCTTCAGGTAACCTCTTCTATGGCTATCAGTCCTAGCTGGTGATTTCTGTGTCCGCCCTTGATGGAGAAATTAAACACTTTCCCCCCCAGAGGAGAAATGATCACTATTTGGACTATTTAGTAATTGCAATTACTCTTTTATAATCATGGATCTAGATTAGATGAATTAGATGAATCTAGAATTAGATGGAGACTTGTGGATTAAAACAAAGCCACATTATTGAGCAAATTTTTTTTTCACTGAGGATTATTGCTTTCATTGACACATGACTCCACTGAAACGCAGATTTTATCCATATTGCCTACTTGTGATGAGAAAATATCAGTAGATTTCTAGTTGCTAGGAAACAGCAGAGTAGTGAAAGAGCTTTTTTTGTACTTGTAAATTCAGTTCTTTGACAGTTCCACTCTCATAGACCAAAAATTTATTCAGTCACTACAAAGAAAGATGCATCACCTTTTCAGTTTCCAATTTAAAAATTTCATGCAGGGGTCCTGGGAATACAAGAAATGTTACAGGTTGATTAAGTGTTGAAAATGTAATTTTTAACAGTGACTGGACATTTGTAAGAGATTGTATGGTTTTTGTATGTGTAGATGAGGGTTTTAGACTTCTTAAAGTCAATTCTTTCACAGTTAATAAAAACATTTAGTTTAATGAGAAAGAGAAAAGCAGAGTTGAATCAAAATTAGGTACAGTAAAACTTAGTCTCATGGCCACTGTATTGGTCGCATCTTGTGTGAAGATCATACAGTTGCAGTTTAGAAGTAGAATAATTATCAGGAAAAACGTAGGCATAAAAGTTCTATCATAATGAATTAGACTTTCTAGATGTTGGTGAATGGAATTAAATGAGTCCTATTCATGTTAAGACAATTTCTCAAAAATCACATGAGAAAAAAAGGAAAACCTGTCCTAAACAAGTTAGTTCTTAGTTAAATTTTCCCCTGTGCTATATGGCTGTGAAATGAATATATTGATATTTACATACTAGCCTACTTCAGAGATTCTTTGCACTCACTGATACATTACCAGCAATCATTGAAGTTTAGAAAGAAGTAAACAGAATTCTCTTGATTTTCATGTCTTTATGACAAAGTTCACTGGCCAGTGGTGTAACTGTAGTGATATGATTTTGTAGACAAATAACACAATGAGTACTACTATAAGAACGTGAATTAGGGGTACAATAAATTGACAAGCATGAGAACATTTTATTGTGATTTCGTGGAGGGTGAAGGAAAAGTCATGACTTGCAGTTCTTCAAGGTATTCTGAATTGTTGAAGGTATAAATGACTTTCTCCAAACACTGCTGTCTCATAAATGGGGGAAATTGTACTTAGTACTAACTCTTCTGGAAGGTGAATCTCTTGTGAGGAAAAGCCTCTGATATATGGTACTGTATTTATTTCACCAGCCACGGGTGGGGGCCTTTTTTTTCATGACTCTTGGTAATGAGCCACAGGTATGGTTTTTATTTTTCTGTCACAACCTTGGTATTTTATTGATGTTTTTATGAAAGAATGCAGTTCATGCCTCTCTAAGATAAGTGTTTGACTTGGTATGAAGTTATAATTTATGCATGTGCCATTGTTAAAAGAGTATAATTCATAAGTCATGTTTTTTCCATGAGTGATGTCTCTCATTGGACTGACTAACCATTTGGGGTTCTTGCCAACCCTGATTCTTTATTTTTCAACACTGCATTTGGGTTCCTTTTTCTTATTTAGAAAGAAAATCAGGATGGAATGCAAACATTGTAAATGTTTATTTTATAGTTGAATATATTTACTCTTTAAAAGAAGTATGAATGATAAGATTTTCTGCTATTATAAAATGCTCACCTGGCTTTCTGGATCTCAGCTTCCTCATATGCAAAATGAAGTCCCTGAGCTGGGCCTGTTGGTGCACATGGCTATCATCCTGTACACTAGGGAGACCAAAGCTGAGAGGTCTCTTAGCTTAGAAGTTCTGAGCTGCAGTAGAGCTAAAACCAACTGGATATCCAAGTCTAGCATCAGTATGGGAGGTTCTGGGGTCCAAGGACTGCCCAAGGTGGGATGAATTGGCCCAGGCCTGAGGCTCTGTGCTGATTAACAGTGGGATGAAGCTTGTTAGGGGCCTTACCTGGGCAAGAGAGAGGGACTTGGCCTCAAAATAACAAATGAATGAACTAACTAAAACAAAGGCACAAGACTGATGTCCCTTCTAAGGGGACATCTAAAATTATATCTGAACAATGCTTTTGGTTCATTGTTTATATACCTTGGATCCCTCTATAGTTTTCAGACTTGTAATTAATGGTTCACTATTATATATTCTCTGACTTCTCATTTATTATATTTATTTTTTCTTGTCTGATGTTTCTGCTACAGTAGGACAAAGAGCAGAAGAGAAGTTCTGTGCATGAAGATTAGCTATCCCTGGACTTTGAGTCCCAGTTAACAAATGAATTAACAATCTTCCTTTCATTCGAGGTCTTTGCTTGTCACATATTTTCAATGTTTTGGTGCTCATGGAAACTGTTCTGTCTTCAGATACATCCCTAAATCCATAGGCATCCAGTCCAGTATTATGTGCTCCTTTTCTCATTCCCCAAAACACGGGCTAGGGGAAGATTAGATCTTGCCTTTTACTTTGTCAGACTCTCCCACTCTCACTCCACCTCAGCTACCTACAGGGATGATCATGGATCTTGCAGTCATTTAAAACTCTGCCATCTCATCGCTTAGCCTTTGAGATTACACTCTTCATTTATAATCTTTTATCTCTCTGCTTCCTCACACTGCCTCGCTTCTTATTCCTCCTGTTCTTTGTCCTTAACCATGACCCGTGAGCATTTTTTCCCTCTCTGTTTTCCTAATCCATTAACCCAAATATGGTTATTCTTTATTATTTTGGCCCTTTAATTGATTAGTTCAACTCTATGCAGTTTAAAAATTCTATTTCTCCTCTGCTATTCATTCCTGGCCACAACTCAACCCATGGGTCCTCTTACTGTCTTTCTATATTGCTTTTACTCCTGTGTTATGGAATGCCACTGTAGGAAGTCATACACCAGGTCTTTCTAAAATTCATATCATCTAATTCAACTTGATTTTTAATGTTGTATGGCATTTCTTTTATTTGTCTGTTTTTGTTTGTTTGTTTGTTTGTTTTTTTGGAGACTACATCTCCCTGTGGATAGATCATCAGGCCTGGAATCAGGAAGATACATCCCCCTTTGTTCAAATCTGTCAAATGATCTGGAGAAAGAAATGGCAAAACACTTCAGTATCTTTGCCAAAAAACCCCAAATGGGTCATGAAGAATTGGACATGACTGAAAAAAGGTCCCCTTATCTTGCCTAGACTGCAAGTACAGTGACTTCTTACAGCCGAATTCCAGTGGTGATTGACATGGGAGTTTTAGCCTCCTGTTTTTCCTTAGCTGTGTATAGTGTGGTCCCTCTTAGGCAACATGGTGGCCACAAGATCACTGTATAGGTGATTGGCTTAGTGTAAATGCCTGATTGATTTTAGTCCTACTGTAGCTCAGAACTCATTTTTGAGCTCAAGATCCACTAGCCTCAGCAGCTTGGAACTCCTGAACTCAAGAGATCAGCCACCCCAGTAGCATAATTAAGTACCCAGATGACTGAAAAAGGACATTGGGGAAGAAGAGAAATTGAGGGGATCAAGTTTAAATACAATTATGTTATGGTAGATGAAATTAAAAGAGAACTTTGATTTAAAAAATGAAACTCAATTTATATTGGACCCTTTGTGACAGAAAGTTCAAATACCTTACCAGTAAAGCAGAATTTTCTACTGATGGAGGAAATGAAAATTAATTTAAAATAATTCCTACTCTGATGACTTAAGGTATGAAGGTGATCTTCCCTCCTTCCTTCCTTCCTTCCCTCCTTTTCTTCCCTCCCTCCTTTTCCTTCCCTCCTTCTTTCCCTTCCTCCTTCCCTCCTTCCCTTCTTTCCCTCCCTCCCTCCCTCCCTCTCTCCCTCCCTCCCTCCTTCCTTCCTTCCTTCCTTCCTCCCTCCCTCCCTCCCTGCCTCCCTCCCTTCCTCCCTACCATGTTGTCAAGGCATTCATATATACCTAGTGAGAGACTGTATGTGTGCTGTCCAAGAAACAACCTTCTTTCATTCAAAGATGGTCACCATTAGGTGGAGTGCAGGATGATAAAGTTCCATGGGAGCTTCCCCCTGATACTCTTCTAATTCGAAGAAGGACAGCAATCTACACTGGTGCAGAAAAAACTACACTGATGAAATTACATATTTCTATGATAGCAAAGTTTAGAATGCCACCTGGCTATTGACCCCATGACCGTAGTCCATGGTTCTATAAATCAATCAATAAGCTTTCTTTCAGTGGCTTCTGGCATTGTTGCACAATTTAAGAATTGTCATCTTTCAAGAAGGAAGAGAAAATGGGAGGGAGGGAATAAATATTTTATATAGCACCTACCGGAGCTGTCCACTGTGCTAAATGCTGTACAAATATTATCTCATTTGATCCTCAGTACAGCCCTGCAAGGTAGGTGCTCTTCTTATCTCCATTGTACATTTGGTGAACCTGTGACAGTGTTAAGTGACTTCCCCAAGGTCACACAGCTAATGTCTCAGGACGGATTTAAACTCAGGCTTTCCTGACTCCAGGCCCAGCACTCTGTCTACTGTGACATCATTATATGAGTATATTTATGAAGAGTGAGAAACATGGTTTCACAGGAATGTGCTACCAGGAAACAGTCCATAGCTTAGGACAGACGTTGTTAGAGCAAATGAGTGTTAAGAGAAATAAAATATTTAAAATGGGAAATAAAAGATTTAAAATATTTTAAAATAAAAAAATATTTAAAATTTACAGCAAGTTTAGCTATAACTATTGGTGAGAACACAAACTACTGATTCTTTTTTAAAGGTTCCCCAAAAAATTCCATGACAATTCAGCAATATTGGATCTATTTCTGTTAAATAGGATCAGATTGCTCAGATTTACTCTATCATTTTGTTTGTAAATTAAGAGATAATAATATAGAAAGTATTTTGTTAACCAAAGGAGTGCACGCAGTGCACATCTTCTGATGTTGATAGTCGAATAATCAGAACAGTTATAGGACCGGGCCTTTTGTGTGGCAGAGTCTTCTTAGGATCCAGAAACGAATCATAATGTTTATCCTTAACACTTAACTGGATTGTCATTGACAAGGGTATTCTTTTAGGTGATGCAGATCACAACCCGTCTTCCCATAAATCCTCCAAGGAGCAATGATGGCTGAAGAGCTTCTCTGGTTATTTAACACTTAGATCATTGGGATTGTGATGGACCTGCCTCCTACATTTCCTGGATCTTTGATGTCATTTCTTATGTGCATTTCATTGGTGAAATGCTATAGCCTATTTACGTTCTCCATGTTTTTCCATTGCCCTTTGGGATCCTTGCAATTTTGGGAATTATTATATACTATGATGTACAGCCAAATGGCATCATTGGAAGAATAGGGGAAATAAAAAGATGGAGTTCTGTGTTAGGGAGCTTCTTGGGATCATTGAAAATGCTGTCATATTTCTAATACAATGTAGCCCTTTCTGTTTACTCCGTTTCAGAGTTAAAGCCTATCGTCCATCTAAAGTATCCGTCTGAGATAGAATTATTAATGGACTTACTCAATGGGCTATATGTTTAATTTCATTTCGATAGACAAAGTGCTTTGCAAACCTGAAAAGCACGATATAAATGCGATTTTTACATTATTAGGGAGAAGAGGAAGGATAATAAGGTTTTCTGAATGAAAAGTCAGCCACTTTCTTGACAAAATAAAGTTAATTTTAAAATATTTGACATTATTGCTTGTCAAATTATTCAAACTTAATGTAAATTATGCATTTTATAATAAAAGATGTCTTTTTCCTCCTTTTGACTTTTATCCAATCCTTAAAATTTTCCGTTTATTTTTTTTTAAACCTTCTTTTGGTAAGATTTAAAAATTTTAGTTGCTATAAAACTCTTCCTTTTCCTCTTTTGGTTCTTTCCTTACATGATTCACCCTCACATGCATCTGTACAGGTCTTTATCTCTCTTAAATTTTACTGTCATCATATTTGGCACCTTATATTTTACTTTTCTTAGAAGCTCTGCCAGGACCTCATATTTTCCCATGTTTTGTGAAGCACTTTTTAACATTTATTGCACACAGTAATTTTCTTCAGAGCTGCCAGGTAGCAGCCTTCTGGCTATAAATATTTACATATTTGTGATGAGGTTAAATTCCTGTTAGAAGAATGATTTAAATTCATTGTGTTCTAATAGATTAGCTAGGATCTACATGGCTGCACACATCCTGGATAGGTGAATGGAAATTTTGTTCTTTCTTTTTCCTTCCCCTTTTAAGCCCAAAATACTGTCAGATTGAAAGGAAAGAGTTTACTGATATGTAATAACTTTTGTTTCTAGTTTAGTGGTTTCATCAGTGTTGTTCATTAGTATTTAGTTGCTTAATCTGTGTGAGTTAGCATTCCTTCTGAACTCCTCATTGTCCTTACTACGTGTTTGCTAATACTATACACCCGTTCTGTTATTTATTTTTTTTACTTTGGTGTTTTTTCTCTCTGGACTAGATAATGAATTTTTTTTGAGGTCCTGACCCTAACTTAGGCTTTTTACATATTCCCCACAGTTTCTTCCATAATACCTTAGGTACTTAGTAGTGCAGTAGATAGGAGAGCTGAGCCTGGAGTTCAAATCTGGCCTAAGACACTGTGTGACCCTGGGCATGTCACTTAACCCTGTTTGCCTCAGTTTCCTCATTTGCAAAATGAGCTGGAGAAGCAAATGGCAAAGTACTTCAGTGTCTTTGACAAGGAGACCTCAAATGGGGCCACAAAGAGTTAGACATGACTGAGATGACTGGATATCCCATGTGACTTTTCTTCTTTGTAGAGCCTTCTCCCTGAGCCTTCGCCTCCTACTCTGTATTTTCCCCTCGAGCACCTCCCCCAAACCCCCAATGCCAGCTTAAGTGATCTCTCCCTCGTCAGATTTTCTTAGAGTACTGTAGTGGACCTTTTGTTCTTTTGTCATTCTACCTATTACCCTGTTTACTTTTATTATTTTCAGTTTGTAAACTTCTGGAAAGGAAGACCTGGACCTTTGCCATTTTTGTATTCCCAGATGTACTTCACATATAGGAGAGGCAGTATGTTGTGGGCATTAGTAGATGGAGTGCTGGACTAGGAGTCACAAAAGCCTGGGCCACAATCCTGTCTAGCATCTTACAAGCTGTAAAAATTTGGACAAATCCTTCATCTTCTCCCTGTTTCCTTGCAATGACAATGGCAAAAATACTAAGATATTTTTGTGATACAAAATTTGTCAAGCACTTGACATACATTATTTTTTTTGAGCTAAATGTGCCTTTGAGTTGTCCTGTGTAAAGTTGGCATAATCATAATACCTACATCAAAAGTTTTATTGCCTGGAATATTCTTCCTCCCCTTCTCTATTACCTGCTTTCTCTGGCATCCTTTAAGACTTAGCTCAAATCCCATCTCTTTTGCAGAAGGCTTCCCCCCTGTTCTTCTGTGCCTTCCCCCTGACTTTGCACAGCTCTCCCTCACTGAAATCCAGTTCACTTGCATGTCACTTCCCTGAGGTCATGGTCTTCTTTGAGAATGAAGGGTCAACAACAGTAGTAACCTTCACACTGTCTTGAATGTACACAGTTATTAGCATGTTGTCTTTTGCATTAGAATGTAAAGTTCTTGAGGGCTGGGGACATTTTATTTGCTTTTGTATCCTTACCACACAGCACAGTTCCTGTCATATAGTAGTAAACACTTAATAAATGCTTGTTGACTAGCTGACTGACTGAATATATACAATGCATAAATACTTGCTGATTAATTTGGTATGAAGTTATTTTCTAAACTTGATAGTTTCACTTTTGAGGGCAGTCTCTAGTTTTTGTGTGATGGTTGTGGCGGATTTTATTGTGTTGAACATTAATATAATTGAAAAACTTAAAAGATGTTGGATTTAATTCTCATAGACTTTTATTTGTACTGTGCTCAACAGATATAGGTATATAACTTGTTTTTTTAATCTGCCATGAAATACGTTTTAAACTTGATATTTGTATTTAGATAATCTCTGGCATTAGTTCCTTCTCCCTCATCTTCTTTCTCTGCCTCTCCCTCTGTCTCTTCCTCTTTCTCCTCTTCCCTTCCCTCTCCCTACCGCCCTTTCACTCTTCCCTATGTCTCTTTCTCCACACTCTTCCTCTTTCTTTCTCAAAGTCCTTTTCTTTTAGCCCCTTCTCCCTCCACACTCTCCCTCTTTCTTTCTCAAAGTCCTTTTCTTTTAGCCCCTTCTCCATTTAGAGACTCACAGTTGGTGGGTATTAACTCTAGACTTGGTGAAAATTTTGAGTGCTGCCAATGAAGGCTATTAAGTTTAATATGCAGGCTTACTGCCTTACTTACTTAATGCTCAGGCATTGTTTTTCCGAATTCCCTTGCTCATTTCATAGTCCAATTTGCTGACACATGTCATAGTGTTGTATTTGACATGAATGTGCATTGAAGTTATTAGTGACGGCCATAGTATGTGAGCCTCTTGACAGCAGGGAATATGTTCTGTATGGTGTCCAGCACAAGCCTGATAAATGGCCAAAGACAAAATAAAGCCTTCTGTCGTGTTACTTTTTGTAATTTTTAGCAATTCACTAATGCTTTGTGATATTACATTAACATCTTTGCCCATTTTATTAAGGATTTCCTTAACGTTTTCTTGTTGGTAAGTTTGTTGCTGGTTGTTAAGTAAGTGAAGGAGCCAGAAGTCCTTTTGGAAGGAAGGCACCCATGTCTTGAAGTTCTTTTTGTGGTTCTGTGAGGTTGAGTGGATTTGGTTGTGGGTTGAACCATTTTGGATTCTTGTAGAAGTCAGCAACTTCAACAACAATAATAGACATTTATATAATGATATAAAATTTGCCAAGCATTTTGTATACATTATTTTTGAACCTTTCAGTATCATTTGTTCCTTTGAGTTGCCCTGATGATGTCACTGTCAGGCCAAAGGCAGAGGAAAGAGAAAAGAACAAGTAGAGTAGAAGATGGGAGAGTAAAGTTATGGAGGTTACAAGAGAGTAGTAGTAGTATGAAGAGTGAGAGAAGAAAGAGAAAATAAAAAAGGCATTGTTGTTGGAATCTGTAGAGCAGTACCCTGATTCACTGATACTATTGTGATAGAATGTGTATTTCCTTCAGTCAATCCAAAGTGCCATGAAGAATCTAGCTCATGTTTTTAAGTTGGTAATTTCCATGGTGGGGCAAAAAGAAGAAGCACTATGTTTTTTACTTAATGTATCATTTAATACACTGTGGGTCCTGACCCATTCAGAAGTTTAAGGCTTAAGGGATAGAAATTTATAACTCTGTCTCAAGAGAAAAGGAAATGAAATAAAGTGAAGACTATCAGGTTGCTCTGCCTCTCCACACTCAGCATACCCCCCTTCCCCATCAGTGAAACCATTACAAACTGGAACAAAGAATGAAGGTAAAATCTGCAGCAGGAGAGATGAGATGGAAGTTCCATTTTCCAAACCTGATTTAATAGCTAAATAATAAAAAAAAAAGTCTGCATCTTGAAACCAGTCCACATCCATTTCCCTCAGATGGTTTTTCTTAGACAAGTAAGTGTGTCTGTTTGAATAACTGCACTGGCTGTCAAATTCTTTTGTTTTAATGAGACAGCACATTTCCTCTATGGAAAACTTGAGAAAATATTTTGCCTTACAATCTTAGTGCTCATTAAGCATTATTGTGTAAGGGATAAGCAAGTGTTAGGAAATTTAAATATGTTTGCAACATCTGTGCTTTTATTGTGTATTTAAAGGAGTTTTCTTTTTGCCAGTCTTACAGTGATCATTGTTGACAGTTTGACCCTGCTTTACATTTTGGCCAGGCTCTTCAGTGGTAGCAGTTTGGGTTATACATTTCCTTTCCTGTGTCTCAGCATTTATTTCTATCCCATTAGAAACAATAATTTACTCTGTTAGCACCTGGGAAATTGGCCTATGCAGGGAGTTAGAATTTCTAGCATCCAAGGCTTTTCATTTTCTCTAGGTTGAAGTCTGTCTCCTCATATTTGATGTTCTGATGCAATTTATCTTCTCAAAAGGGAATCAGATATTTCCCCCAAATGTTAGGCTGGAATGATAGTATAGATCCAAAATGCTTGAATCAATTGAAAGACACCTATCTTTATGAAATAGTCTGGTATTTGTAAGAAAGGGCCCTGGTTTGTGGTGATCATGGCAATGGATCTTGCATGACCTTGTGAGCTCAGGTATTTAGTGTCATTTAAACATACAAAGTCTTGTTTTTTCATCTTTTATTCAGGTAGAACGGATCTTTTTTTCTGTGTAGAGTTTTTAAAAAATGAGTTATCCTGAGTTTTCAAATTGTGCAGGTTGGTATACCTGATGGCATTTTGCCTGGTTGTGCTAATAAATAGCTGTATAATTGGACAAGCCATTTTCCCTTTCTGGGTCTCAGTTTTCTCATTTAGAAAGTGGCAAGATGGAGGGGGAGAAATGAGGGAGGATGGAATTTGAACTAGATGATGATAGGGTCATCTGTTTAGAACTAGATGTTATCTTTGAAGTTATTTTGACCATCTCCCTCGTTTTGGTGAGGAGGAAACTGAGACCCACAGATGGTAAATGATTTACCCAAAGTCACAGACAGTAAGTGACAAAGCCATATTATTTCAATTGAAGGTCAGTGTTTTTCCACTCCTATGCTATCTCTCAGCTCTTTTCCAGCTTGATATTCTGTCATTCCAACTAAAAAGAAAAAAAGTTAGAGAATTTTGGCATGGAAGAGTTCTCCAAGTCAGCCCATTCAAAACCTGAAGGTTTTCTTTTCTTTAATACACTCTCCCTCCCCCCCCCCCCTCAGGAAAGGAATTTTCTTCATGTAAAGTTGTTAACCCTTGCCTTGGTAATTTTTAGTTGTTGCTGCCATACTTGCACTTCTTAATAGAAAATCCAGGAAACGTCTGGACAACATATGAATTGAAAGGGAAAAGGATACTTCATATTCTGGGAAAATCACCATTGTCAAGAAGTGACCCTGTATTAACTGACATGTCAAGCTATCATGGAAGCTTTTGGCTGCAAGGTAGGAATATGCCCTGGTACTGGCTGGATTGTTAATTTTTGTAATTCCATCATTATGAGCTTCAGTTTCCTTATTTGTAAAATGAAGCAGCTGCACTTGTGACTTAAAAGGGGCTTTCTACTTCTAACAGTAGCAAGAGTTCTTGGCTGACTCTCAACTAACAGATTTGATCCCCAGAGCATGGGTTAACTACTTCTTCATACAAGGTTCTAGGGGTAACTTTGGGCAAGACTGTAGGAAAAGACTCCGACTTGTGGTCATGGGAATAGACCTTGCATTGCATTGTGAGCTCAGGTATTTAGTGTTATTTAGACACAGAGAGTTGTATTTAATCCTGAGGGGTTTGGAGGATCATGAGCCCCTGCTGGTGTACTCACTTATTGATTTTTGGGTGGTGTCAATTAGCTATTCAGTTGATTATCAGTTGATAACAATTAGTTTTTTAAAAAATTATATGTACTAAGATGGTATAGTAAGAGCTATTTGTAGAAAACATGCCTTCCCCACTTCTTCCCTCCCCCTGCTCCTGTAGTTTAGGGTGTACTACTCCACATGTACATATAGAGTCCCTAGGGAAGGTGGGCTCAATTTTTAGGAGTCATGCAACAAAAGGGTAATTCACAGCTCCTGGTTCCTGGAAGCCCTTTTACCAGCTTTGTGGGAGCCTCATGAAATTCTTCTTAGATGTAATTGTAAGTTTATCCTAAGCTTCTAATCAAGTCCTGAAACTACCTCTCTTTAAGGACTCTAGTTTGGCTTCAGTGTTTCCATCTGTTCTTGATATAGATACTGCTGTATGACCCTATTGTTCCAGGGATATTCTTACAGTTATAGAGGGGAAATCACAAATCTTATTTTTCAGAGTTCTTCAGGTTAATGGGATGGGTCAGAGATAGAAGCTCATTCCTCTTCTTTTTCCCTTCTTATTCCCCCTCACCCCACCCCTGTCTCCCCAAGTTCAGCTCTCTTTCAGGGATTTGACTGAAGCTGAGCTGCTGGGCTACCAACGAGACACTCCGTCTCTGAGCTCCGGGCATTTTCTCTGGCTGTTCTCTGTTCCTAGAATGCTCTCCCTACCTACTGGCTTCCTTGGCTTTCTTCAAGTCCCAACTAAAATTTCTCTTTCTACAGGGAACCTTTCCCAACCCCTCTTAATTCTAGTGCTTTCCCTGGTTAATTATTTTTCTGTTCATTCTGTAGATAGCTTATTTGGATGTGTTTGTTTGCTTATTCTTTACCCCCACTGGATTGTGAGCTCCTTGAGGGCAGGAACTGTTTTTTGTATCCCCAGTGCTTAGCACAGTGCCTGGCACACAGTAGGTGGCTTAATAAAATAAATGCTTATTGACTGACTTATTGGCTCATCGCTGGAATGCCCAATTCTGAATTAGCTTACTGTTTTCATACCAGCTCTACAGGGCAGGACCAACTCTTTTTTTTTATCAATCCTAATACATTTCTTGTGTTCCCAACTAGCTTTGCTTGATTGAGTCAGTCTGTTTTTACCTGTTAAAGGTATCAGAGTACAGGTAGGTCACTAGTCTGGGTTGGCCGCTAGAGCATGATCTTCATCTTATATTGCACTACTTCTGAGTGAAAGGATTTCATCCTGGGAGCATGTAGATCAGGAGTTCTTAACCTTATTTGTGTCATGGCCCACTTTGGTAGTTTGGTAAAGCCTATAGACTCCTTTGCTAAAGAATTTTTTTTTTAAATTGAATGCATAAAATATGATATTGTTTCCCTATTCATTCTCATTTATTTCTCATGGATCCTTTGAAATCTATCCATGGGCTCCTAGGGTCTGTGGACCCCAGACGACATCTACTCTTAAAACTTACATTTTATGTACCTAAGTATTCCTTTTACCTTATATAATCGAGTTGAAGGTGTGATTTGTTGAATTAGGATGATACCGCATTATAATTTTAGCTCTTGTTGTTAATGTTTGTTTTTAATATCTTTGTTCTATATCTCCAGGTTTTAAAAATTGCCTTCCACTTCATATTCTGTTTGTTTACTGAAAAATGTATTTATGCTATTATTGACAGATCATGCATAGATTAATTTGGGGGTCTTAGCTATTTCTTTCAGTTCTTTATTTGCTGAATTTCTTAGGCTCATCCAGATATGAGACCTTTGGGTAACCCTACCATAGTAGGGTCCAGAAAGGGACTTCACAGATAATTTAGGCCAATCCCTTCATTTTAAGGCCAGATGGAGCATTAGCTAGAGCTCTGTACTTGAGGTCAGGAAGACTTGGGTTAGAGTTTGACTTTAGACACTTACTAGCCGTTATGACCCTGACCAAGTCACTTAATCTCTGTGTACCTCAGTAGACATCAGTAAAGTGGGGATAGTTATTGCTCCTACCTCCCAGTGTTGCTTTACAGTCAAATGAAAAAATATCTCTAAAGAGCTTTGCAAGCTTTCAAGCACTGTACGAGTGCCAGCTATTATTATTAGTGACTATTGTTGTTATTTTCCCAGTGAGGAAAGTGAGGTTCATGTCACAGAGCCTACCTGTGGCCCAGGTGGGACTGAGCTCCAGATCTCCTGACTCCCACCGATACCCTTTGCCCTCAAGGATCTCTGAGATTTCACCTGCATTGCTGAAATCCTGACTGCAAATAGAGAACCCCGAAATAGCTTGGAAAGTTTCTAACACAGTTACTTCTTCCTACTATCATGGACAGCATGGTCCATGGGGTCATGAAGAGTCAGACAGGATGAAACAGCTACAACAGCAACACATAACACACATGCTACATGTGTATGTGTGTACCGGATCCACAGTTGACTAGGAGGAGGGGGAGAATGTCTTGATTCACCCTTGGAAAATTGTTGTGCCCTATGTTCATTAATCCCAAGCTACTCCCTGCTGCTCAAACCTTTTGGTCTCTCTCCCTCTCTTTCTCTCTGTCTCTCTCCTCCTGCCTCCCCCCATCCCCTTGCTGTCAGTGACTTCATAGATATCACATTCTTTAAAACAATCAAAACTGCAGGTGACCCAAAGGAGTCACACTTTTGGGTGACCAGCAAAGGAGATGGGCTGGTTATGAAGTAAGTGTGAAGATTAATAGAAAGTTAAGATGTTCTCAGAGATCCATGGAATATTAAGGAGATTCATAGATGATCATTGACTTAGAGCTAGAAGGGGCCTAATAGGCCATCTAGTCTAACCCCTTCATTTTACAAATGAGGAAATGGGACCCATAGAAGTCAAATGACTTGCTCAAGGAGGAAGCTCTCTAGCCTGTTTAGTGGATATATTCTTTATGGAGCATTATGGAAGGACTTGGACAAAAATTACATGCAAATGTAAACACATGACTGAATTAATATTTGCATAGGTAGAGTCCAGACACTCATTTGAATGTGAGTCAGTTGAAGTCAGTCGTAGATAAAATGGAAACCATTTTTAAAATATAAAAGCATTTAAAGGAATATTGAGGGGAACATGTCTTTATTTTTGATTTGAATTTGAATATTTCTAGTCATAAAAATGTCATTTTTATGTTTGTTCTAGGCTTTGAAATAAGAATAAATTCATTACCAGTTTTGAATAATAGTTATCTTAAGCTTTAATTATTTTCCTTTAACTGCTAACATATATATAATAAATATATTAGATATACGTGTGTATGTGTGATTCATATCTGTAGCCCACATATTAAGTCTAAGAGAATTTTATCAAATTTATATGTATATTTTAGCTTTTCTCTTATATGGAAAAAAGAGGGTACCAGGTCACTGTCTTCTTGATAATACTTTTTTATATACTTAAGTCCTTCTTAGTCATCATTTCTGCATATGAGATAATTTTAATTCCTTTAGGTTTTTTTCTTCTTGCATAGATCCTATTTTCGGATTCCTCCATCCAGGTTAGTTACTCATGCAAGAATTATTTCTAAGGTCTCCACACCCTACTTGATAAGTTGTTAGCTTCAGATATAGGCATAGTACTTTGATGAAGCTTGATCAGTACAGAGTATAATGGAAGAATAAACACACAATTCCTATGTCCTGCTATCTGAATTACATATACCATTGCATGGCTAGAATTTTAGTGCATTCACATATAGTGTACTTGGAAAAAATAAATTGTTTGGCCATTTCATAGTTTGACTCCAGTGACTTATCTCTATCTCAATTCAGTTAGACATAGGCATGATCACACCTTCCAAGATTCTGGAGTCTCTTCTCCAACCCTAATTTTTTATTGCCTCATCCTTCCCACTCTGGCTCACATTGAATGTACTCTTGATTTTCGTTGTGATGGGATTCTCTTATCATTCCCATCTGTCTTCACTGTTAGACGTTTACTGGCCTTTACTACCCTAGAACACCCAATTCTTTATCCATTCCCTATCTGCTCATCCTTAATGATAGATAATATACCTCTTTGTTTTTCTATATAAGCTCCTCCATTGCTGCTCCTGGTTAACAATTGTGTGAAAGTTATTTTTTCCTTGTAAGATTATCTTCAGTTTATCCTGTATCTATGTATGTAGTTGAATATTTTTTATTTTCATTTCATTTTTCATTAGTATTCAATTAGACTTTGAACTCCTTGAAGTGTGGGGCAATTTTTATGCCTTTCCTTGAATCCCCAGCACTTAGCGCAGTGCTTGGCACATAATAGGTATTTAATAAAAGCTTGTTGACTTAATTTAGAAATTATAGTCTGCTACCCCAACATGGGTCAATGTACTTCTGATTGATTCCCCCTTTACCCCAGTGATGTTTCGTACATTTTCTCTCTTCAAGTCTCCAACTCAAAAGAGATGACCTAGGTTACTCTTTCATAGAGATGAACACTATATTCATTTGTTTTGCCTTACTTTCCCTCTTCCACACTTTGGAATTTATCAGTATTCTTACCTGACCTCTCCACTTTCCCTTCTTTCTCACTTTCCCCTCCTCTTTGTTGAAATCTTCCCTGTTCTTTAAGGGTCAGGTCAAATGCTGTCTCCTCAGTGATGTAATTATTTTCAGTGATAACTCTTTCTTATTTTGGACTTCAAAAAGCTCTTAATTTTGACCTCTCTTATGCTATGCACTTGTGAACTTAGGTCTTGTTTTTTTATTAACTTTTTTTGGGGGGGGAGTGATGTAATGCTATTTGCATATTGGCTTGTGTTCATCATGAGAGAATGTACTGTATCTCATTTAATCTTTGCATCTCCTCTAGTGCCTACACAATGCTCTGCACATAATAGCTGTTGAAAGTACTTTGATTTATCTGTGGGAGGATTTCATGAAGGTCTTGAGAAATCTGGCTGGAAGACCTATTCAGAGAGAGCCAGTGTGAAGTAGTAGACACAGGATTTGTGATTTGTCACGTTTCCAAGAGCATGATATGGAGAAGGAGAAAGTACAGGAGTTTTTTTTGTTATCTTGCATCTTTAAGATTCTTCCAAAGGGAATTCCAAGAGGTTGGACCAGAAAAGAGGTCAGTGAAAGTGTGATTTTGGCCCTTTTCTGACCTTGAGATAGGATTCATATAAGGCACTGAAAGATTATACAGGCTCAGGATCTTGATCCCCCTCTGCCAAAGCTGATTCTTGCTTATATTGACATTGGCTGTCAGTCGTGATGTCTGATGACATTAATCATGTTGGAGCACTAATTGCTTAGTTATCAGCCAGTGAGAAGTGAGAAGAAGCAGGTTCCAGAAATAAAGTTTGGTACTTAATAATTGGCATTCTGAGCCTGATTATGCTGTATTAAGATTCTGTTTGCAGCATTTCTTTGATGTATTATATTTTCAAGGATGTGTGGAATGACAATTATAATATTTGTATAGTATTTTACAGTTTGCAAACCTCCTTTACAACCAGTGTTTCATTTATTACCTTCTTTCAGTGTATATTCATGTAATGCATTCCCTGTGCAAGTCTTGTGATTTTTCTATGGGTAATTTTGTGAGTTAGGGGAAGAAAAGGAGAGGAAAGGGAACAAGCATTTATTAGGTGCTTACTATGTGCCCTGGCACTTTATGAATATTATCTCATTTGACCCTTACAGAAGTCTGTGAGATAGGTGCAATTTTATCCTCATTTTACACATGGGAAAGTAGAGTAATGTAGTATTAAGTGACTTGCCCCAAATCACACAACTAATAAGTGTCTGAGGCTGGATTTGAACTTAGGTCTTTTTTACTTCAGGCCCAGCACCCTACTTATAGAGCAAGCCAAGGCTCAGAGAAACTAGGTGATTTGCCCACAGTCATATGACTAGTAAGTATCTGAGTTAGGACTGGAACCTAGAAACTGAATCCTAATGTGGTGCTGTGTGCATTATCTCACACCGATAAACATTCTACCAGCCATTTTTATAATAGGGTTTATTTGATAAGAGGTAATTTAGAATAATTTCTCCCAGGTGTCTTCCAGAAGCCAGGGTCAATGTGTTGACTACCAAAATGGATAACTTTGTTTAAAGTGAAGAATAAAAAGTGAGGTAGAGGAGTAAAAACACTGTTTTAAAAGAAGTAGCTAAATTAATTTGATAGGTTCTCCTTTTTCATTGTAAGACAGTGTGGTACAATGGAAAGGGTGCTGGGTTTAGAATCAGAAGACCTGAATTCAGATCCTGCCTCTGTTGCTTCCTACTATGTGACCTTTGGCAAATCATTTAACTAATCTAGACCCTGGTTTTCTGATCTGTAAAATGAAGGGCTTGGACTCAGTGGCCTCTGAGGTCCCTAAGCTCTGGATCTGTGATCCTAGAGTCTTTAAATATTTCAGTAGTTGTGATTCCACTTCTCTTAATTTTCTCTAGAGAATTTTTTGTTTTTGGAGTTCATTGGCCTATAAACCAATGAAGCTGCTCAGTGCTGGCTGCAGAGAATACTGATGCTGAGCCAGCTCTCATCTCCTAGAGGTAGGAGAGCTCTATTTATATTGTGACCTCTTACAGTAAATTTGCACTGCAGATGCTGATAACCAACAAAGGATGGAAAAAGTATTACACTTTGCAGGTGGTTCTTCAGGATGCCCCCATTTGCTTTCAGTTTTAGGCGGTGAGGCAAAAGACTTTATGTGGTGACATTAATGTTTCAAAATGATGATTAGTCACTTGCAATTCATTTCAGGTTGTACATTCTCACTGTTATCCCAGAATAATTCAGTGTAACGTAAATGGATGGTTTTTATAATATGCATATACAAGGTTAGTAAGGCAGTACTTTGGCAGTACAGTCTACAGTTTGTTAAAAATTTCTTTGTGTTTTGCTCATTTCATGTTGAAATTTCTTGTAAATGTATCAGGAAAATTATTCTCATTCTTTTACTTAATCTCCATAAGCATTTTTCTTTATAATTTGTTGTATTTATTTTATGTGGGGGAATTACATATTTAGTGACATATTTTACTCTGCTTTTATTCATTGATTTTGAAGAATTATTTTTCCATCACTTTTGGGACCATAGTTGTTCTTTTTTAAGTTCATGACATGGTTTTGTGGTGGTTATTCTATTTACATTGTCATTATTTTGCATATTTCATGTATGACTTTCCTTGCTCTGCTTACTTGATTTGTTATCAGTTCATGTAAGTCTTTTCATGCTTCTTTGTGTTCATCATATTTGTCATTTCTGATAGCACAGTTAATGCACCATGGCCCAGTCAATGAACATCTCATTTATTTTCAGTTCTTTGCCAACACAGAATTGCTGTTATAAGTATTTTGGTGTTCATGAGGCATTTCTTTCTGTTATTGAGCTTTTTGGAGATATACGTCACAGTGGAATCTCAGTGTCAAAGGGTACAGACATTTTAACCACTTTATTCATTCATTCATTTATTTATTTGCATAATTCTCAATTTATTTCCACAGTGGGGAAGTCAAATTAAGTCACAAGCATTTACTGAGCACCTACTTTATGCTAGGTACTTTGCTAAGTGCTGGGATACAAAGAAATGGTTGGATCAAATCATAGTTCCACCAAAGATACATTAATATGTCTATCTTTTAGTATACCTCCAAAAGTCAAGGTTGTTTTGATAGGCATTTATTATTATTATTTTTAGTGATTTGGAGCATTATTTCATGTGGTTATTAACACTTTGCAATTCTTTTAAGAACTGTTTGTTCATGTCTTTTGACACCTTATCCATTAGACAATGACTTTGGATCTTAATTTATTTTTGCTGCTTGTCTGCATATCTTGAATATTAAACTCTTATCAGAGATATTTGATGCAAAGATTTTTTTGCCCCAGGCATCCACTTAGCTTCTTATTCTAGGTGTGTTAATTTTGTTTGTGCAAAAGCTGTTCATTTTCATATAATAAAAATGATCTGTTTCTTCTTTGTAATTGTTTAGCATTTTAATTGGTTAATTGTTTTATTGGTTAATGATTCAGCTCCTGCCCAAAATCGTCTTTAATATTTAGGTTATATATCCATTTTGAATCTGTTGTGGAATATGGTGTAAGATGTTGGTCTAAGCCTTTTTTCTGCCAGAATATTTTTCTGTTTTCTTCGCTGTCTTGCTCCTGATTGCATTTCTAGACTTATTTCAAACTCATTCCCTTCATGAACTATAGGTTTTAATCAAACTAGCTTATTTGCTGTGTCCTGACCTTTGTATTTCATCTCATTGTACCTTTGCACCCTTGAGATTGTGCCCCATTTCTGGAATGCTCTCCCCATTCCCTCCTATCTGTTAAGAGTCCATACTACCCATCAAAGCTCAGCTTATGTTCCTCAGCTTTCTAGAACCTTTCCTGATCTGACTAGTTGTTAGTGCTGTCCCCTTACCTCAAATTATATTTTTATCTGTTTATTTGTACCATCTACTGGAATGTAAGCTTTTTATATGCAGAGACTATTTTTTCATTTTGTTTCTATATTCACAGTACCTTATGAATACTTAAATGCCTGTTGCATTGAATTGATCAGTAGGATTCCTTCATGCCTGGAATATGCTTGGCATGGTCTTCTTCAACAAGGAAGGATGAACACAACTCTCTGTCCTCATTTTCATCTCTCAAAATTCTCCTTTCCTTCAACACCATAACTCAGGTTCTGCCTTCTTTGAAGCCTTTCCTTGACCTTCAAACCTCCAAGTATCAGTGACTTGCCTATTAAGTTACCTTGAATCTACTTTACATATGTGTGTGTATATATCTATCTATCTATCTATATCTATATATATATACATATGTATGTATATATATATATATATATATATATACATACATATGTATATATATGTCTTTCTTCTTTTAAAATGTAAACTTCTTCAAGGTAGGGATTGTTTTGCCTTTGTATTTGTATGGTTTCCCCCTTCTGTAAAGTATAGCACCTGGTCCATAATAACATGTTTATTAAATGCTGGTTCATTGCTTGACTTAAGTGGAGGATGATTTATTAATTGAGTTCAATCCAAAAATTTTTGGGTGTCTAGTCACATGTCATAGAGGAGGACCCAAAGTTTTAATAAAAGATACATACATACATACATATATATATATATATGTATGTTTTATTGGGTGTCTAGTCACATGTAATAGAGGAGGATCCAAAGTTTTAATAAAACATATATATATATTATAAAACATAAATATATATATATGTCTCTCTCGTCCTTTCCCTTTCATTTTTTTGGAGTATATTTCTAGCTATAGGATTTGTAAGTCAGCTGAGGGAATACAACATGCATATGGAAACACGTATAAATAAATACAAGATAATTTGAGAAATGAGATTATTAACAACTATAGAGATTAGGTAGTCTTTTGCTTCAGGAACAGCAAATAGGCCTATATAGCTGGATATAGAGTATGTGGAGGGAATCTAGTATAAGGATTCCAAGAGGCAGAGATGAGGAGGTCTGTGATAAAGTCATAGGAACGTGAGATGGAATGCTGTTCAAGGAATAGTAAGTAAGGGCCGTTTGGCTGGAATGTAAGAGAAATGACATGGACAGAGTCATAGTGGAGGAAACAGGAAAAATTACTGTAAGTGATACTAGCTTGCAAAGTTGAAAGTCTAGTCAAGGAAAACTAATCAGATTTGAAATATCCTATTGATAATGTAAAATTGACTCTAAACATGTACACATGCTTACATCCAAATGATAGATTAGCATATTCATCAAACATGTATTGTCTTTTATGCTTATCTAAAATAAGTGCAGTTTAAATAATTGCAAAATTATTGGGAAATGAGAAACCAAGAAAAGAATTTTGTGGAATATCTTCATTATATGAGTAGTCTAAAATTTTGCAAAACTCTCATGTGGAAGAGTTTAAATTACCATTATTAAATGGAAAGAAAGCTATTTTTATTCCAGTATGCAATTTAAAAGAAATTTTAGATTTGTAGAATAATTACATTAAAGGAAAATTGAGATGATTAATTCTCATACCATAAATAAAATGCAAAAGTAGGGAACAGACTAAAATTTGAACAGCTATAGATAGAAACACTTATTATCACCTACATTGGTGTCTTAGCACTTTTTCCTGCTATGTCTTGGTTAAAGTTAGTCTGGTAACCTAATTTGATACATCTCAAGTATTGAATTTAAAATGAATCCATTAAAGAACCTTTGAGATTTTACTTGCCTAAAGCAAATTAATTGGGAATTTTTAAAAGTAGGTATTCCCATTAAAGCAAAATAAAATTAAAAAGTAATGTATTGGAAAACATTGATTTAGATCATAAAACCAAGTACATGTAGCACACAGGCAATTTTCTTTATATTTTGAATGCAACCATGCTTAGCAATAATCTTGAATTTCTTTTTTCTTTAATAATAAAGGCTAACAGTACATATTTTAACATATATTTTATAGTTGGGGGCTGATTTGTAATCTTTTACTTGCATTTCAGTTCCCTTTTCTCATAAAGACTGAAGTTTTGTCTATTTACTATCAATAGTATAAGTGATACAGTTTTTCTTTTTTGTAAAGGTTCCTATTAAATCAATCACTTAGCTATATATAGGACATTTGCTATATTAGTCAAAAATTGGAAACTTTCTTGGAACATGAGAAACATTTGGTCAATAGAAGCTTAACAGCTCTTTAAAGACCAGATAAATCATTTTCAGAAGGCAGCAAATGTTGTTAATATGAGTAATGATGAGTGTCATTTCAAGAAGACATCCTGAGGTACTCGAGCAGGCAAGAGTTCTTAGAGACAAGTAGTGGCAGAGATGATTCCACTCAAATCACACTAGTCAGGAAGAGTACATCGTTTTGCCAACTCATCTTTTTAGAAAGGTCAGTGTCCTGCAACAAAATGGAATGGAAATTCAGAATGGCATTGCTTTTTGAGTCAAATATAAATCTCATTTGTGCCAGGAAAGTAACTCGAAGTTGTCTTCACTGTCACATACCACGGAAGTATAAAGTGAGCTCTAAAGCTTTACAGCATGGCTATCTGATGGCCGAATTTCATTTTCATATAAGAAATGTTGTAATTTAAAAATGAGTAAGGGATTCACACACTTATAAAATCCTTCTTAAAGTCCAAGGTTAACCTCACATTGAGCATCCTCATTAGAGATGTACAATTTCCCAAGATTTTGAAATGATGAGTTTTTTTTAAAAAAGCTTATTTCTGTATTGCTGGAAATAACATAAATTGGAGAATTGTAACCCTGTGTTCCCTTAATGTATTTCTAATGTTACTTTGTTTATTTAAGAACATTAAGATATATTATCTTTCAGTTCTTTTTCTAATAATGTGTTTGTGTTTGGTATATAATTCTCAAACATTAGCACATTCTGAAAATATATTAGAAATTCTTAGCTGAACTTATGTTTAAATTCTTCCCTCTTCCTTCTTTTTCGACATGAATTTAAGCTTTTCTTTATTTTATGCTGTCTGAGAATTAGACAAAATCTTGAGACCTTAAAGAGCTGTCAAAATTACTGTGAAACAAATAGCATTAGGTTGTGTTCTCCAAAGTCAAATTGATAAAGAAAAATTTTCATTTTAAGAAAAAGGATCTATAAACAAAAATGGAAGAGTAGAATAGTAGATTTAGGGCCTAAAGGAGCCTTAGAGGACATCTTAATGAATAATAATTACTAACATTTGTAGGACTCTTTAAGATTTACAAAGTCCTTGCCACATTTGACTTTTTCCAGTTTGTCTCATTTTTCTGAACTATTACTGTCACTATCATCATTTTTGTAGATTTCTGAAAACTGAACCTTTGCATAGATTGAGACGTATTTGCTAACTTTTCAGATATTTATTACTTGATTGCTGTAGTTCTATTTAGATAAAATTCTTTTGTATGCTTTGGGAAATCTGAAGCATATGAGATGCAAGAGAGGACAGAACTTTATTCTATTGTGTTTCCCCCTTCTCCCCACCCCCCATGTTGTCAGAACAATATATATATATATATATATGGCAGTCCCTCCAGTTGTGTTCTTGTGCCATACACCTTAAGGTCTTTATTTTTCAATTGTCAAAAATATCCTTCTGTCTTAAGGGTACTGCTTGTTCTCTAGTTTATCCATGTGCGTTAGTGATTCTTGCATTGGTTGTGCTTCTGTTTTTGTAAGAAGGTTCCATCTTTCTTTCACTCCCAGAATTTTTTGACTTGCTCTCTTCCCTACCCTGCTGGCTTTGTTGAGGCCCTAGCTCGGTAGGACCAGCGGATAGAACACCAGGCCTGAAGTCAGAAGACCTGAGTTCAAATCCCACTATCAGACACTTGAGACCTGTGTGATCCTAATAAGGAATTTGACTTCCATCTAGATGCCTTAGCTTCCTCATGTGTAATATGAGGTTAATAAAGCACCTATCTCCCAGGATTGTTGTGAAGGTAAATAAGATAATGGTACAGCACTTAGCCCAGTGCCTGGCGCCTAGTAAGTACCATATACATGCTAATTATTATTAGTTCTGTAATTATTGTCATGCATTTTTGAATGATAATTTTTTTTGAGGACTGAAGGATAGCCTCAGCCCCTCTCTCCTTTGCCTTTTGGGCAAGCAGAGCAGTAACTTCTTTTTGTCAAATCTTAATTGGAAGAAGTGGATGCTATTTCTGGGCTCCATTTCTCTCCCAGTCTGTTTATTAGCTACTTTTGATAGTTTAAAAGTGTCCTGTCTCAAAAAACTTTTCCTTTCTCCCCTCCCTGCTCATCGTCCTCATCATCCTCTCATCATTTCTTAAATTACTCGTTATTGTAATTTAGTCATTTTTCAGTTGTGTCCGACTCTTCATGATTCCACTCTGTGTTTTCTTGGCAATTATTTCCTTCTCCAGCCCATTTTGCAGAGCAGGAAACTGAGGCAAACAGTTAAGTGACTTACCCCGGGTCACACAGATAGGAAGTATCTGAGTGGATTTGAACAAGACGAGTCTTCTTGACTCCAGGCCTGGCATTCTAGCTGTCTGTATTTACCTTATTCTTTAATTTCCACAGCCATAGTAAAGATGGGTACATCTTACTTTATGCTCTAAGTACCTCCCCCCCAAATTGAATATACTTCCATAGGATTTTAGGATTAAATTTGAAAAGGAGTATAGAGATGATCTAATCTGACTCCGTTTTACAGATCAGGAAACTGAAGCTCAGGGATGTGTAGGCACTTGAGCTTTTCATCTATGGCTTCCCATAGAAAATGGCACATGTGCTGAAGCACTGAAGGGTGTCCAGGATTCCAAGAGGCAAGAGTAAGGCAGAAGCACTTTCCCAGTATGAAAGCAAAGCCACAAAGGCAGGAGATGAAATACCAACTTCAGACAATAACAGATAGGCTGCTTGTCTGGAATCTACAATGTATGAAGGGGAATAATGTAAAATAAGTCTGACAAAGTAAGTTAGAGTCAGATTATGAAGAATTTTAAATAAAAATTTCTCCCCAAAAGCTTTTATTGGTACCTGTAAAAAAAAAACCACCTTCATTTCCTAGTATATTTCCTCTCCTTTCGTTTCTCACCCTCCTGCTCCCAATATGTCCTTTATAACAAAGACTAAAAAAAGAAAGAAAGAATTTAAGAAAACTAACCAACATATTGGAAAAATCTAGTTCTCCACTTATGCAGATAATCAGGAGGAGGTGCAATCTCAAATCTCTAGGGCCATTTTTGGTTATTATAAACTGTGAAGGATTTTAAATGTGAAGTTGAAGAGTTTGCATTTTTTGCTAGAGGCAGTTCTTGGGCAGATAGTGATATTTCTCAGATAAGATCTTTTATGTGGCTTCTCCAGAATCATTCCTCTTTTGTAATGTATTGGAGCCTGCTTTGGCTAGTTTGAAACTTCACTTCGTTAGAGACAAATATTCCATCACTTGCAGCAGCTGTACAGCATCACTGGATGAATATTGTTGTTAAAAAGCTGGGCCTTGGTTTCATGAAAAATTGTAGGGTCCTTAAAAGAACTTTGCAATTTTGCAAAATCAGGTCTCCTTTCTTCCTCATGTTCAGTATGGACTTAGCTTATTGTTTATTTTCCCCTGAGCCTTTACCTTTCTCATTTTGAATAAGAACCGAGGAAAAAAACCAGAGCTTTTAGTCAGTAGTTTTATTGTCTTGCACTCCATGTCTCCAAATATTCAATTTTTAAAGTAAAAATAACCAATTAGTGAAACACTATAAAAAGTGAGATTTCTCTTATGTATCTATATATAAATATATAATATAATACAATCAATATAACATAACCTAATATATCTTTAATATATTTATGCATTATACAAATCATATTATATTATGTTATATAGTATTACATTATATTATTAGATCATATATTTATATTGCATTGTGATATTGTATAGTATTATAGATTTAATATATAACATATATTAGCTAGGTATATATAATATTTCATATATGATATTATATATTACATTGCTTCCAGCATGAATCTCTTTGGTATATACTTGGCTTAATCTAGTTCTGGGGTGGGGAACCTGCAGCCTGGAGGCCGGCCACATGTGGCCTCAAGTGCAGTCCTTTGACTGAATCCAAACTTCATAGAACAAATTCCCTTTAAAAAAGGATTTATTCTATAAAACTTGAACTCAGTCAAAAGGCATACCCAAGCACCTTAGAAGACCACATGTGGCCTCGAGGCTGCAGGTTCTCCACTCCTGATTCTAGTTGCTTTCCTCTTTTTATTTTCTTTAGTGCCATTTCTATTCCTTTATAAGTACATTTGGGACTGATGTGAGTCCAAACAGAGAGCCCATGCTGTTTTTGATGGTGAAAAAATGTTTATTATAAAAATCTTTGCAGATACTTCCTATTTTTCCTTGTTTCTTATTCTGATGATTTCAATATTTTAATTTCATAAACTTCTACCTCTTTCTTGGTAAAAACTCATGAACCAATTTACATTCCAAGTCAGTGCTACCTTCAGGTCTCATATCTTTCTGTTTGGCATAGAGATTAAATATTTTCTAACTGAGGTAGTTTCTAGATTCTTTTTTATTTCCTCCTTAGGGAAATTGATTTATGCTTTAGGAAATGTTTAAAATATGTCTTGATTTCTGTTCATCCATTCATTTCCTTTTTTTTTTTGGCACCAGCTGTTTAAATACATATGTAAGATTGGAATTTTAAAAAATTATACACCTTCTGACAATGTGCAAGTAATAAAAATGAAAATGTAGGGATTGGGTGGCAGAGGTGTATGTGGTGCCATATGAGGAGAAATAAGGGAGAAACTTCCGTCATTGTGCCCAGACTCTGGGAAGTCGTGGTCTAATTTTCAGAGTGGTTTAAGGGTTCATCTTAAAGGTAGATAAGATTCATGGGCAAAAAGGGAAAATTTACCTTTTTGTCATGGGTCTTGAACCAAAGTACTTAATTAGATGATGAAATCAGTTTTCCTTACCCCTTACTGGGGTGAGGTGGGGCTTCAGACATCCAAACTAAAGAAGCAGAAATTTAATTTAAAAAACTTAAATAGCAGCAGGTTTCCTAGTTCTGAGAGCTTCAGGATCATCCCACATCTTGGTTCTGTATCATCTGCTCTCAGGTCCTTTGGCCCTAGTGACTTCCCGACTAAGCAAAGCCTCACGATACACTTGAAAAAGAATGGAATTTGAAGTCAGATCTGATTCTCAATCACAAATCTCCTGTGTCCCTTGTACAAGGCAGTTTCCTTGTTTGTAAAATGAGTGGGTTGGACTGGATAGCCCTTAGTTTCCTTTTCTAGGTCTAAATTCTCTGACCCCATGATCCCTCTGTGGCAGACCATTGATCCCAATGTCTGTGTTCGCTGCCAGTCTTAGATTTTTTAATCCATCCTGCCCTTTGTCTGACTAGAGGCCCAGTGTTGAGTAGTCAAAAAGGGATAGGTTAAGATATAAATTTGGTAGCTGTCTGAAATATTTTTTGTGGGGAACAAAATACTCCCTGACGTATTCAGTTATGGGAACCTGCCCTCTGTAAATGGGGAGAATCCAGAATAGGGAAATGTAAGGGAATAAGCATTTTTTGAGCACTTACTGTGTTCCAAGTTCTGTGTTAAGTACTTTACAAAAATTATCTCATTTCATCTTCACAAAAACCCTGTGAGGTAAGTGCTACTATCATCCCCATTTTACAGTTGAGGAAATTGAAGTAGATAGATTAAATTACTTGCTCAGGGTCGTATAACTCGGAGGTGTCCAAAGTGAAATTTGAACTCAGGTCTTCCTGACTCCAAGCCTAGGACTCCATCCATGTGCCACTTAATTTCTTTTAGTTCAGTTCAGTTTAGCAGACATTTATTAAGAGTACTGCTATGTATAAAGCTGGGTAAGACACAAATTTTAATTAAGACCATAGATCTTGTGGTCTAGTAATGGGGAAAAGAAAACAAGGTAAGTATAATACTTACTGTTAAATGATAAATTTAGATAGTGAGGTGATTCTCCAGTGTTTCTCCATTTAGTGGTACACTAATAATTGATATTCAGTGGTCCTTGGGTTAGAACTGAATGGACTCTTAGATATTATAGCCTCCATCTCTGCAGTGCTTGGCACGTAGTAAGTGCTTAATAAATGCTTGTTGATTGACTAGCTGATTTTGTTATAGATTAAGAAACTGCGACTTACATTAAATGGACTTTTCAAGAATTAGAGTTAAAATTTGAACCCAGCTTCTGATGACTAGAGTCTTATAATCCTTAAAGATTACCATAAGAGAAGTATTGCATTATATCAGATTTAGTTTTAATATTTGTGCATCCTCTTTCTTTGAAAACTATCTATGAATTGTATATACTACAAAATTTTACCAGAATCATATTTTATCAACTACATTGTCCCATTTACAATCATATTGGATAATGGTGAATTTATATATATGTGCTGTCTGTGCTGTGATCGTTAAATATTTTCATTCATGCTGTGTAGTATCTGTATGTTAAAAGGGTGATACTCTTGAGGGCTTAACCAAGGTCACATACTGAGTTAATGGAATAACGAGGATCAGGAGATAAAATTCCTGATTTCTTGGCAATTTGTATACAAAATCATGCCGCTTTCTGTGAAACAAGTACATTTTAAGTTTGAGGACTTATTCTTAGGAATGAAATTTCTAAGATTAACCCTAAGATTCAAGCTGTTTTAAATTAATTTAAATTTGTTTGGGAAAACTCAGCTTAGTTATTACTTCCTATGAAATCTTTAAAAATCCTGTGGCTATATCTAGGCAGGAGAGAAAATATATTAAAGCCCAATTTGAAAAATGTATTAAGGATATGGCTTAATTTAACAGTTTAACAATTGATATATATTTTAATCCTTAGGGAATTCATTTATGTGCCTACTTTTTAAATTGAGCTCTTTTCATACCCCCTAAGAGAATGTTAATAATCACTATTATATATTTAATTCAGTCCAGCATATTTTTTAAAGGGTGTAGATGCAAGGCCAGAAGTGAAAGAATTGTTGCCCTTAAGGATCTTACTTTTTTGTGGTTTAGGGGTAGGGGGAGATACAACATTTACACAGATGAATAAGTACAAAGCAGATTGAAAATAAAGTAATTTCACAAGTGAAGGAATTGCCAATAACTGGGAAGATCAGGAAAAGTCACATCTAGAAGCCGGCATGTAAGCAGTGCTTTGAAGGAAGTTAGTAATTTCTAAGAGACAGAAGAAGTGAGGAGAGAGAGGCCATCTCAGAGCTTGGGAAGCCACTTGTGCAAAGCTCTGGGGACTAAAGATAGAATGTGGCCAATGTAGCTGTAATGCAGAGTGGGGGGAAGGGGAGCAAAATAAAACAAGATTGGAAATGTAGTTGGGATCCCAGATGGTGCAGAACCTGAAATGATTGGCTGAGGATTTTGTATTTTGTTCTAAACACAATGGGAAGCCTTTGAAAATTTATGGGAGTAGGGGAAAGGTGTGTGTGATGTGGCCAGATCTGTGTTTTAGAACTGCTGAACTTCAGTTTAGCAGTTTTATGGATGATTGATTGGAGAAGGGAGACACTTGAAGTAGGGAAACCAGTTAGAAAGCAAATGAAATAGTCCAGGTCAGATGTGATAAGGGGATGTATATGTGGCAACCATCCTTCATGTATGAAATGGATATCTGATTGACTTTACAGTGAGAAGCACTCTTCTATACTTCATGGATGTGTGATTTCAATAAGGACTCTTCCCAAACAGGCCTATTTAGTGAATGGGCGTTACCTCACTCCAAGTGAGTATCTAAATAGACCTTGGCCTAAAGGGACCATCTGCAGTCACCCTGATGAACATCTGGTCACTGGATTCAGATGGCTCTGGAGGAGAAGTGAGGCTGGTGACCTTGCACAGCCCTCCCTCACTCCAAACAAAGTCAAGGGCAAGTCATGTCATCATTTCTCCGAGGGCGTGGTCTTCAGCAACGAAGGATGAATACAACAACAACCAGATACCTGATGTATATGTAGTGCTGTAAGGGTGAAAATGACTTTATATGTGTTGCCTCATAAGAGGTATTTTACGGGGACTGAGTAAGAGGAAATGACAAGACTTAGAAACTGGATATGGAGGGTTAGGAAGAGTTAAGGTTGTGAACCTGGGGGATTAGAATGATGATGATAATCTCCCAGAAAAGGAATATATGGAAGAAGCCTGGGTTTGAGGGGAAAGAATGATTTCTGCTTGGGACATGGTAAGTTTCAGACATCCAAGTAGAGATTGAAGATAGAGATTAGCACTTGATATATGCATATATATGTTGTTTACCTAGAGGTGGCCATTGAAGTCATGGGAGTTGATAAGATCGCTAAAGGAAAATATAAAGAGAGAACAGAGGTCCCAGGACAGCTTTTTGGAGGGAATTTTGACATTTAGTGGGTGAGAGGAAGATGATAACCCATTAAAGGGGATTGACAGTAACTACTCAGATAGGTAAGAGAACCAAAAAAAGGGCAGTATCATGGAAGCCAATACAGTATCCAAGAGGAAGATTTGGTTGACTGTGCCAAAACCAGCAAAGAGATCCAGTACAATAAATACTGATAAAATGCCATTGGATTTAGCATTTAATAGTTGGTAAAAATCAATAGAAAAATTTCATTCAAGTGTTGGGACAGAAGTTAGATTGCAAGGGATGGAGAAGTGAATGGGAAGTAAGGAAATGGAGGCAATACAGTTCAAGGAGCTTGGCTGTGAAAGGGAGGAGATCAATAACATGCTAATTTGAGGGATGACAAGCTCAAGTGAAGTTTTCTTTAGGAATTTTTCAGGGATTGAGCTCCTCGAGATGGAGGGATATGACCAAGAGCATTAATTGGGAGAGGATGCTGTTTGTATTATGAAGATAATTATTAATTTGTTAAAGCCTGAAACAAAGGAGGATAGAAAAGCAAAAGATGAAGAGGGGCTTTGAGATGTGCAGAAGAGAAGGCAGCATAAGAAAGATGTCCTTTGTTTACTTAGCAAAATAGAAATCTTTTGCAGAGAGGGAAGGGAGAGGGGGTGGTATAGAGACCTCAGGAGAGAGGAAGAGCTTTGGAATTCCTCCTGTAGAGAATGTGATAGAGCATTATTCACAGAAGAATAAAAAAGTTTGCTGTGTATCAGTGAAGGCTCATTGACAGTAGATAAGGTAGATTGTAACAACTCAATAGGCATTGCTGTGTGACTTTCTTCAGAAGTTCTCAGCAAGACAAGTAGGATCAGAGAAGCTAGATAGTGGAAGTAACTCATTGTTGGTGTATGGTAAATTATGACTGGAGATGTAAGAATGGAGCAGTGGTTTTATCGGTAGCTGATAGTATGTGATTGAACTGCTTAACCAGAACTGTGAGGGGTTAGAATGGGAGGATGGATTGATGCCGTAGGAAAGGGCGAAGGGAGTGGTGGTTGTGGTGGAGAGAAAAATGTATGTTTTCAAGAGGGGGAGTGAGGTTTGGAGGTTGTGATTGGGTAGAGGAATTTAAGTCTCCTGGATCATGAGGATAGAACAGTTATTAGTGATGATTAGTTATTTGTTGAGAAATTCTTGTACCATTTTGGTACAAGTATTTGAACTATATTTGACTGAGGTACCAGTGAAGATAGATGTTGTGGGCACTTAAAATATTGATGAACTGGAAGGTGTTACCATGTTGGAGGGGACGTATACATTCATATGTACATATATATTAATACAATACAATAACATACTATAATATATATATATATATATATACACACACACACACATCATACGTACATATATGTGTGGTTGGTGCAGTGTATAGAGCACCAGTGCAGGAGTCAGGAGGACCTGAGTTCAAATCTCACCTCAGACACTTGACACTCACTAGCTGTGTGACCTTGGGCAAGTCACTTAACCCCAATTGCCTCATCCTGGGTCATCTCCAGTCATCCTGATGAATATCTGGTCACTGGATTCAGATGGCTCTGGACGAGAAGTGAGGCTGGTGACCTGCACAGCCCTCCCTCATTCAAAACAAAGTCAAATGCAAGTCATGTCATCATTTCTCTGATGGCATGATCTTCTTTGACAAAGAAGAACAAACACACATATATACACAAACAAATACTTTTGTGTGTGTGTGTGTGTGTGTGTGTGTGTGTGGCAGAGGACTATTAAGAGCCAGGTACTGAAATTTTTTTGATAAAGGATGGAGGATTACCTAGAGTCTGGTGGATAACTGACAAGAAGTTGAACAAGGAGATAATGATGATAAAGTAAACCTCAGTGTCATTGTCCCATTGCTGTATTTTAAAAGAGTTATGAAGTAGACTGAATACGCATAGTTAGAGGCTTATTTCCTTGTTCCCCCTTCTAAACCATTCCAATCTCTATTAAGTCTTAGGAGCTTAAAAATCAACACAGAAATCATAATGAAGTTGATTAAGAAATCTTGTCCTAGAGATTAAAAGATAAATTATAAAAATTGTAAAACAAGTACTTTGAAGGAAGGAGCAGTGAGATAAATGGTGGTCTATGTGTCAGACATAAATTCTGAAATATTTTCATTTGGTGATGTCCACTGAGGTTTCTTGCAGTCTCTCCATTTCTAGGACACACAGGTTGGCACACATTCACACACACTGTGACGAGGCAGGATTTTGATGCTATAGGGGAGGGCAATGAATAATGATAGCATCTATCCAAGTCTTAATTCCAAGGAGGGGAAGACCAAGAGGGGGTCATGAGGAAGCAGAGACAAATTAGGAAAGAGGGTTGTTGGAGTAGTTTTTTGTTATTCATTGCTACAACTGGGGCTAGCTTTGTATGGAGCTGGAGTAGAGGATCTCACACATCTGGATTTGAGGGGTGTGTTTCCTTTCCTTGTTTCCTCCACAACGTCCTCTTCATCTGTCTGCCACTTTCAGTGGGCGGTACCTGGAATTCTAGCAACTTTGGTTTCTCTTCAGAATTCTATTAAAATTTCTTAAATTGGAAAATATAACAATTTATTTTTAACTATTTAAACATTAGCACCAAATAATTAAGATTAGCTCTCTATCATTTAGCTGGGAGTAGAATTTTGAAGGCATGGGACTAAAGGATACACATAGGATTCCATAAATGAATAATACAAAGTAGAGAAATTGACTTTAGGTGAATCAGTTAAGTTATAATAATGGCATTCAAATAGTGAAAGTAAATGCCACAAAATTGTGGCCTGGAGAATTAAGTGATAAATGTAATTAAAACATTGTACTGTATGTTTAAGAGCTTGTTGAGGTGATGAGCAAATTTCCTCTCTTGATCTAATGTCACTAGTTTCCTAATGTAAACTGTAGATTGTACTAGATTGGACTGATTTCAGAAATATAAAGAAAGTGATAGTAATATGTGATAAATTCAGTTCCATAGCAGTTCATTTATTAATGGCTTATCATATGTCAGACTCTGATAGATTAGGTTCTAGGAATACAAATACAAAAAAATAATAGTCATCACTGTGAAGGAAGGTACATTTCATTGGGCAAATAAAAAGTACAGATGTGTGTGTGTGTGTGTGTGTGTGTGTGTGTGTGTGTGTGTGTGTATGTGTATGTGTATGTTTTTTTTTTTCATGTTGTGAAAGATTTTATTTGATCCTAGAGGTAATAGGGAACCACAAGAATTTTGAATAAGAATGGTGATGTGGTCAAACCTATTCTTTAGGTAAATCACATTAGCAGCTGAGACTAGATAGAGAGAAGAGAAACTTTAGACAAGAGACCAAACAGCAGGCTATTTCAATATTCCATGTGTGATTGACCTTTTGAATGCAAAGATGTTCTGAACGTAGAAGCAAGAAAACTTGGCAACACATTGGATTTATGGATTGAGTATGAGAAAGGATTCTAGAAAGACACATGAAGTTACAAGTCTGAGTGACTAGAATACAAAAGAAAAACAATTCATCCTTGTCATCAAGAAACTCACATTCCAATGGGAGATACAACATGCAAAAAACTGTGTATGTTTGTGTGTGAGTGTGTATAATATATATATATATATAAACATATGTATGTATGTATACTACTAAACTGATGATGAGATTTTCCAAAGGCTGTCCTTGGACAACAGACACACAGGTGGATGAAATATACTGATATACCTACATACAAAGAAATTAAGGCAAGCTAAGGAGAAATTGCATTTTTCATTTCCTGTACTTGAGACAGTCATGATGGTGACTATGTTCAGGAAAATGATACTGATTTACTCAACAAATATTTGTTAATTTATCTCTTGAGTATGACTTTCCTCAT